>LPNX010113678.1:278476-316504 GCA_001517045.1 Pseudotsuga menziesii
TCAAACCTTTAACAAGAAGAGTACATAGGTCATTTATCTCATGGGTCCGGTGCTTTAAGTCATGTTTATGTCCAATATCCACCATTGATATGTAACATTCCTAGTGTTATGGGTGTGCACCATGATGATGGAAATACGTTTCTGCTTGCTTCAACTTCAAATCATGTGTGTTTATTTTGTCCACATGGTTATGTAGAAGGTTAGATTCATTCTTTATGTTATGTATCTTCAACTTTGTTGCAAAAGGGAAATTATCTCACCTCTATTTTTTTCTATTAATATGGGACCTCTCTTCATCACCTCTGTATTTTTATGGCAAACATTTCTCATTTTCATGAACATTACATTCACAGTTCTGTTAGTGTTATGGAAAGGGCCACTTTGTTCCTACCATTATGCAAAGAGTCTATCAATTGCTTGGATAGATGAGATGAAATCTTATGCTTATATCTTTTGTAGTATTATTACTTTATTTGACTAATGGGTAGGAAGGCTTCCCATGTTTCTCTAGAGTGTACCCTACAATCACATCCTAACATGGTATTTTAATGGGAACTTTTTTGGCATTTTTATTGAACTTAGACAATGATTGTTTTGACAGGTGCAATTAATTAATATCTTTGTATTGACAGGTGAAATTTCTTAATATCTCTTGATACTAAATATAACTTCATTGCTAAATATAACTTCAGTAAAATTCAGTTTGTGTTTAGGTAATCCTTGTGGAGGAAGTTGCTACATAAACAATTTTTCTATTTGACTTGACAACACAAAATTGTGATGCAACTCAGGTCAAGGCAGAGCAACATATCTCTTTTTGTGATTTATAATGTTTAGAATATTTTATGTTTTAGTTTCTCAATTTGGGAATCATTTTGTTGAAAACCATTATACATACCCATATTGGCATTTTGGATTGCTAGATAAGTACGTGTCATCAGGTGATCATTTTACTTGAGGGGATTATAGAAAATATTCTTGAAGTGTATGCCCTACTAGACGTGATTTCATGGAATTTATTTATCTACATTATGTATTTTGTTTGCAAATAAATGTTACATATTTTCCTTATTGTCCATATTTTAGTCCTCAAAATTAACTCCTTAGTTTACAATGTGATTTTGAAACTTGAACATGTAGGCTTTGTTATTCAAATATCTTCTAAGAATGTGTATTTAGTGGTAGGATTTTCCTACCACTATTTAGATTAAGGTGTTTAGTTGGGAATGTTGCAAGGTTATGTATTGGCATCTCTCTTGTTCTTACCTTTTCTCATGTTAAAATTTTAGGAAATACATGGTCTGCATGGTCAAGGTGTTTCTGTTGAAGAGATTTCGTCATAGCTTTCACCATCTGCATCTACTTATTTGAGTTTATTCCTTCATTCGTGAGGAAACAAGTCCTATTCCATTATTATTTCTAGGCCTTGTCTAATACTAAACTTGTAGGTTCATTAGTTGACTAAAAAAATACTAAAATTGTGTGATTAAGTCTTATTGTGCCACTATGAGTTCCTCATGGAATAAAAAAATTCAAAATAAAATGTGATTTATATATTTAACTAAAGTTATTTTTTAGTATGAATTTTGATTAAATGGAACTTTGATTATATTTAAGGGTCACTAGATCAATGGAAGAGCACCTACCTTACATTAAAGAGGTTGGTGGTTCAATTCCTTCATTCCCTATATTTAGAAATAAGTGAATAAAAATGATTAGATATACTACCAATTGTATACAATTATTGATTTACATGAATAAATATATTACTTGTTGATGGAAATAAATGATTATTGTGTCTAAATAAATGTCTAGTTAACTTCACTTAATGACTAATTAAATGACCATTCAACCACAATCAAGGACTAATAAATGACCATTTAACAACAATCAATGAATAAAACAACGACTAAATATACAACCAAACTAACCAATCAAAAAAACCAATAAATGACTAAAACATTTTAGTCACGTTATAAGTAATTGGAAATAAATTACTATTATTCACATGGATAAACTTAGAATTTTATATGCAAATTTTAGTCATTTTTTAGTCACATATCTCACTTTTATATTAGTGATAAAAAATCCCAAAATTATAAAGTTATGATAGTTTGGAAGAAGTTGGTTCTATTTCTAACTTCTAATGACTATTAAAACTATCCTAATAATGCAATAAAAACAAATTGGATGGACCAAATGAGGAAGCACACCTATTGTATTATAATGTTACAAAAATATCACCACCATTCTAAATCCACTTATCACCTTGTCCCTCAATGACCCATGTCCTTGAGCACCCTTTCCTCAAGTGTTGAAGTAATCCTCCTTATATGACTTCTAACATATACACATTTGGAGAATCAAAGTGTTTGTAAGAGGGAGTATAAGTGATCCATGAAAAGATGAACCTTGTCACTAGCTTTGAAAGGTGCCTCAACAACAATAAGGTAAATGATCTATTAATTACTTTGTTGCATTTAATAGAAATTTGTAATTTTTTCCTCCCCCACATACAAGTGTAAGATGTTAAATCTTTGATTGTTTGAAAGTTATTAATAATTTTCGAGAATATTATTAAGGCTAGTTAAAATTTCATATTATTCTTGCTTTGATTAATAATTTCATCAAAGTCATAAGGTTTGTAAGAGGGTATTTGGTGTTTCTTGCAGGTTCTAGGTTATTACAGTGGAGCAGGTTGAAGGTGCAAGGTAGGAGCAACGAGGATCAAACTTTGAAAAAGGTTACTCCTCTTCATCCACCTATGTCTCCTTCATTTTTGTTTGTTGTATTTCCTATGGAGTGTTAAAAATGTAACTCCATGAATCTAACATGCATATATAGAGAGCCACAAAATCAAGTTTCATCTATCCCAGCATGTTGATGACTTTCCCTAGTCATTAGGAAGTTTTTTTGCACAACATAATTGGTGACTCCACCAGGGAAATAATTTCTTTGTAGCTCCTTGGTATCTTTATTATCCTATCTATTTTAAGGTGTTTTCATTACTTTAGGCCTCTAGTATAGTTCATCACCTTTCAATATTCCAAAAATTGAAAACATTTCTAGCTTTTTGCATGTTTTAAGCAAACCTAATTTCCCATGCATCCTTTAATGTACATAGGAGCATGTGGTAGGGGACCCATGCACTTTACTTTGGTGAAAGGAATATGTCCATGCAATTTTTTCGCTAGAAAGAAGCATGGGAGGCATATTATAGGGTTTTCTCTTGTTTTTTTCCATTTTTTCTCCTAGATAGTGGTTTGTTTGGGTTTTCAAGGCAAGTTGGGAGATAGTGTCTTACATTTGGAGTGTATTTAATAGTGTTTGAATGATTTTATTCCTTGGATTCATTGGAATTATAAAATATTTAGGGTTTTTCTACCTTGTTTCTTCTTTTGTTTCTAATTGTTGTATACATTTGCATGAAAAAGTAAAATCATAAGTGTATGTTTTTTCTTTTGTTTTTCCTCCTTGTTAGGTGAAATAGATACCAAGAGAATTCCTTCCAAGTATACATGTTTGTACCTTTTTTAGTCTAAGAAAACTTATTGATTATTTCTTCTCAAGTTGTGTGTGCAAGAATAGCTGAAAAGACATTTTTTGTGTTGCTTTTGTGCATAGTACAATGTATTTGTAGTTAAATTTATTTATGCATTTGTGGGAGTAGGTCTTGATAGAATTTTCATGAAAAAGGTAAAAATTGGATTAGAGCATTGTAAATATAACAAAAGAGTATTTTGAAATAAATAAGAGCATTGATTGTTTGTAAAATCCCAAATACCTTCTTTCTAGTTCTGAAATATAATAATACTTTATATCATTTGAAAATCTTAATGGTGTTTGAATTTTAAGAATCCATGTATCTTTTAATTATTAAATAAGTTCATTATTTTGAAAAATAAATCGCACAAGAAAAAGAACCAATAATTTTGTTTCTTAGAAACCAACAATAGCCTAGGTTATAGTACCTTGGTAGTAGGTTGGAAAGTAAATTTATCTAAGGTAATTAAAATAAGACTAGGAAATTCACTTGTTGAGTGAACAAATCCAATATTAGTAGAGACATTTGTTGGGGAATTGTGTCTCACAAACATGCCAAGCACGAGGTACAACAAGGTAGGAAATTAAGATCCCCCCTAAATGTTTATTTAGTGGGCTATGCAAGCATGGGAGATTTAGGTTAAGTAGAAACTCCTTAGTGTGACACCACTTTTCATTGTAGTTTTGGGTTTAGGAATTTTCTCCTACATTCCCTTCCCATTTCCAGAAACCTATCCTATAACTATTCCACCCACTTGTTATTTGTGAATTCATATCCTTAATTTATTTTCCTAAGTTTTCTCATAACCGAATGAAAGGTGAATGTCTTGTTGTACCTAAGGTAGACTCATAACATCCAATAAGCTCCCTTTAAGGGTACTTGTTTTCATGAGAGTGCTTGGACCTTGGGTGATGTTTGTTCGAGAGTTACCATAAATGCGTCTCAAACCATTGTTGGTTGAATTTGGGCCCTAATCATCTCAAGATGACCTCTAAAAGGCCCCTGTGCAAATATTCACTGATTAGTATGAGGGATTAATCACCCTATACTTATATTTAGAGGATTAATTTTGCTTGTTTTAGATATTTTAGAAATTTTTAGTGAGTGTGGTTCAGTTGTAAATCATGTTGTAGAAACGTCTTCCTTTATAACCTAAAGTGGTTGATAATCCTCTTTGTAGGTCCAAAAGGATCCAAAAACTCTCATCTGAAAAGGTAGAGTTACCTACTAAGAGGTAAATATTGGATCATAGTGATCCACTACCATAGGGGGATATGAAGAGAACAAAAAAATTGTAAACAATAACACTATAGAAGAAAGACGATCTAGATTATAAAATTTGACAAGTTTCCCAAAGAAGGATACCTTAGTGGTTTGTAGGGTCATTTTAATATATTTAAGAGAGGTACATATCCTCTCATTCAAAAGGAGCCATCTTCAAATTATTTTGAGGATCTCACAAAACTAACAAGGGGATTGAATCCACCTCAAAGCCTAATTTTTGTTCATAATTGTGATTCTTATAGGAGTCACTTTGTATTAAAATTTAATCCATTTTATGAGTGGGGTAACATGGATAACATAGGGGATGTAATTTTTACCAGGGGAATTATCCCCCCAACCACCATTAATCCTATAGGAAGATCAAACCCTATTGTTTCATCTACAATAGAATCAACATGGTTCCCACTCTCATCTAGGGTATCTACAAGAGGATCAATTCCTTCAAATACTATTCCTATTAGTGAGTATGGGAATTTGGTATCCATATTACAAGGCACTAGTCTCTTTTCATTTGGGATGTCATTACCCAGATTCCCATCTATTCCTACAATCATACTTCCTATCACTTCATATTTCACTTCCTCTAGTAGTGTTGCATAATTACCTTGAATTTCTTTCCATCTGTAGGTGGACATGTTCTCATGTCAAATTCCTCTACAGTAAATGGATTTGCTTCAAGTTCTGGTATTCCCAAGGAAGTGTGCCTTTTCTTAGAATGGGGGGGGTGGGTGGTCGATCTTTCATAAGCTTCAATATGAAATAGGGTAGTCTATCTTTCCCTGAAAAGAGGGTTATGGATGTTGGAGATACTCTAGGCTTCAATATACCATAGTTCACATTCCTTGTCTTATAATGGGGGCATGGGTGTGGGAGTTGCTTCAAACTTTAATGTTCCTCACAGTAGCATGATTTTCCATGGAATGGGGGAGAATGACCAGTGGTGTTTCCACGACATATGTCCAAACTTAACCTAGTTACACTCGGATGAATGGAAATTAACACAACCCTTTTATCATACCTAGCATTCCTTACATGCTAGGGAAGTATTTTGTTTACAAAAATCAATGGGTAGGAAATGCCTCGGGGAATTGGAACCTAATAGCATACAAAAAGTAACCATTCTTGGAAACCTTGAATCTACCTTGTTAGGGTGAACCTTGACTTGGGAATGAGTCAAAGGTAGTTTAGGTCTAGGACATGGTTTGGGCACAAGGTTTCTTGTAGCCCATCGTATTACATGTAAGGAAGCCTTTATAAGCCTTGAGGAGGCTCCATTGTAAAAAGGCATGGAGGTGAGAGGTTTCTAACTCGCTTGGATCATATTGGTGGTTTGTACAAGGTAATAAAGATCTTTAATGGGGGTAGTTTTTCTCCACATGGGGTTTTCTAGAGTAAATATATGTTTCTATGTGAATGTTACTTGTAATGTTTATTTCTTGCACATTTTGTTGTATTTTTGCTCACTTAAAACCTAATAAATGTTATTAGAGATTAGGAGATATTGTGGGAGGGATATGAATCCCATTCGAGCTATAAGGTGTCCTGGGGAGTGGACCATCCCCATGACCTAAAGAGTTATGGAGGTTTGGGGACGGGAGCCCCCAAGAAAAAAAATTTGGACTATTTTTTCAATCTAGTTGGCGTGAAGAAGTGAATCTGTACTCTAAGTGTAATTTAAGTGCCTAAGGGAATAAAAAGAAACCCTATCATGTTTAATGAGTCCCATGTTTCTTCCTCATGTTAGATCTCATGAAAGGGAACCAACCCCAGAAGGTGTTTGATATTTTGTGGAGGTCGCAGTGGAAAAGAGGGTGTTAGAACTGTTATCATGGTGATAATTTAACAACGTGTGAGAGGAAATTAGCCACACCTTGCAGTTGGAAAGACGAGTGGAGTGGGAAACCATGCAGAGGTATATTTACTATCAAGCTGATGTAGAAAACCCATATTTGATTTAGTGGAGGCATGCTCTAGTGAAGAAGATAAATTTGTTAATATCGCAAAACAATTTTGACTAATGCTTGGTATTTCTTTGAAATAGATCTACATAGAGGTGTAGATCTAACAGGATGCAGGAAAGGAACTCGAGCAATGACACACATAATCAAGGAGTTGTTAGGTCGATCTGCATGGGTAACAAAGTAAGGCTGGATTTGGCTCATGAGTAGAAGTGGACCAACGCAATAGTATCCCACAACAAATAACACCTCATGGAGACAACGAAGGAGTATATGTTGGCATGGAAGAAAAATACATCATGGAAAGGTAAACACAGGCTGAGGACGAGTTTTTTTTTTAAGGAGTCTAATATTATACTTATGTATGGTATTCTAGGTGATTGCTTTGTATTGAAAAAAACATGTTTATAGATAGGTAGGAAGATATTAAATAAGAAACATAAAATTAACACTAAAATGTGTAAATTTTGGCGAATATTATGATAAAAAAACATATTTTATGTAAATGTAGGCAATATTAGACACTAAAAATGACCAAATACCAAATTTATTTTTTGAAAAAATAGTCAATTGGCGAAATTTCGCCCCTAAAAGTTACCCTACTGAAGATGAGTGTGCAGAGAAGTGGCAACTCATGGTGGTGGAAGAAAGTTAGTCGTTGGGCTAGAGGATGTAGTAGAGTACTAGTGGGAGATGTAGTATATGGAGCACATGGGTAGAAAAGTAGTGGCACTTGCATGAGGTGGATTGGGAGTGAGAATAGGTTGTTTGATCTGGGAAGTGTTGAAGAGAACATCAGTTGAGACTTCTTGGAGGATGTTGTAAGGAGAACCATGGAACTCCAGTCAATAGTCCACATGGGGAATTCAACTCTAGAGGCCAAGGAGGACGTGATGATAGTTCTATTGTGGAATTCAATGCTGGATCAAGTCATTTGGATATTCCATGAGAGAGATTTTCTCAGTGAATGAGAAACTTCCATTAATTTGGAAAGATGAAGTACACTCACTCCTACCTATGAAAAATATAAATTGATTCCTAGGGTTTACTGGAGGGTACCTTCCTGCACAAGATATGAACAAGAGAAGCTATGTGAGACAATGCTTGGAAGAGCATGGAATTTTAATCATCATATTCTTGTAGTGAGTAGTGAAAAAAATCAATGGCGGGGGATGAGAAGAAAAGCATGGAATTAATGTAAGGCATGGAAGGAAACAAGCAAGAAAGTGAGCATGGAAAAGCAAGATGACATATCAACAGATGGTGATGGTGAAGTCACCATAAAGAAACATGAAAACATTAATGGAGTGGCTTGCACATAAATGGTCATATGGTTGTAAGCCCGGGTAAGGCATTCATACCCCTCGTAACTAATTGGTAAAATCAGGAGATATACCTATGTCATAGGGGGTGTATGTGAGATTTTATAGAAAAAATTTGAGGGGAGTTTATGATTACTCCAAGTCAAGTTTAAATGAGGGATTTTTAGGGTTAACCTTGACTCGGGAATGAGTCAAAGGTTATTTAGGTCTAGCACATGGTTTCGTGTATTCCATGGTATTGTCCCATGGTATTGCATGTAAGGAATCCTTTATAAGACTTGAGGAGGATCTATTGTAAAGTGGACTGGAGGTGAGCAATGGCCAGCTCGCTTGGCCTGGATGGCTAGTTTTTCCAGGGTAATGAATATCTTCATTTGTGTTGGTTTTTCCTTGCATGGGGTTTTCCAGGGTAAATATATGTGTTTATGTGAATGTTTCTTGCACTGTTTATTTATCGCACATTTTATTGTATTTTTTCTCATTTAAAACCTAATATACCTCACTTGTCCAAGTTAACCAATGATCCAGTGTTACTCAATCATATCTGGTCACCAGTCCCCACAAAAATTCCTTCCTATATAACTAAGTTTACACTAGTACAAAATGAGAAATTAATGACTAAAAAAATGACTAAAATCAGGTTATAAACGACTATTTTTTAGTCAATGACTAATAGTAGCTAATTTCCACTATCTTATAGCTAGTCCTATTTCACTTAGTCATTAATAGCTTGAATTATTAGTCATTGATAGTCAATGATTTAGTCACGGATTTAGTCATTGATTTAGTCACTGATTTAGTCACTAATTGCAACAATTAATGACCAAATATACGACTAAATAAACTACTAGATGATAACATATTAATGACTAAGCTAAATACGACTAAGATAAGGGAAATTAGATACTAATAGTCGTATATATGCGAATTTAGTCATTTTTGTAGTCACAAATTTATGATAGGGCATAGAGGAATTGAACCACCAACCTCCTGCGTATAATTAGGCAGGCGCTCTACCATTAAGCTAGCACCCTTTAAGAAGTTGTTATTGCTTGACAATGATGATATTCAAACAAATTTATGATAGATAATAATCTACAAACTGCATAATTATTACTATTACAATTTACGAGTAACTAGTATTTATGATAAACTAATTCCTAAAAGCTATGTACAATTTTCCCTATCTGGCATAGTAAACAAGTTCCAACAACATACAAAACTATAGATACATTGTAAATGACTAACTTATTAGCTAAACAAACAACAGTCATTTATTTCCAACCAAGTGGAAATACAACAATATTCTAACGTATAGATCATTGTGGTTGATAGTGGCTAGTAAAAAATGGAATTCATCCCCTTTTGGCATCTTCAAATTCCCACCACTGTATCCAATCTATTGTAGCCAATTGTGGAAGGTGACTAAAGAAATTTGCAGCTCCTTCTTAGGTGCTACATTCACAGAGAATCAAGTTTATACTTTTAGTCCAACATACGAAAATCAAGAGTCTGTTGGAAAACTTTTAGAATCTAGGAGAAATATACAACACCTGCAACCAATCTTCCTGTCAACCCTACACCTTGATGTGAGTAAGTGTTAAATACCATATCCATACTTGGCTATGGAAATCTAGATGTTATGTTCATCTAGTTCTGTGCTGGTAGCTACAACCTGTTGATGCAATTGTAACTTCGGAATGTATTCACTTGTATTTCTTATCTATTGTAACCCGATGTTCATTACGGGATGTATTGTAATGTACTTGAGTCATGCCATACCCCGATGTTTATTCCAGGAAGTTTCTATAATGAGAAATTCATGTCAAGTCATTGTGGGTAACCCTCCTATTGGTCAAGGGTTAAAGTCCCCACAGTTGTGGGGCACTAGGGTTATTAGACTATCCCAGTGAAGTCGACCCTAGGTGAGTCATTGTAAGTCGGGGCAATAGTCCCCACCATTGTGTTAAGGATAAACCTCCTTGTTGGTCAGAGGAGGCAAAGTCCCCACAAGTTGTGGGGCACTAGGGTTATTAGACACTCCTAGAAATGTCGGCTCTAGTAAGTAATTGTTAATTGAGGCTGACATGATGGAGTGGGTTCCAAGTTAATGGAAGAATATAAATAGAGAGTGAGTCTCTCTATTTAGGACACACACACACTCACTCATTGGAGCGCATGAGTGAGAAAGGAGAAGCCCTCTTAGTGTGAGAGAGACTGCTACTGTCGGGAGATCATTTTAGTGTTTTATGGTTTTACCTTTGGTGCTAGGTATATCTCTGAGGAAGTTGTGGGGTTTTGTCCTTTGTGGTTTCCTCGAGGAAAATGATTTGTGTCTCTTATATCTTGTGTTGTGCTTGTGTTTTATTGTTGTGCATGTTATTCTCTTAGTTAAAGATCCTAAGATCATAATGCTGTCTTGAATGATAAAAATCTAACATGGTATCAAAGCTAACCTGAGAAGAAGACATTATGCAGCTGCAGAAGCTAGGGCTTCTTATGTTTTGGGTCTCTCTCCACAATCCATTAGCAAAAGTATGCTAAGCTGACTCTCCATTGAAGGGCGCATCTTTCTGTCGAAGCGGAATTCGATTCTGAGCATTTTCAGTTTTTCGATGTGGAAATTAGGGCTTCCTACAGAAGAGGGATTTTTGAGTGATCCTGGCATAGGATTGATATCCTCATCAAAATCGAATTTTAGAGACCTGGATCAAGTTTTTTGGTTGGGTGAAACTCCAGGAAATTCAAACCCTAGTTTGACCCCGAGCAGAAAAACCCTAAATATTAAAACTGCTAAGTTTCGGTACATTCGCTATATCCCAAGATTGTCGAAGGCTCGGGTGCTTAAAACTGTAGAGGCCTAAGATAAAATATTTATTTACACTGTATCCAAACATCAGCCTCAACTTCTCTATATTCTGGGAGATATGATCCCTCCACGTTAGTGTTCCATCCTCTTCTAGAATTCATCCCTAAATAGAACACTTGGGGAGAATCGCAATATATTGGGATAAAGAGGTCCAAATGGAATTCCTAAAGATGTTCTAGAAATGGAACGGACTTTAATTTCTGTGGTCTGAATTTCAGGCTCAGAAGATGAACCACTGACATGTGAAAGTCCGTACAATTGTGCTGTTCTGAACAGTCCTATAACAAATCAACTTGGGAAAAGGATCATAAGTCCCAATTGGTGAAACCAATTCTAATGAAACCTATGGTGTTGGAACATGGACATGCGAGGCTACCTCAATGTGAAATTTTAGACATAGAGAAGTATTAATTTCGTAGATATAGCAGAAATAGTAACAAGAATTTCTGCAGAAGAAAGTGGAAAACTAGGGCTTCCTGTTCCAGGAGCTTCCCTCCACTGTTTTTGGAAAAGGAGTACATTGGAAAGCTCCATTTGAAGAGATATATCTTTCTATCCAATCAGATCTGGAAGATTCCAAGTTTTGAAAATTAGGGTTTCTCTTACAAACCCTAGATCAACCAGCTCCGAAACCAGGATGGACACCTCAAATCGGTAAGATCTAATCTATTGCTATTTCCATTTGAGGTTCTCATTTCAAAGTGATCTATCACATCAGGTTGATGATGAGCTTGGTGAAGTTGACAACTTCCAAGAATGGAAGTATATGATCTCTCTGAAGAAAATGAATTGGACACCTACATGAGTAGAGAGGTTACAATTCCAAAGGGAGATGGGGTTAGAAGCCTTACACAAGAAGAACTTGGTCAAGGCCAAGAAGATCATTGTTGATTCAATCACGGATCAACTTGTACCACAAGTGTCTTCCCTAAAGACATCGAAGATGTTTGATTCCTTGACCAAGCTATTTGAAGGGAATAACATACATCAGAAGATGACCTTAAGAAACCAGTTGAAGAATGTGAAGATCCAAAATGCAGAGACCATTCAGTCATACTCTCTCAAATCAAAGAACAACTTGAAGCTGTAAAAGAAGAAGTGAAGAATGCAGAAGAGGTGATAGCCCCCTTGAATGGCCTCCCAAGATAATAGGATTCATTCATTCGAGGAATGTGTGCCAGAAGGAAGTGATTACTTTTAGCATACTTTTAGAAGAAGAAGAAGCTCGACTCATAAGAAGAGAAGAGAAGATGGGAGCAATTGAAGAACAAGCTCTCACCATCGAAAGAATATCCCTCAAGCGATGAGGAATATGAAGGACTCAATTCTTGAAGAACCTCTTATCCATCTTGAGAGCTTGGATAAGAAATGATGAAGTCATGAATGAAGAAGATAATGAAGCAGAAGGATCAAGAAGGAGTCTACCCACGAAACAAATCAAGATAAGTATTCAATTGTCATTTCATGATATTGTTTTTGTTATGCATTTGTTTATATTCAGTTGATGTATTATGCATGATAGAATGTTTGCATTAACGACAGTATAATACTAATATGCATGTGATGGGTAAGTAGCTCATGGTGCTATACAACTCTCCATTTCTACTTATCTAGAATGAAACCTTTTTGATGACATATTGGATTAGTGCACAATCTCAATATTGTCCTGGTGGAGATGGAAGGCATCTAGAAAATTTTCTGTGACATATGGATGAATGTTGTATTGGCTAAAATAGTTGCATGATCATATATTTATGCATAAGAATTTTCCATTATGAATATTCCTTATGAAATGTTTCTAACCATACAAATGCATTTTGACTTGTAGGAAAGATCGCATACATAATCGCCTACAAGCAAAGAAGAATGAGACTTGTTCCGAAGGACAAGTGACGACAGTTCAATGATGAAAAATAATATGATGAATACAATGACATCATTGATGCAGAATATTCCAAGAAGAAAGGGAATATCAGTTCAAGAAGAATGATGTCTAGGATGCAGTATCGATACATGAAGATAAGTTCGTAGTTCCATCATGCAGTAGATGGAAACATCATGGGAAACAAGGCAATATTCGTAGCACGAGGATTCTCACGAAAAGAAGGCATAGACTATGAAGAGACATTTGCAGCCAGTGGGAGTTGAGACACATGATAGGCAGAATGATGTGTGCAAATGAAAGAATACCTTGTATGAGCTCAGAAGACACCCATGAGATAACACATACATGATGAGCTTGATGAATATCTAAACCTATGCTACAAGGTTGATAGAGGATGACAAGCTCACAGATGGGTGTGAGAAGAACTTTTGAAAAAGTTCAAGATAGAGGATCTTGGTATCCAGTGATCCTAGATGGATACATAGAATATTAGTAGCAGAGGAAGCTACTTGTCACTCCGGTACAAAATGTTTTAGTGCATAGAGTATGGAAGATAGAGGGAGTATGATGCTTCAGAGGGAGTGACTGCAGGAATATCCTAAGGCTCGACATGGTATGACAGGATGGATAGATTACTGATGAATCTAGGATTTACTGAGAGTAAAGTGGATTCCAGCCTTTGCTTCAAGGTTGAAGGCAGAAGACCAGTGATGCTCCTGTTATGTGTCGATGCACTATTTTTCTAGGCATGGAGGTGTGGCAGAATGCAGATGGAATATTCCTTGGACAAAGGAAGTATGCAGTAGAGATCCTGAAGAGGTTCAGGATGATGGACTATAAGGCCATGACCATAAATATGGCATTGAACATGAAGCTATTGAGTGATGCTTCATCAGAGACGGTTGATGCTATGATATATCCTCAGATGATTGGGCCCTTGATGTACCTGAGACAAGATATTTTCTTTGATGTGAACACATTGAGACATGTTCACCTGATGGTTGCAAGGTAGGAAGGGGTACAGTTGAGTATGGGCTTAAGTATGATATGAATCAGAAGATTAAACTGGAGGGTTATGTTGATTTAGATTGGGCAGGCAGTGCCATTGATAGGAAGAGCACTTCAGGGTGTTGCTTCAATATGGGATCAAGTGTGATCTCTTGGTTTAGCAGGAAGCAATCCTATGTGGCACTGAGTACATATGAAGTAGAGTATGGAGTAGCTTGTTCATCTAGTTGTGAGGCAGTATGGATAAGGAAGCTACTGTCTGATTTATTTGATCTCTAGTTGATGCTACTTGTATACATTGCGACAAACAGAGTCGTGTGAAGTTGTCGGAGAACTCAGTGTTCCATGACAAGTCGAAGCATATCCAGATCAAGTGTCACTATATCAGGGATATGGTGCAGAGGGGAGTAGTAAAGCTCTAGTATGTTGCAACGGAGGAACAAATAGCTAATGTGTTGATGAAGCCATTGGCTAGAGTGAAGTTTGAGTACTTCAGGGAGAAGCTTGGTGTTCTCCAGATCGAGGTTTCCTCCAAGGGAAAGTGATGAGTCCAATAGCCATTCTGACAAGTAGGTCAGATATAAGGGCTGAGCCATTCTATCATGGTGAGAGGATTTTGTTCCTTCCATGTCAGATATGAGTGTTGAGATCCATAGTCATTCTAAGGAGCAGGTCAGATATAAGGGCTGAGCCATTTTGTCATGGTGAGAGGATTTGGTTCCTTCCATGACAGATATGAGTGTTGATTGCCATTCCAAGAATGGAGGTACCTGGTCAGTTACTAGGAACACTCAGTCCGGGACTGAGAGAACCATTCTGACGAGTAGGTCATAAATAAGGGCTGAACCATTCTGTCATGGCTAAAGAATTAGGTTCCTCCCATGTCAAATGTGAGTGTTGGCCATTCTGTCAAGTAGGACAGATGTAAGGGAAACTGGAACTCTCCAAGAGAGTGGAGGCACCTTATCCGTTACCAGGTAGCTCAGTCTGGGACTGGGGGCCATTCTGGGAAGGGTGTAGGATTTGGTTCCTACCAAGTCAGATGTGAGTGCATGCCTTTCTGACGAGGGTGTAGGATTTGCTTCCTACCAGGTCAGATGTAAGTGCAGAGCCCTTCCATCATTGTGAGCAAGATGTGTTCCCTCCTGGATGGATGTAAGTGCAGAGCTCTTCCATCATTGTGAGCAGGATGTGTTCTATCCTAAATGGAAGTGTGGAACTCTTCCATCATTGTGAGCAGGATGTGTTCCCACCTAGATGGATATGAGTGTTGTGCCTTTCTGATGAGTAGGTTAGATATAAGTGCTGAAGAAGACCTACATGGAGGCTAGGCCTACAACTAGCATGGAAAAGGGCTGGATCTATAGAAATTCCCGTGACGATAAGAATCATGAGATAGCACTTGTGATGATGATCTAGATCGAGCTATGATCCAGATCCAGTTATGATGACTCCGAGAGATCAGAATCTAGTGATGATCCAGATCCAATAGTGATGATCCAGATCGAGTGATGATCTAGATCCAGCAGTGATGATCCAGATCGAGTGATGATCCAGATCCAGCAGTGATGATCCAAATTGAGTGATGATCCAGATCCAGTGATGATCTAGATCCAGTGATGATGATCCAAATCAAGTGATGATCCAGATCCGAAGATGAAGATGACTTGAAGATGAAGATGACTTGAAGATGCAAATGATGAGATAATCCAGAGAAGAATACTTGTGCTGATAAATTGTGTCGAGAGAATACCTTCCTAATTAAGAGGGAGTGTTAATGTAATTGTAACTTTGGAATGTATTCACTTGTATTTCTTATCTATTATAACTCGATGTTCATTCTAGGATGTATTGTAATGTACCTGAGTCATGTCATACCCCGATGTTTATTCTGGGAAGTTTCTATAATGAGAAAGTCATGTCAAGTCGTTATGGGTAACCCTCCTATTGGTCAAGGGATAAAGTCCCCACAGTTGTGGGGCACTAGGGTTATTAGACTATCCTAGTGAAGTCAACCCTAGGTGAGTCATTATAAGTCGGGGCAATAGTCCCCACCATCGTGTTAAGGATAAACCTCCTTGTTGGTCGGAGGAGGCAAAGTCCCCACAAGTTGTAGGGCACTAGGGTTATTAGACACTCCTAGAGATGTCAACTCTAGTAAGTAATTGTTAAGTGAGGCCGACATGATGGAGTGGGTTCCAAGTGAACGGAAGAATATAAATAGAGAGCGAGTCTCTCTATTTAGGACACACACACACACTCATTGGAGTGCGTGAGTGAGAGAGGAGAAGCTCTCTCAGTGTGAGAGAGAGAGATTGCTGCTACCGGGAGATCATCTTACTGTTTTCTGGTTTTAACTTTGGTGCTAATTCTATCTGTGAGGAAGTTGCGGGGTTTTCTCCTTCATGGTTTCCCCAAGGAAAATTCTTTGTGTCTCTTGTCTCTTGTGTTGTGATTGTGTTTTATTGATATGGATGTTATTCTCTCAGTTAAAGATCCTAAGATCATAATGGTGTCTTGAATGATAAAAATCTAACACAACCCACAAGAATATTAGGTTCCTTCAAATGGCCAAGGAATTACAGGGGTGACTGTAGAAAATATTCAGAAGATATATAATAAGAATTGAACTAAGAAGCAAATACACAAGCTAGTCATATATTCTCAAGTCGTTTGTTACACAAATAATAAATATTTGATTTAAATTTTAAGTTATTAATCACCTTCTTTCCCAAACATTGAACTTGCAGATAATGTTTTGCACCTTCCTACTAGTTTGTTTAACAATTGATCCTCCAGTTGTTAAACCAACTGATCTTGTTGGTATTGGATCATTATACATTGACATTGAAAATGTGCTTGCATGTCCTTGTGAATTCTTAAATGTAACTTTAAAACATATTTTCCATGCTCTCCCCACTACCATTTTGAGAAAATACCATGTCCCTCCAGTGCTAGACCTTGCTCAACACGAAACTTAATATAACCCTAAATTTACAGAGAATCATAGTTTATTTGAAGCAAAATTTCTTCTGTTGTGACATGTCATCCATATTACGGGTTATGTAGATTACTTTCCTTACTCTTTTTCATCCTTGAGGACATACCTTTGGCAGATATAAACTAGTAAAACTGAGCTAAAATCTACCTCTTAACATAGACTCAGATCTGCTATAAAAGTGTTGAAACAACCAAGAAAATATAAGAACTTCTCTAGAATTGTCATGCTTATCATCATGAAGACAAATTAGTTAATCTAGCTAGAAGAACAAAATAACTACCATTGGAAAGGAACTCTCAAAAATCACATGCAATTTTAGGGGTATCATGCAACTTAAGCTTTCTACCTCATTTTAAATGTGGTTAGCCTATTTTACAAAAGCTGGAGGTTGTGGACTTGATAAAAGACCAAGTGGATGGGTTTAGATCCATTAGTAGCACCAAGAACTCGCATTGATTTCGCTTGAAGATTCAGGTAGAGGCTAGATGAGGATGCATATGGGGCTATGAATGATGAGGATCGCATTATAGGAGAGGATTTTGTTGATGTGTAGTTATTTGTTGTAGATGTTATTTGGATATTGGAGGAAATTTAGGACCTTGATTTTTACACATCTTGTTTCAAATATGTATCAAACTTGTGTGATTTTATTATATTCACCCTTATATGATCATGATATATACATGATCAAACTTTGTATATTTCGTGTCTAATGGTTTGGATATATATATATATATATATGGAAGAAGAACTTGAGTGGTTACATAAGGATCATGGGAATTAGAGGATAACTTACAACTGTAAGGGGGGAGGAGGAATTATTCATACCTCCAAACAACAAGCGTGAATCCTTCATACTGCCAAACAAGTTCATGTCTAGATACTACAAGAGATTTGAAGGTTTGAATTTCATTTGCAGAAAATCCACTTACTTCAATTAGCTGAGAAGATGAAAACACATGTTATCACTTATCAACCACTTTGAGTACACAAAATACACATAAATATGCCATCCATAAAATAAATGGCATAAATCAATCTGAGATTAGTAATGCTTCCCTAAATTCAACATTTGACACAACTATAACAAGATCATATAATGTCAACACAGTTAGTCATATATAGTTAGTTTAATTTCTATTTAATGTTCCCTCGTATACAATAGAAACCATGATTTTCATATTGTTATATTAGAAAGACTTAAGAAATGGTACCCTAACTATAAGAAACTTCTCTTTCAAATGTCCACAAAAGTGACACATATGCACTATGTTACCCCTCATTGCATGTTTCAATTTCAGGGTTTTCCCAGTAAAATAGGGATTAGGACGTCTACTTCATTTTCATTGTATCTATGAGTTTTGAAGATCTTACAAATGCCAAAAAAATTGTGGTCATCATCACATATCAAAGAAAAGATTAATTTCGTTATATGGATAAGAGATTAATACTGGAATTTTAAGAGTATGCATGTGTTTTAATAGAAGCACCTAAAACATATTATTGTAAAAGACCCTCCATCCTAGGATGGAAAAAAATTTACCTGAAGGCATGGAAAAAGTCTCCTAATATCAACAATCTGTGGGCATCTTTCACTGTCAAGAACTAATGTTGCCTTGCACTTCTGCATATCACTCTGAACAAGGTGGTTGTCTTTCTTCTATGGGATATAGGATCATATTTCATAGTTGAAATACCTTTCTAGTATAAAAGGTTTGATATGTAGTGATGAGATTTGGTAGATTTTAAAGCAGCAAAAGAGTAAAAGCTAGACCTATAAGATCAATTGTGAGACCTGTAAGCAGAGAAATCCTAGTTGAAGCATTTGTCATAACTTGACTTGCACAATAGAAACCCAAAAAGGGAAGTTTACTTATGTCAAGGGAAGTCAACTTATTATATAAACATTAATTAATTATATGCATTCTATTTCTCATAACTAGTAGCCCCATGTATTTTTATAACTAAGTCATATCTATCCACCTGCTTCTTTTGTTGATAAGGCTGATTATGGAGTAGCTTCAGTGACTTTCTATCATTTGTCTTGCAAATGTGCACATGAATCCATCATTATATGGTGTTGCTTTGCTACCAGAAACAAAAGGGCTCTGACCCAAACATTTGGTTGTTTACTCTTTTTCCTTATCACCACCACCACTGGGATCTAATTCCTTGGTGGAATTGAGCGAAATTTTGAAGCTACAAATCCTATTTGGTAATCTAACGGGAATTGGATGTATCGTTTCAAACTATGGAGGTGGGGAGAAATATTTGGCCTTGAAACGTGATGTTAGTCTTTGTTCTGGGTACATTCACTTTCTTTGATCTGCATATTACAGTGTTTGATCAAACTCAAATATTAACCATACAATGCATATTATATTTGTTGATTGAAATATGACATTAACCATTCATTGACCATGTTGAAGGTAATTTAATATGCATCAAATATGCATCAAATATACACTAATTATATTTTCTAGAACAAATTTGATGCAATAGATTGTAAACCTCAAATTTGAATTTGGTGTGTTTTTCTTCTAAAAAATTATTGTTTGTATTATTTGTAAAACACTTTATCAATCCACGGTTACACTAGTTTATCAATACAAAGGTGTAGGCTAAAACAATTTATCAATCCACAGGTGTAGGATAAGATTACATGTTTCCACAATTTATCAATCCACAGGGTGGAAATTCTAGATTGTCTCAGTTGAAAAGCTTGGGAAAGTACTCATATGGAAAGAATTACTGATATAATAGCAAACTACTTCAGAGAACACTGGTCAAGATGAGATTAAAATCACTCTAGTTCAAGATAAACTACTAACAATTGACCCACAGAATTGTTGAAAACATAAGAATCCTAGAAATATAGTGTGTCTACCAACTCCAACAGGTAAACTAGAGGGCTGCTGTCCAAGACCTGATGGTAGATTTTGTACAATGCCTACTTTCGGAAGTGTGTAGTATCTGCTTTGATTATTATTAACTTGTGTACATGGTCATATGGGACTACTAAGAATCATAGGAAAAATAAAACTCACTATATTTCATAATGATAACCATGCCTCCAAAAAATCGAGGTAAGACTGTTACCTTAACATTGAGGTCCATGTGGCGTGAATAAGAAAGGTGGAGTTTGCAATAGCCTCCATCATATATAGAATGTCCTTCTAATGCTTCTTTTGAAATTACCGCAGTAGGTATATCTGAGAAAAGGTAAATTCAAATAGTTTATCAAGCAAGCAAAAGTTAGATGGAAAATAAGGGAAGATCAGAGACTAAGTTGTCATGCATCTAATCACCCAAATTTATCAAGTTTGTTTCAAAACTAATAGACAATATTTATAATAGTATTGCAAAACTAGGAAACAGAAAAAGATCGATGGGGGTCATCAACTCAAGAAAATGGAAAAACCATGAAAAATAGTCAGAAAATAAATCAGCAGAACTCAGCAAGTATAAACTTAACCCTGAAAAGATTTAAAATATGGAAAAAAAATAGGAAATATCAAAGGGTTTTCCAAAAATATTTCCTTGAAAGCCCTGACCATTAAAACAACAAACAAATTGTACAAAATTAAGTCCTGGTTTACAGTGCCATCTTTCTAACAAAATTAACTTAAATGAAACAGAGTACCGAAAAAACCATAATACATATCCCTCGTTATCAATTAAGTTTCATTGCGAAAGTAGAAGATTCAAGATATTCAACGAATCAATTTATAAGAATACCTGCATATTGAATCAAAGCCTACCATCCTGCATTCTTCTCAAACATTGCAATTTTCTGAATTGTACCAAATGCTGAGAATACATGTTGTCTCAAGGAGAAGAAACAAACTACTTATTGTAAATGGAACTCAAACTTAAAGAAACTTGTGGACTTAAAAAATAATTGAGAGTTTTTCAACATACCGTATGCAAAACATCAACAGTCACAGTATATTGCATGTTTTCAATAGATGCAAGAAGAACATTACTCTTTGGCTCTCTTCTTTGTCCATCAGGCCCAATGCTAAACTGCAATGAACCCAAGAATCAGAAGACATTGATATAATAGTTTTATCTACATGAAACACTATCATAGCATACTTCTTTTACCTGACCAGTTCCATCTATAACAGAAGGAGTAACAGGCAAATTTCGATTTGTATAATCCCTGCAGAAATAAAACATTAGAAACAAGGAACAGTTGGAAATTGCAAATAGTATAGCAATATGCAACAATGGTTATTGAAAAAAAATTACATTGTACAAATCATTCACCTAAAAGCTAAATTTAGATGCAAAATGAGAAATTCTATTGCCTTTGTGACATTTGTTTTGAGACTGGATATAATGCTATTATGGAGGCTTGTCACTATCGATTATAATTTATGTCATTATCAGATTATTCTATAACCTA
This sequence comes from Pseudotsuga menziesii, assembly GCA_001517045.1. Taxonomy (NCBI): domain Eukaryota; kingdom Viridiplantae; phylum Streptophyta; class Pinopsida; order Pinales; family Pinaceae; genus Pseudotsuga; species Pseudotsuga menziesii. The sequence goes on from LPNX010113678.1 coordinate 299,759, forward strand.
AAATAACATTGGGAAGAACTACTTTGTTTTTTAGACTTTAAATATCAAGTCCCCTACCTTATTTGCAAGAAGACATAGTAACTATTAAAAGAGAAAATGTCACATACCCCAATTTTATAAAATTATGTAATTTGTTTTATTATATTTCTGAGACATTATGTTAAACTTAATCCTAAGTAGGGATTGATGACTCAGCAGAGTCAATAGTTATGGAGTGTAATTTAGAATATTTTATTATTAATAAATAAATTATGGAGACAACAGGTGGATGGAACTAGGTGGAAAGGCAAAAAGACAAGTGGCAGCATCCTCAAACACTCAGTTGCAGGTGGCAACTTCCCTATATTTGGGGTCATGATTCCCCAAGAAAGTGGAATCTGAGCAGGTGGCTCATTAAATGACAGTTAACCCAACTAAGACCTAGGTAATATTTAAAAGTACTCAATGAGGAGAGCTGAGGCTGCTCAGTTTTTATTCCAGAAAGAATTCATTCAGGTGGATGTGATTCAGGAATTTCATTGAGGAAAGAGGGAAAACAGTAAGGAAGTGTTTTGAGTGATTGCTGCAGTAACTTGACTCTTATTACAGCTCTTTGGGCTGAGAGAACTGACTGATAGTTCTGATTTAATACTGAGTTGAAGACTGGTATCTGATTTGCTGCACCTAGTTCCAGCCAGGGAGACCAGAGCAAGCTCTGGGGTCCTGAGAAGTCGCTGTCTGAGCGCTCTCCAGGAATTGGTAGGGAGGAACGGCCTCCCATTGTTGTTGTCGTCCACAGCTTAAATAGGTTCTGTTATTCATTTCTTTATGTTTTCTGAGTATACATGGATGAATGTTATGTTATTTTACATGTCTGAGAAATAAATTAGTAGCAGTAAAATTAGTATCTCAGAATGTTAGTAGTAAAACTTGTTAGTAATCACTGTGTTTTTCCACACCTGGTATTACCAGATCGTACTCTAGCACAGTATCTCAGTGTTAGAAGTAGTATTCTTCTGAACTGAGTTTCCTAATTTACTTGCAGTTAATACAAGTGTTTTTACAAATTCATGAACCATTTTTTCTTACAGTCTTACAAACTAGTTTCAGTATTGTATCTTGTTTTCTGAAAATACTAATTGTAAAAATGAAAAGATAGACTTAGTATTTTTGCAGTTTAAGTTGGGATTATGATCTTCTAGTTTTAAAGAGGATTTAATCCTTTAGGAGTTAAATAAAATAAATCTGACAGTAGGATATAATTATGTACCTGTATTTTATTTGTTTAATGTTACAGATAATTTCCTGTTTGTATTAGTCTGCAAACTAGTTAAGAATGCAATGTTTATGTACTGTATACTCTTCATTTAACTAAGTTTAAGTATAGGTCATAACTATTATTCTATTTCAAGAATGGTAAATGAATGATATCTTATATATAAGTATTTACATAAATATGTATGTGAAATCATACTTAAATAATTAATAAGTAATGTACAGAAATACTCAAGCCTTATAACTACATACAGAACCCAAATCAATATTGGGTAAATAACATTAAGATAATATTCACAGTAATATTAAGGAGAAGTAATATTGTATTATATTACCTATAACATATGATATACTATATACATTATAAAAATAAACATTCAAGTGGTATAATAATTTACAATTACAAACTTAGTTATTAAACTTTGAATGTAAACAAATAAAGAAAATTTATGAACTAGTCTTATACTGTACTTGTAAAGTAAATAAAACATTAATAAAAAGACAATAGTAATAATTAGTAAAAGTACATTAGGTCCTTTTAACTCAAAAGGATTATATTGTTTTTATAATTTCTAAATCAATAGCAATTAGGTTATAAAACCTATAAGTAAGAATTTAATAGCTGTTTATTAAAACAATAATTTGGAAAGTACTTAGGGTACATAACCTTTTATACAAAAATGAACTACAGTATTATAACACGATCTATATTAACACCAGAAGATCATAATAACAGTTATGATGTTGTTATAAGGGTATAAACCCTAGGCACATCTTTAATTTAAGAATTATTTACATACAGTAACACATTAAAAGAATGCATTAATATTATTACAATATAGTTGCACCGAATCATATATTGCTTGAATAATGAGCTTAACCTTTAAGGTTAAAACCTTTTATTGTATTGCTCACAGTAAACCAAATAGGTCTATAATATTAAATTTAAATGCCAGGTCGAGCCACTGTTTGTAACACAACTGAAAGAAATTGAGTCGAACCTTATAAGTTCGATTTATACCAATAAATACAAACATTAAGAATTAAAAATATATTTTCCATTCACGGCCACATTCTAAATCTACAGCTCTGTTTAATTCATGTTTAAAACCAACTCAAGATGCAGAAAACGCCTTCATTAAGCAGTATTGCAAACTCGGGTAAAAACCCTAATCAAAGTTAAGAGCACAGCCAAAGAAGCAAAAATGAGAAGCCGTAACCTCATCTTACAAACAGGCTTACAGCCATCAACTTTCTTTTGGTTTTTACACAGTATTTTCCTTAATCAAAATCTTAAATGCAAAGTAAAGGTGAGTATGTTTTTATAGTCTCGACCAAAATCTTTTACATATGTTCAGCGCAGTGGGTTAACCCTGCTAAAACTATTTAAATAACCTACAGCTAAATACGTTAGCATGAAACCAAAGTAACCACCGAAGTGCACCCATTCACTACAACCAGCAAGGAGGTTTGCCATGGTTGAGACCAGGCTTACCGGTGAAGCTAGTAGCCGAAGCATTGTGCGTTCCACTTGCATCGAGAAGGTCGAATCTACCATTGAAGGAGCAGTTAATGGTTAGAAACCCTAGCATTATCGTGATAATCTGTATATTATGAAATAAAAAAATAAAGGGTACAGAGCTGTAACTTACCAGCGAGGTTGGAGAAGAGCAGCCACTGAGAAACAACCATTTAACCAAGAGCCGGGGTAACCAAACCCTTCCCTATCTCTGCAAGAATGAGACGGAGAAAAACCAAGGATCTTCTCCCAAATGGAAGCACAGATAGTAAGAAATCGAAGGTCTCACACTCATGCCGTGACAGAATAGTCATTGGAGCCCAAAGGAGTAGCCCTAAGTCCTTCAACGATTACAAGGCTGCCATCAACCGAGCTACAAACTTCTACCCGGAGCTGTAAAGGAGCACAATGGATTGGAAACAGTATTCGAACTACTGTAGGGAAAGAATCCACAGGGAACGAACCAGGAAGGTTTTGCAGAGCAAGCAAGCCCGAAGGTGAGGGAGAGAATGATGAACTTTTAGGGTTGAGTCCACTTTTAACCCACCAGTGCATGGACGAGGAGCGACCACGTCAGTGCAATAATAATTGCATATGAATGGGTCGAGACGTAAGGTTTTTCCAATGAGATTGCCAATCATGTGATTTCCAAAATTTTACCATGCGTGGACTACTCCCTTGGTTTATGGTCATTACCCTATGTTTTATGCCTGCACATAAAACTCATAACATATGGTTAGAATCTTTGCATAATATTAATATGCATTGTAATAATAGTATACTACATAAGCATTAAACTATGCTATATCAATATTACCTATGCATTGTAAATAATACACTTCTTACCCTTTTCTTTATGGATTCAAGAGCAAGTCTTGAGGCTTTAGACTTAGAGTTTTTGGTTTACTTACAAAAGTTTTGAAATGGTGAGTATCATTGTTGAGTAAAGCTAGTCATGAACTTCTACTTATTTGCCATTACCCTATAATAGCAAATGAAGACATTATATTTATCGTTTCTCTAAGTCTTTAGATTTATAAAGGAAATTCAACTATAGTTGTTACAAGTGTTACCAATGTAGTGCCTATTGTTAAGTCTTGAATAATTAGTTAAAGACTAGTTATTTTCTTTTCCTAGGATTTTAAACTTGTAGTAATCAAGTTATTAAACGACAGTTTTGAAGTAGGGTCACTCTAGCCCCATTCATGGTTATTATCATCATAATAACAACCTCTAAATAGCTTTGAATTCTGTATGATAACATCTAGGCTTTAGTTGTCCTACATGATTTAAGAATATTAAAGTTTGGTAAATAAAGTATGAATAGCAATTTATGTAATTGTTATCACCAAACTGGTTGATAGTTTAAACTTGGAAACTTATAATAAGTTTGATCTGGTTAAATCTTAGACTAAGGCATTGAGGTACTTTAGAAGGTATTCTTTTGATATCTTAGAAATAGACATAGTTTCCCAATCAATATAAATCTTAAAATGTTAAGAAGAGACATGTTCTATATAGAAAAGATTATAAGTTCTGGGAGTAAAAAAAAAAAAAGTATGTAGACCAATATTGTTAATTCCATATCTTCTACATTAGGGAACATTTTATAACTCGACATGATGCAGTAATAACAAGAAAGTAAAGAGGGTATGAACATGACAACCCAGTTTAATTACGGTACTAAAATAAGAATTATTATTTCCTCTATGATTGCATTACTGCAACTCATTCAATAATTTATATTTCCTAGAAATGCTGAATGTTGTTTTTATAAAGGAGAAACAATTATCATATCTCTAAGTAAATACTAATTTTTCTTTTAGTAAGATCTTAAGGAAATGTTATCGGAAAATCTTTACCTGTAAAAGCTTGATAGTCTGGCTAACATGCATTTATATATCTACATCTTACTGAATGAATTGGTACAGCATTTATTATCTATTTCTTCAAAAGATTTGTTAGCAGCAACCCAAGCCTTACCTGTATATCTGTAAGAGACAGAGAAACTGCTGCATTAGCTTAGTAGCTAAGTAAGCCAAGTCGGTCATAGCAATCCCCCTTCTGGTTACAAACAGAAAACATTCAGTAACTGAAATAGAACTGCTCTTTAAAATACAGAGTATTTAATAATCCTTCAGTAACTTAAACTAATTAGATAGCTAATGACTGCATTTAGTATAATTATATGCAATTTATAAAAGTTTTAAATTTTTCGAAATTTTGGGGTTTGACAGAAAACAACGCATTTCTAAGCTTCCAGAAAAACATGAATGACTGCAGCAAGTCTCTATACATGCTTCGATGACTCTGGAATTTGACATTTAAGTACGTGTGAGCAGAGAACGAAATTCGCAGCTGACATGGTCCAACATGTTCTGCTAGTAAATACCTATCAATCCAATAAAAAATAATTGTTTACTTATTAATTATGTTTAGGTAAAACAGAAGGTTAACAACACTATCATGGACCAATTTCAACATAGTTTAACTGTTTAACATTAATTTTGAAATATCATGTTAATGTTTGGAATCATGGCACCTCCTGGAAAAATAAAAGTAAAACCAGAAAAATTAGGGTCACAATGCTTGGAATGGTTTATGAAACTTTATTAGAAAAATACTTGTAAATAATTTGCAAGTCTCCTTGAAACAATATGCAGTTTCAAAAAAGATCACATCCAAAGAGGTCAGATGGTGAAGATAGAAGAAGATCTTGGAAAATTAGTAATAAAAGAATGGTTCAGATAGAAGAATATCCCTGTATTGGGGCCAAAGGTAACTCTAAATTATCTGAGGCTTTATTGTTAAAGTTTCATGAAATTGGTATTTTTCCTCTATGGGAGGCTGCAACTCAGGAGCAAAGGAATGCTTGGCCACAGGGTTGGTTGTCTACAGGAACTTTAAATATTCAAAGGACTTTGGCAAGTGGTCTAGATGGATTTGGAGTGGTGGGTCTAAACTTATCAAGATAAAAATTGTCTGGCGTCATATCCCTTGCATTGGCTAACATTCAATATCTCTGAGTTTTAGTCTTGTCATCTAATAATATGACATGCCCCATACCTCCTCAACTGGGAAACAATATTCACAACCTTGAAATCCTCTCTCTTTTTGAGAATTTTCTCAATGGTACAATTCCTCCTTCACTTGGAAATCTCTTCAATTTATCAGAGCTATTGTTATATTCCAATGACCTTTCTGGAACCATCCCTCTAAAAATTGGGCTTTTGAAGAAGTTGAAATTTCTCAGAGTAGGGGATAACAGCTTGACATGTCACATTCCAGAGGAGATTTCTAAATGCACAGAGCTGAGAGTAATGGGGTTTGATTCTTCTCTAAATGGGTCCATACCCAGACTATTTGGCCAACTTCAATAGTTGAAAAGTATGAATTTACAAGACACTATTTTGAGTGGCTCAATACCTATTGAGTTAGGAAATTGCAAGAGCCTTGAAATATTTTCTGCTACGAGAAATGGTCTCCAAGGTACAATCCCTCAGCACTGGGTATATTGAGAATGTTGCAGCATTTGAACTTAGCCAACAATAGCCTCTCCAGAGATATTCGTCTAGAGCTTGGGGGACTTAAATGTTAGTGTTTCAACATTAAGCTAGCATTATGATCTTAGGATCTTTTTACTGAGAGAATAACAATCACAACAATAAAACATAAGCACAACACAGGAGACAAGAGACACAATAATTTTCCTTGGGGAAACCATAAAGGAGAAAATCTCACAACTTCCTCAAAGATAGAATCAACACTAAAAGGTAAAACACCAAAACAGTAAGATGATCTCCCGACAGCAGCAGTCTCTCTCTCTCTCTCTCACTGAGAGAGCTTCTCCTCTCTCACTCATGCGCCCCAATGAGTGAGTGTGTGTGTATGAGTATGATAAATAGAGAGGCTCTTACTCTCTATTTATATTCTTCCGTTCACTTGGAACCCACTCCAACATGTCGGCCTCACTTAACAATTACTTACTAGCATTGACATCTCTAGGAGTGTCTAATAACCCTAGTGCCCCACCACTTGTGGGGAATTTTCCTCTTCTGACTAATAGGAGGGTAACACAATGGTGGGGACTATTGCCTCAACTTACAATGACTCACCTAGGGTCTAATTCACTAGGATAGTCTAATAACCCAAGGGCCCCACAACTGTGGGGACTTTTAACCCTTGACAAATAGGAGGGTTACCCACAATGACTTGACATGACTTTCTCATTATAGAAACTTCCCGGAATAAACATCGGAATATGACATAACTCAAATACATTACAATACATCCCGGAATAAACATCGGGTTACAATAAATAAGAAATACAAGTGAATACATTCTGAAGTTACAAATACATCAACACTCCCTCTTAACTAGGAAGGTATTCTCTCGACACAATTTATCAACACAAGTATTCTTCTATGTATCATCTAGGTCATCACCAGGTCTTTGTCATCTTTAATTCATCTTCATCTTCAAGTCATATTCATCTGTAAGTCATCTTCATTTGGATCTGGATCATCATCACTGAATCTATATCATCACTCGATCTTAATCATCATCACTGGATTTGGATCATCACTGGATGTGGATCATCATCACCAAATATAGATCATCACTTAATTTGGATCATCATCATTGAATCTAGATCATCACTCGATCTGGATCATCACTGGGCATCATCACTGGATCTGGATCAACACTGCTGGATCACCATCACTAGATCTGGATCATCACTTGATCTGGATCATCATTGGATATGGATCATCACTCGATCTGGATCAACACAGGTGCTATCTCATGATTCTTATTGTCATAGGAAGTTCGATAGAGCCATCCCTTTTTCATGCTGGTTGTAGGCCTAGCCTCCATGTAGGTCTTCTTCAGCACTTATATCTGATCAACACATGATCGAAGAAAGGCTCATCATTTCTATCTGATCAACACATGATCAAAGATAGATACTGCACTTACATCTAATCAACACATGATCAAATAAAGGCACGCCCAACACTTACATCTGACCTACTCGTCAGAAAGGCATGCTCAACACTCATATCTGATCATGTAGAAACCAATACTATAATCATATCAGAAAGGCCCAGCACTTACATCTGATCAACACATGATCGAAGAAAGTAACTGCACTTACATCTGATCAACACATGATCGAAGAAAGGCTCAACACTTATATATGATCAACACATGATCGAAGAAAGGCTCTGCACTTACATCCACCCAGGCGGGAACACATCCTGCTCACAATGATGGAAGGGCTTGCACTCATATCTGATCTTGTAGGAACCAATCCTATAGTCATATTAGAATGGCCCCCAGTCCTCCTCAAATAAGCTACCTGGTAACTGACCAGGTGCCTCCATTCTCCTATAGAATGGCAGTTTCCCTTACATCTTCTCTACTCGACAGAATTGCCAACACTCACATTTGACATGGGAGGAACTTAATCCTTTAACCATGACAGAATGGTTCATCCCTTACATCTGATCAAGTGGGAACACATCCCTCTGTCACATCAGAATGACTTCTCAGTCCTAGACTGAGTTTTTCTGGTAACTGACTAGGTGCCTCCATTTTTAGAATGGCAGTTGCCCTTACATCTGTCCTACTTGACAGAATGGCCAGCACTCACATCTGACATGGAAGGAACCAATCCTCTCACCATGACAGAATGGATCAGCCCTTATATCTGACCTACTCGTCAGAATGGCTATGGATCTCAGCAATCATATCTAACATGGAAGGAACCAATCCTCTCACCATGCAAAAATGGCTCAGCCCTTACATCTGACCATGGAAGGAACCAATCCTCTCACCATGTCAGAATGGATATGGGACTCATCACTTTCCCTTGGAGGAAACCTCTATCTGGAGAACACCAAGCTTCTCCCTAAAGTACTCAAACTTTATCCTAGCCAATGGCTTTGTCAATACATCAACTATATGTTCCTTCGTCGCAACATATTAGAGCTTTACTGCTCCCCTTTGCACCATATCCCTGATATAGTGATACTTGATCTCGATATGCTTCGACTTGTCATGGAACACCAAGTTCTCTGACAACTTCGCATGACTCTGGTTGTTGCAATGTATACAAGTAGCATCAACTAGAGATCAAATAAATTAGATAGTGGATTCCTTAACCATACTGCCTCACAACTAGCTGAACAATCTGCAACATACTCTGCTTCAGCTATACTCAGTGCCACACAGGATTGCTTCCTGCTAAACTAGGAGATCACACCCGATCCCATACTGAAGCAATACCCTAAAGTGCTCTTCCTATCGATGGCACTGCCTGCCCAATCTAAATCAACATAACCCTCCAGGTTTATCTTTTGATTCACATCGTACTTGAGCCCATAATCAACTGTACCCTTCAAGTACTTCAGACCCTTCAGGTACTTCAGAATATGCTTTGCAGCAATCAAGTGAACATGTCTCGGATCTGTCAGGAACTGGCTCAAGGTGTTCACAGCAAAGCAAATGTCTGGTCTTGTGTTCGTCAGGTATATCAAGGACCCAATCATCTGACTATACATCGTAGCATCAATTGTCTCTGATGAAGCATCACTCAATCGATTCATGTTTGATGCCATAGGTGCGGTCATGGCCTTGCAGTCAATCATCCCGAACCTCTTCAAGATCTCTACTGCATAATTCCTTTGTCCAATAAAGATTTCATTCGCATTCTTCCACACCTCCATGCCTATAAAAGTAGTGCATCGACACATAACAGGAGCATCACTGGTCTTCCGCCTTCAACCTTGAAGCAAAGGTTGGAATCTACTTTACTCTCAGTAAAGCCTAGAGTCATCAGTAATCTATCCATCCTGTCGTATCATGTCGAACCTTAGATATTTTGCAGTCACTCCCTCTGAAGTGGAGCATCATACTCCCTCTGTCTTCCGTACTCTATGCACTAAAACATTCTGTACCAGAGTGACAAGTAGCTTCCTATGCTACTAATATTCTATGTGACCATCTAGTGTATAGAATTGCATCTTCAACCTTGTAGCAAAGGTTAAGATCTTCATCAATCTCATCATGTATGTGTTTTAATTGTTACTGGCTGCAAATGTCTCTTCGTAGTCTAGGCCTTCTTTTTGTGAGAAGCCTAGTGCTACGAATCTTTCTTTGTACGATGTTTCCATCTACTGCATGATGGAACTACGAACTTCCCTTCACATATCGATACCGTATCCTAGACATCATTCTTCTTGAACTGGTCTTCCCTTTCTTCTTATTTACTTCTTCATAGCTGGAAGGTTCTGCATCAATGATGTCACTGCATTCATCATATTATTCTTCATCTTGAACTATCATCACTTGTTCTTCGGAACAAGTCTCATCCTTCTTTACTTGTAGGTGATTATGTATGCGATCTTTCCTACAAGTCAAATGCATTTGTATGGTTAGAAACATTTCATAAGGAATATTCATACTGGCAAGTTCTTATGCATAAATATATGATCATGCAACTACTTTAGCCAATACAACATTCATCCATATCTTACTGAAACTTTCTAGATGCCTTCCATCTCTACCAGGACAACATTGAGATTGTGCACTAATCCAATATGTCAGCAAAGAGGTTTCATTCTAGATAAGTAGCAATGGAGAGTTGTATAGCACCATGAGATACTTACCCATCACATGCATATTAGTAGTATACTGTCGTTAATGCAAACATTCTATCATGCATAATGCATCAACTGAATATAAACAAATGCATAACAAAAACAATATCATAAAATGACAATTGAATACTTATCTTTATTTTTTTTGTGGGTAGACTCCTTCTTGATTCTTCTACTTCATCATCTTCTTCATTCATGACTTCATCATTTCTTATCCAAGCTCTCAAGATGGATAAGAGGTTCTTCAAGAATCGAGTCCTTCATATTCCTCATCGCTTGAGGAATCTTCTTTCGATGGTGAGAGCTTGTTCTGCAATTGATCCCATCTTCTCTTCTCTTCTTATGAGTCGAGCTTCTTCATCCTAGAGTCTACTGAAAGTAATCACTTCCTTCTGGCACACATTCCTTGAATGAATGAATCCCATGATCTTGGGATTCCATTCAAGGTGGCCATCGCCACTTCTGCATTCTTCACTTCTTCTTTTACTGCTTCAAGTTGTTCTTTGATTTGAGATATCTTTATGACTGCATGATCTCTGCATTTTGTATCTTCACATTCTTCAACTGGTTTCTTAAGGTCATCTTCTTATGTATGTTCTTACCTTCAGCTAGCTTGGTCAAGGAATCAAACATCATCGGTTTCTTTAGGGAAGACACTTGTGGTACAAGTTGATCCGTGACCAAATCAACCAGTGATCTTCTTGGCCTTGACCAAGTTCTTCTTGTGTAAGGCATCTAGCCTCATCTCCCTCTGAAACTGGAACCTCTCTACTCATGTAGGTGTCCAATTCATTTTCTTTAGAGAGATCATATACTTCGATGCTTGGAAGTTGTCAACTTCACCAAGCTTATCATCAAGTTGATGTGATAGATCATTTTGAAATGAGAACCTCAAATGAAAATATCAAATGATTAGATCTTACTGATTTGAGGTGTTCGTCCTGGTTCCATAGCTGGCTGATCTAGGGTTTGTCATAGAAACCCTAATTTTCAAAAGTTGGAATCTTTTAGATCTAATTGGATAGACAGATAGATCTCTTCAAATGGAGCTGTCCAATGTACTCCTTTTCTGAAAACAGTGGAGAGAAGCTCTCGGAACAGGAAGCCCTCGTTTTCCAATTTCTTTTGCAGAAATGCCTATTACTAGTTCTATGATATCGCTGCAATTACTACTCCTCTGTGTCTGAAATTTTGCAATGAGGTAACCTCATATTTCCCTGATCCAACACCATAGGTTTTATCAGAATTGGTTTCACCAATTGGGATTTATGATCCTTTTCCGAAGGTGACCTGTTACGGCACTGTTCAGAACAACGCAAAGTTGTACGGACTTCCACGTGTCACTGGTTCATATTCTAAGTCTGAAATTTGGACCACAGAAATTAAAGTCCATGCCCTTTCTGGAATAGCTTTAGGAATTCCATTTGGACCTCTGTAGCCCAAGCTGTAGCAATTCTCGCCAGGTGTCCTGTTTAGGGATGAATTGTGGAAGAGGCTAGAACCCTAACTTGGAGGGATCATATCTCCCAGAATATAGCGAATATGAGGCTAAATTTTGGACATAGTGTTCATCATGATTCTATATTCGGTGCCTACAATTTTCATCTCCTGAGACTTCCCCAATCTTGGTATATATCGAATGTACCAAAACTTAGCAGTTTTAGTATTTAGGGTTTTTCTAGCTCGGGGTCAAACTAGGGTTTGACTTTCCCGGAGTTTCACCCAACCAAATTTCTTGATCCAGGTCTCTACACTTTTATTTTTATGAGGAGAACAATCATATGCTAGGCTCACTCAAAAATTCATTTTCTGTAGAAATCCCTAATTTCTGCATCGAAAATTGAAAATGCTCAGAATCGAATTCCGCTTCGACAGAAAGATGCGCCCTTCAATGGAGAGTTAGCCTAGCATACTTTTGCTGATGGATTGTGGAGAGAGACCCAAAAATTAAGAATCCCTAGCTTCTGCAGCTACATAATGTCTTCTTCTTAGGTTTTCTCTGATTCCATGTTAGTGTTTCAACATTAAGCTAGCATTATGATCTTAGGATCTTTTTATTGAGAGAATAACAAGCACAACACATGAGACAAGAGACACGAAGAATTTTCCTTGGGGAAACCATAAAGGAGAAAACCCTATAACTTGCTCAAAGATAGAATCAACACCAAAAGGTAAAACCCCAAAACAGTAAGATGATCTCTCGACAGCAGCAGTCTCTCTATCTCACACTAAGAGAGCTTCTCCTCTCTCACTCATGCGCCCCAATGAGTGAGTGTGTGTGTATGATTATGATAAATAGAGAGGCTCTCGCTCTCTATTTGTATTCTTTCATTCACTTGGAACCCACTCCAACATGTCAGCCTCACTTAACAATTACTTACTAGAGCCGACATCTCTAGGAGTGTCTAATAACCCTAGTACCCCACCACTTGTTGGGACTTTGCCTCTTTTGACCAATAGGAGGGTAACACAATGATGGGTACTGTTTCCTCGAATTACAATGAATCACCTAGGGTTGAGTTCACTAGGATAGTCTAATAACCCAAGGCCCCCACAACTGTGGAGACTTTTAACCCTTGACAAATAGGAGGGTTACCCACAATGACTTGACATGACTTTCTCATTATAGAAACTTCCCAGAATAAACATCTGGGTTTGACATGACTCAAATACATTACAATACATCCCGGAATAAACATCAGGTTACAATACATAAGAAATACAAGTGAATACATTCTGAATTTACAAATACATCAACATTAAAAGCATGAATCACGTGTATCTACATGGAAATCACTCGGATGGTGAGATTCTTAAAGAATTGAGCGAGCTTTTGTAGTTGCAGATCCTGGATATGTCAACAAATAACCTCTCTGGAACCATTCCTAGGGAATTTAACAGACTTCAAAATATTCAGTACTTGGTTTTGTTTGAAAATTCTCTAGTGGGTCTGATTCCAGACAATATTTGTGCTAAAAAGAAAGACATTGCAACATCTTTGTCTAGGTGGAAATAATATTTCAGGTACCATTCCTAAAGCTTTAATGCATTTCTCAAACCTACAACAATTATATATTTCCAATAATGCCTTACATGGTTCAATTCCTGCCAATTTGGATAGTCTTGGGAGTCTATATGACCTTTGTTTGCATAATAACAATTTAATAGGAACCATCCCTCCTGAACTAGGGAACCTTAGCATCCTCGAAACTCTTTCTCTGCATCACAATCTGCTCACTGGTGCAATTCCTCCCGAACTTGGAAATTTGATAAACCTAAGCTTTATTCTTCTGTATGAAAATCAGTTATCGTGTAACATCCCTATAGAATTAGGAGATTTCTCTAGTTTAACTAATATAGATTTATTTAGAAACCATTTTATAGGTAGCATTCCAATCACTCTTGGATGGCTTACAAATCTGAGATTTCTGGATTTAAGATAAGATTACTTAGATGGGGAAATTCAAAACCTGACCACTGGACATTGGCAATGATGTGTGTTCCCATGGCCTTTCTGTGGAAACTGGAGGTGGACTTGGCAAGAAATTTGACTGTGCTACACCCAGTAGTGGTGGTGTTAGTACTGTACTACCAGGTGGTCTCAGCGTTGCATACATTTCCATAGGTACTCCATATCCTCTATACATACGCAATAAATAATGTTACTGTGCAGATAATCACAGAGACTACATGTTTTATAAAAAAATGAATAAACTGGAAGAATGAATAAGAATTTGGAATCTAAAAAAATCATTAATGTGCCCATAATTTTATAAAAATAGGCAACTAACTACTAACAAAAAATACCTTGAGGTTCAGTTGTAGGTTGTGGAAAAATCGGTGGACGAACAATAGGTAACAATGGCTGGTCGTTTGGTCTGTGTGTAGATCCCTGTATAGGTATAGTTGGGGGTGGCAACACTGGAATAACAGGCCTTTGTTGCCCAACCGACATAGAAGGAATATGCCGCTGAAAAAAAGAGCGATTTGCTACGGAAAAGCTATTCTCTGATTAAGATGTTCCCTGACCTTCTCATCTATCATGTTTTGAGTTGTATCATCTAGAAATTGTTGATAATATGAACGAACATTGGCCTACAAAAATACAACAAAACTATTAGAACATACAGTCTTTTTCTAAGCACTGGAAAATTTTCAGCTTTCAATTCCATTATATTGTCTGTGATGGAAATGAAGATACCTTGTGCTTATAACCTGTATTATGTTGCTTTATGACTGAGGGCTGGAAAATGGACAAAAGTGCAAATCGATTATAAATAAATAAATCATTAGAAATACAAGTATTCTTATGAACCAGAATACTATGTCCAAATAGAATTATTCTGAACATTATATTTTAATATCTTCTGAACTAGAATCGTATGAACCAAAACATTATATCTGATAAACTAGTATAATATGTCGAAATAAAAATATTTTTTGTGTATAAGTTTATGGATTTGTATTGTATAGAAATTTAGAAGTGATCAACATTTTTGTGTAGACCCTTCACTCATCATCAACAAGAACATTGGATGTTATCAAAATCGTTAAAAGTTATCAAAAAATAAAAAAATATTCTTTAATATCCTATAAACAAAAACACTATCTTCTATTATCAAAAAGTGTAAACAGGTTGAAGACACTTTCAAATAAAAAAGCAGTGTTACTCATAATCAAGTAACAGAAACAAGCGATCATTCTATGAAAGAATATACACAATAGAAATAATATGTCGAAATAAAAGTATTTTTTTTGTGCATAAGCTTATGGATATGTACTGTATAGAAATTTAGGAGTGACCAAGTTTTTTTGGGTAAACCTTTCACTCATCATAAACAAGAGCTATTAAAAAATAAAAATATTCTTTAATATCCTACAAACAAAAACACTATATTCTATTATCAAAAAATATAAATAGGCTGAAGACACTCTCAGATAAAAAATCAGTGTTACTCGTAATTAAGTAACGAAAACAAGCGATCATTCTATGAAAAAACCTACACAATGGAAAATATGGCACACTAATGCTTGTAAACTCCAGCTCCCAGTTACTATATTTAGAATAATATTCCTGCTTAATATGACAACCTGAATAAAGCTACCCTAATCTACCATAACATTCGGTATTTGTCATGTAAATACAACTTCAGAAATGAACATACTTGATAATCATAATATGTTTACCACTTTGAAGCAAAATAACTTATATATCGAAACCATATATAGCATTAGGTTTAAACAAAACATAACCTAACTTTCTGGCTCCAAACAAAAGTAGATCTAACTATGAGAAAAATGTTAAAAGGTCTCGATTAAAAAATCAAACGAAAATTAAGATAAAAGTGAAACTTACCGAGTCATGAGTCAAATAAGTATCGCAATAGTCGCAAAAATACCTTCATAATAAAAACACAATTTTTTCATGATACAAACAATTAAAAATCCCGCACATAAACAAATAACAAATCGCTGAATAACAGATGAACTAAAGACATTAGGGTTTCAGTATTGAATGCCCTTTTGTTTACCTCGGCATGATGCAAAACTAGATATTAAGATTTTTTTGATAACGTATTTTGGAAGTTTGTCCTTTGCCTCTACGTTATCTATTTCAGCAGAATCCTGTTTATTTAATCGAAAGGCCAAAGAATTTAAGCGAAGGTTTTCTATGTGATGGTTTAAAGCTTAAGAATTTAATCGAGTACTTATTTTTTATGAATTAATAGCCGGTCATTCGTATTTATAAGTGTTCGAACTCTGAAGTCAGTATCGTCGCAATGTATATAACATGTCCTTCCAAACTAAGTTAATGCTAATTGAAACTTTGAGGTGGTTTCTGAGATTGTTATAATTTTTTTTAATTTTCCAGTAAAATCTCTATTGCACAAGTTTCATCAAGCATTTATAAGAGCAATCTATGTTTCCATTATTAATTTCTTTTCATATTTTTTTTTAAGAATTTAATTTCATGTTTAAGTTTAACTTAAAAATTTTGGAATAGTTTTCATCATTTATGGATAAAAATGGAATACACTATTAAAAACCTTCAGAGAATAAAAAAACAAATTTTGTGACCAACCAAAATTTAGGCAAAGATTAAGCTTAATTTAACCTCTTGTTTTTATATATAAATATATAAAGTCGTCCATTGGGTGTAGCTAGGGTGGGTGGGATATTTTCGTATTGCGCTCCCCACCTGGGTTCAAATCTCTCCGGGGACATTTGCTCCTTGGGATCCCTTGTATGTAATGAAATATTAGGCTGGTGAGTATAATATTTGATATAGTCAAAATAAAATACAAAATAATA
>LPNX010113678.1:317246-358057 GCA_001517045.1 Pseudotsuga menziesii
ATCTCATTAAATATAT
The DNA here is from genome assembly GCA_001517045.1 of Pseudotsuga menziesii. Lineage (NCBI taxonomy): Eukaryota > Viridiplantae > Streptophyta > Pinopsida > Pinales > Pinaceae > Pseudotsuga > Pseudotsuga menziesii. The sequence goes on from LPNX010113678.1 coordinate 317,263, forward strand.
TATTTAATGATTATTTATTATTATTTAATGATCTGGAGTCAACAGGGCGCCTCCACCAACTTCTGATGGTCAGTTCAACTTTAGTTAACCTCATCGAGGTTCATTGAAGTCATGGAGCACTAGCACTTGATGGTTGGCTTGCTATGACATGTGTTTGATCTCCTTTAGTTGAGATTCAGTCATTTATTACACTTCAACTTCAGTTAGGGTTTGGTGAGTCAATTAGGGTTTTTTTCAAGTGGTTAACTGAGTGTGAACCTATGGTTGAGAGTCAGTTAAGCTAGACTCACTCATTGAATTCGAATTGTCTCCTTAGGTATTCGAATTCCTCATGGATTCAAGCCATTGCTTGACATTGGTATTGTAACCATTCATTGTTTATTAAATATACAGAGAGGAAACCAATTCCAGTTTCGATTAACACCATTTCATGAGTTATTTGTTGATTATTCTTTGATGAGATTGATTATTTGTTCTTAGATCAATGTGCAAGAATAATATGGTATCATAGCTTACGGTGGGACAGACATCTATCTCTCAAAAACAAGTTTTTTGACAAATTTCTCCATGAAAAGTGAGCAATAGCTCAAAATTCCAGCACTACACTAGAAGCTAGGGCTTACCACTCAATATCCCAAGTAAAGAACTTGTTGATCAAGCTTGCTTGATTGACTATGCTGGGTGTGATGGAATCCTAGAATGTGCAGGTTGTCCGACCTTATTTTTCCCTTTCTGTTTTGATTTTCAGGTTTCGATAGGTGAAGCATTTGCTACAGCATATCCAGATGGCCTCCTTAGTAGATCTCTTGACTCCATACAATTTCCACTCATGGAAAAATAAAATGGAGATTTAGTTATGCTCCAAAGGACTCCATAGAGTTGCCATGGACACTAAAGTTCAGCCTAGATCCACCATAGAAAAATCAAGATTCTTTAATAAGAAGGATGAAGCCTTCGGTTTCTTGTGCCTCTCTATTTCCGAAGACCTTCTCTTCCATCTTACGGATCTGAAGACACCGAAAGAAATATGGGACAAATTGGAATCACTATATGGAAAGCATGATGACTTGAGATTTTACCAACTCGAAAATGAACTCATGTCTCTCCAACCTTCTGATTTTGAGACTCTGAATGATTTCTTTACAAAGTTCAAGCATATTGTTTTACTCTTGAAGCAATGCAAAGTGGAGAAGGAGGATGATCAGCTCATCCTTGCCATCCTCTCCAAAATCGGGGCTGATTATTCAGTTTTTGTTTCTACATTTCGTGTGGGAAAGCTCACAACCCATGGATGGAAGATGCTTACACTCAATGCCTTCATTGAGTCCCTTACTAATGAACATTACAAGCTTGTCCAGATGGGAATCATCGGATCTTCCCATGATCAAGCCCTCCATGTCTCAGGGCCCAAATATTTGAAGGGTAAAGGAAAGCACCAGAAAAATCAGAAAACTAAGATTGATGATCCCAAGCCTAGAGTTGAAAACTAGCAGCATGATGAATCTTCTGGTTCAAGGAAGAACAAAGGAAAAGGGCACAATTGGAAAGAAAAAGTTAATTGTTCTTACTGTCGGAAGGGTTTTCACCCTGAACAAACCTACATGAAGAAAAATCTTGATGAAGCAACCTCTCTCCTTGAGAGGAATCACATCAATCTTTTGGAGAGCTTTCGAAGGAGAGATCACCAAGATCGGGAACCACAGCATGAGAAAGGTCATGCCCTCATGGAAAGCACTTCAAAGTCCAAAGAATTGTTGATTGACTCTGGAGCTTCGAACCACATGATGGCTGAACAAGACTCCTTTTCATCCTTCGAGACTGGCAAATCCATCCCCATCCACATGGGAGATGACTCCACCATCATTTCCGAAGGACAAGGTATTGTAGATCTAGAAAATGGTTTTTTCTCTAATGTTTTGTATGTATCATCTCTAGCAACAAATATCCTTAGTGTCCATTAGATGACACATACAGGAATGCCTAAGAGAGTCTCTTTTAGCCCAAATGATGTTGAGATAATAGAAATTGCATACGGGAAAATCATTGCTAAAGGCCTTGCAAACCATCATGCAAAATCCTATGAGTTCTCTCACTTTGTTGCGGATGCAAAGCCCACTGATCTACTAACTCATGGAAATGAGGTTAGTAGGCTGTGGCATGAGAGGTTTGGCCATATTAATTTCAAATATTTTCAGCAATTACAGAAAGACTCCATGGTTGAAGGCCTCCCGGTCATCAAGGCAACCACGGGAATTTGCAAGGGCTGTGTGATTGGAAAACACCCTGAGCACAAGTCGATCAGGGGAAGGAAAACCGAGCTACAAGAATATTGGGGCTGATACATTCTGATATCATCGGTATGATGCCTATCACATCCATGAATGGATCAAGGTACCTCCTTACTTTTATTGATTATTTTTCAAGGTATACATGGGTTTTCTTTCTCAAAAAGAAATCAGAAGTATGTGAAAATTTTTATGAATTGAAGGCCTTGATTGAAAATGCCTCTGGACTTAAGATCAAGATCTTGAGATCTGATAATAGAGGGGAGTATGTCAGTAATGATTTTCTGTATATATTCTCCCAAAGTGGTATTCAAGTCCAGCATTCAATTCCCAACACTCTCCATCAGAACGGAGTAGCGGAAAGGAAGAACCTGTCTCTCAAGGAGATGACCACCTGCATGTTGGAGTCAAAGAAGCTTGCTGAAAATTTGTGGGCTGAAGCCATGCATGCTGCAGAATACATTTAGAATAGGGTTCCACACTCATCCATGAAAGGAAATACTCCTTTTGAAGCATACTTCAGACACAAGCCAGATGTGTTGAACCTACAGGTGTTTGGGTCCACTACATGGGCCCGGATTCCGCTTGATAAAAGAAGGGATTTTCAACCGCAAAGCATAGAATGTCTGTTTATTGGGTATATTGATGAATCTAAAGGATTCAAGCTTCTAGATATCAATACCAAATAGATCATCATCGAGATATGTGTCAAGTTCGATGAGCCTCTTCAAGAGGTGGAACTAGTGAAGGAGAAAACTGCTGAATTTCCTTCCTATTCTATTGAGTATTTGGATGATGAAATTGGGGCTAATGACCCTGATTTGGATCCTATTATTTAGTATATCAGTGTGCAGCAATAATCAAATTCTGAATCAGAACCTGAAGTGCAAAATCATCTTCCTACATGGGCCCAACAGACACTCTCCTTTGCAGGAGACAACATTGGAAATCTGGATGATCCAAGGAGAACCTGGTCTGATTTCCAAAGAGCAGGTATTGCGCTCTCTTGTTCTGATAATTTGTTATCTGAAACTTGCTATTTGATGATTATTTCAGATCCAAAATCCTACTACCATGCTCGGAATGATCCGAGATGGCAAGTTGACATGGATGAAGAGATGAACTCTCTTCAGAAAAACACTACTTTGGAGCTAGTTTCTCTTCCTCCGGAAAGGAAATTGGTTCAATGCAAGTGGGTGTTTTGGACAAAAGTTGCTGCTGATGGAAGAACCTACAAATATAGTTCAAGTCTGGTATCAAAAGGTTTCTCTCAGGTCCAAGGAGTGGACTACCATGAGACCTTTTCACCGGTTGCAAAAATGGACTCCATCCGCCTTGTTTTGGCTATTTCAGCATCCAAGCACTGGGAGGTGCATCACATGGATGTTAATTCAGCCTTTCTGCATGGATATATTCATGAGGAGATATACATGAATCATCCTAAGGGATACATCACTGATCCATCTTTGTTTTTCAATCTAAAGAAGTCATTATATGGGTTAAAACAGGCCCCAAGAGAGTGGTATTCCAAGATGGATACTTTCCTTCTCTCGCAAAAATTTCAGAGATGTAGATCAGATCCAAATGTGTATTTACAGCAGCATGATGGTCATATAATTATCATTGTTTTAAATTTTGATTACTTACTGATCACAGGTAGCACAGTTTCCTCCATTTCAGCCATCAAAATTGCTCTCCAGAATGCCTTTGAAATGAGTGATTTGGGGCTTCTAAAACAATTTTTGGGGCTCGAAATCGAGCAAAATTCTGATGGGATTATGGTCACTCAGTACAAACACATTTAATACCTGTTATTAAAGTTTAACATGGATGAATGTAGTCCTGCACCATTCCCTTTCCTTTCAGGGATCAGCCTTGAAGAAAGAAAACACACACCTCCCATGGACTGCACTATCTATCGACGACTGATTGGTAGCTTGTTGTACTTGACAAATTCTGGGACTGATATTTTTTATGCCATGAATTCTGTATCAAGATACATGCAGCAGCATCATGATCTTCATTGGAAGGCAGCCAAGAGGATCCTCTAGTACATTCAGGGAACCAGGACCTATGGCATTCACTATGCTGCAGACTCCGAGCTAGAGCTAGTTGGATACACAGATTCCAATTGGGTGGGTGATTCTATTGATTGGAATTCAACTTCTAGATATGTATTCATGTTTGGTGGTGGCCCCATTTGCTGGTCAAGCAAAAAGCAGGCTTCCATAGCACTATCTTTAGCAGAGGCCGAGTATCGAGGAGCGGTGAATGCTTGCATCCAAGCAGTTTGGTTGCAAGGCATTCTTTCAGAGTTTGATCTTGGTAGTACTTTGTCCACTTTCCTCTTTTGTGACAACCAGAGTGCTATTAAGATATCCATGGATCCAGTTACCGGGCAGAGGACCAAGCATGTAGAGATTCACATGCACTACATCAGGGAGCTAGTGCATGACAGGACCATCATTCTGCAATACTGCCTGACTGATGAGAAAATTACAGACATCTTCACCAAGATCTTTTTAGAAAAGAATTTCACTTACTCCGTTCATTGTTGCGGGTGAGTTCATCAGGGTGATCCAGACTACTTTCAGTGTTCATCTTGAAGGGGGGGTTTTCCCACTGGATTTTCCCTCTTTTCCTCACTTAGTTTGTTTTGAGCATTGTTTTAGTTTCAGCATTGTACAGGGTGACCTATGGCTTTAGTTTCTNCAGCTTGAAGGGGGGGTTTTCCCACTGGATTTTCCCTCTTTTCCTCACTTAGTTTGTTTTGAGCATTGTTTTAGTTTCAGCATTGTACAGGGTGACCTATGGCTTTAGTTTCTAGGGCCCTAGCATTTTTATGCATCTATGTTTTCTAACTCTTCCTGAGTATAGCTTAAGGGGGGGTGTTGGAGACATTTACCATCATACACACTCTTTTTGGTCAAATTGGCCTAGTTAAACCACTATCCTATGTATAATTGACATTAATTGACATCAATGGAGCATTAATTGCCATCATCCAGTCACACCCACGCCTGCCTACAGTCAAGGAGGCTAACTGGAGCACTCCGGGGGTGATCTGAGTGATATTAATGCACCTAATTGCTAACTGGTTGTTACAATCAGTTCAACCAGTTAGTTAAGGTGCCTCCTCTCATTAAATATATTATTTAATGATTATTTATTATTATTTAATGATCTAGAGTCAACAGGACGCCTCCACCAACTTCTGATGGTCAGTTCAGCTTTAGTTAACCTCATCGAGGTTCATTGAAGTCATGGAGCACTAGCACTTGATGGTTGGATTGCTATGACATGTGTTTGATCTCCTTCAGTTGAGATTCAGTCATTTATTACACTCCGACTTCAGTTAGGGTTTGGTGAGTCAATTAGGGTTTTGGTCAAGTGGTTAACTAAGTGTGAACCTATGGTTGAGAGTCAGTTAAGCTAGACTCACTCATTGAATTCGAATTGTCTCCTTAGGTATTCAAATTCCTCATGGATTCAATCCATTGCTTGACATTGGTATTGTAACCATTCATTATTTATTAAATATATAGAGAGGAAACCAATTCCGGTTTCGATTAACACCATTTCATGAGTTATTTGTTGATTATTCTTTGATGAGATTGATTATTTGTTCCTAGATCAATGTGCAAGAATAATAGCAGCAGGGACAAAGATGGTCAAGAGAAAATTCATGCAATTGCTTTGGTGGATCTCTGAAGATCGAGGTGCATGGAACCAATATTACTAGTAGAAGGTGTTACAGTTTACAAAATTTATACTTCATTGTCAAATTTGCAATTTTCTTTGACACAATTAAAAATGACTAATTCATATTCTTCTAGATAGTCATTTTTTATGCCGTGACTAAATTAGTCATTTATGTTAGTCATTTTTAACTTTGTCACTTATTATCTAGTCATATTTGTTAATTGGTGACTAAATTAGTCGTTTATAGTTGGTTCAATCAAAATTGCTCATATTTAGTAGTAAATCACTTGAAAAACCTGTGGTGACTAGAATTTTTAGTCACCTAGTAGCTAATTCCTCATTTTGTACTAGTGTTAATTGGAAATCTAAAGATTACCCTACCACACATGCCATGAAATTCCATAATTGGTGTTCATCCAAACCATTTATGGATGACATAATTAGGATATGTATCTTTCATAAAACATTAACCAGGGTATCTTCCAAATGGTACATTGAGCTACCATGAGCTTCTTTCCAAAATTTCAATGCGATTGCAATGAAATTCCTCAATCACTTTCAATTTCGAGTATGCTCTGAGACTAGAATTGGTATTTTGATGTCCTCCATATAGGATAAGTCCACACACATATTGTATCACATCCATGAGTGGAGAAGAAGGAATCAGTTTATAAAAGTTCATATTCTTGATAATTTTTTTATTTTATTGGTTTATAAATGCATTTCTACCATTAATTGAAAAAGACACAGGTGTCACTACTGAGGACCAAGAAATCATCAANGTTAATAAAAGTTCATATTCTTGATAATTTTTTTATTTTATTGGTTTATAAATGCATTTCTACCATTAATTGAAAAAGACACAGGTGTCACTACTGAGGACCAAGAAATCATCAAGTCCCAACAATTGGACTTGGTTTATTCACAATCTCAAATTTTATAGAAAATCCTACCTACTACCCCAAGAGAAAATGTTGACCCAACAAAACTAAAACCTATATTACATGCTAACAATGCGATTAGTTTAGTAGAGAATTGCATATCTAGCTAGGTTTCCACTCAGATGGGACAATTGTCCTTAAAATACCCTACAAATCTATAGAAAAACACTAACAACCTTATTACCAACCCACCCTCCATTTTCTTGTTAATCAAAACATTTAATGAAAAAGGAAACCAACATCCTAGAGGGAAGAAACAAAACAAAAACAAGAAAAATGGGAATAAGAGAAATAATAATGCAAACAAAAAAAATATTGGTGGGTACACAAAGGAAAACATGAAAACAAAATTCATGCAAATTATGTAGAGAAGATCATTTAAATCACTAATGTCCCAAAATAGAGGTGAATCAACATATATTGGCACAATATGAATCTCCCAAGAAACCAACTATCTTGATCAACATGTTTCCTACACAACATCAACAAATGATTGTTAGAAATCCTACCAACCTTGGACCCTTGCAAGGGGTAAATCAAGGAGCCTCTTCACAAGGGGGGAACATGAAAAATGAAACTATTTATATATGTGAATGAGAAGTGAATGTTTAGAATAAATCTTGGAATTATGATCCATCTATATCTAGATACAAGGGAAAGGATTCTTTCGATCCTAAAATTACCAATCCTGTGCACATTGGAAAGTTGTCCAATAACACAATGCCTCACGTAAAAAAAGATGTGCTAAATTGGAATAGGTATAATCCTAATATATGTGCCACAAAAACCTATAACAATGTTGGAGATTTATCCCAAGCTCCATGTGTGATGTATACATTAGAATTTCTCCAAAGTTGTCCTATGCAATAAGAAACTCTAACAAAGATAATAGGAGATTTAGATCCTTTGCAAACTCAACTTATCACGTTTGACTTGGATAACTAGAATCCCCACCTACCTCATTCTGCCTCATTTTAGATCCAGGCTTCAACCAGAGGATCAAAAAATTTTAGGATTAGTGTGGATGAAAGAGATTCCACATGTGTTATGTCCTTTTTGTGTTGGAAAGCTATATGATTTCCTAATATTATTCCCTCGGTTACGATGTGAAATAATTTGATGTCCATATTTATAGGCCTCATGGAACTATCTTAGTTCTCCCAATGGATCTAGAATGAAAAAATATAACCATGGAGGTATATGTTGTTAATTCTCTATTGGATTATATCCTCCTGCTAGGTTTAATTTGGATGTATTCTATGATCATAATAGGCCAACAAATATTTTGAAGAAATGAGTCCATTCAAGCTACTGGGACAAATGCTCTTGTAGTTTTCCATTCCACGGTGGATTGTGAAAACATTGGAGTGGGGATGTACTATACCCTTAACTTCAATATTTCCCCACCAATCCCAAATCATAGCAATTCCCCCATACATGTGATATTCTTAGTCGCGACTAATTCCATAGTGAGAGTATGTTACTTCAAAACTTCTTATTTTGAATATCTATTAATAGTGTCAGAATCCTGGTAGAGGGATGTGGAAGGGCATATTTGGATTTGTATACAACTGAAATGTTATATTTTTATCATTTAAGCAATATGATCTTAGGATCTTATCTGAGAGAATAACATGCACAGCAATTAATCTCAAGAGACAATATACACAAATATTTTCCTCAGGAAAACCATAAAGGAGAAAACACCGCAACTTCCTTAGAGATAAAATGAGCACCAATGGAAGCAGTAAAACCCAAAGACAAAAACATGATCTCCAACAACCATTCTCTCTCTCACTTGAGCGAGCTTCTCCTCTCTCACCTATACGTTATAGCTGGGTGAGTGTGTGTTTGAAATAGAGAGTCTCACTCTCTGTTTATACTAGTTTCTGACTTGACAATCACTTACGAGGGTTGACTTCTCTAGGAGAGTTTAATAACCCTATTGCCTGGACTTTTCCCCCTAATCAACAAGGAGGGTTAACCTCTATGACTTTACATGACTTTATTATATTAATGATTCTCCCAATAGGAACATCGGGGATCAATGAAATACAATGTATGAAATATACAAGTGAATACATTCCAAAGTTACAAATACATCAACATGAAATAGCATATCAAGCTATTTTATCCAATATAGTGGACTATTATACCTAGAANAATATATGAAATATACAAGTGAATACATTCCAAAGTTACAAATACATCAACATGAAATAGCATATCAAGCTATTTTATCCAATATAGTGGACTATTATACCTAGAAATGGCACTTATTCGTCTGATTTATGACACCAAATGAGTTGTCACTCAAAAGGACATTATGGATACAAGTATCCCTAAATTTATAATGAGATTGGAACCTTGATACACACCATCAACTCCATTATCATCATTTTTTGCATATAAACTCACCTTCAATATGTGTGTTTCTTTATAATAAATTGAGTACCATACGTGAGTTACCCGCGTATCGGTCCTAAATGTTGAATACGCGAGTTTCATTTAATTTGCGAGTTGGATTACTACAACCCGCATATTCCATTAATATTTGTTAAAAATAAAAAGATAACTAATCAAGGGGAAGTTGGGGTTGGTTGGGAAACCTCCCTAGCTTCCCTAACTATCATATCCTCAAAACACTTCCTCCCAAACAACTATAAAAAGAGAAGAAGGGATATAGGAGAGGGGTACCAACTTTGAAGGAAAATTCATGCTGGATAATTTCCATTAAGGAGAGGAACAAGAGGGCTTAGATCTAGGTTTTCAGATAAGCATGATCAAGTAGAGAATATGTAATGTTTCAAGAAACTCTATCAATAAAGGATGTTGTTTCCTTCCATCAATGTGTAAGGCATGCTTTGTTTTTTTAGTATTGATCTAGATTGTCTTTTGATTTAAATTGCAATCATTATATATTCTCATGTCTTATATGTTATAATGGTTTAAGGTGCTTTGATAAAGGTTATATTATTTGTTGTAGGTGTTGGATATTGGGAGCTAAAGAGCATTTTGGAAAAAGATATCAAGCAACGATCAACCTTCAAAACAAGGTGCACATACTTCATCTCTTCTTCTTCAAATATATGATTGTGAAATCATGTTTTTCTGTCAGTAAACCCTTAGTGTGTTGATGGCCTCAACCCCCAGGCATAGGACAAATTCCCTAAAAACAGAACTGGAAACTCCTTTGGGAGTCTTTTTGTTTAGGGTTAACTTTGATTGAAGTTTATTTCCAATTTTGTTAATTATTAGTCCTGTCTGTGACTTGCATTCGTAAATATTCAATCAGTCCAAGTTGATTGCCAAGTGGTTTAGGTCCATTTTTATTCTTTTGATTTTATTTTTTTTAAATCTGCAGGTATGTTATACTTACAGTCGTGTATTCTCAGAAAATACGCAGGTTTTCATAACATAGTCGTGTATGGTATGCAGATATTTTGATGAACAGTCACATATTTCTTGTAGATGGTTGTTTAAAATCTAGGGTTTTCTCCTAAAAATATGCTTTTGAATAATAGGATTCTTCTGAGACATTTTTTTGAGTTTGCTTGGGTCTGCCCCTTGTTTAAGTCTCTATTTATTTGTGTTGTAATCCTTTTTTTAGTGGGCTAGGTTGGATTCTTGTTTAACACACTTTACATCTCTCCTCTTCGCATATACTTGGTAGTAGTGTAGGTAGATTTTGAGTCTTCAATCCCTATTAATGTTGGTTTCCACTTACAGTTTGGTTTCTTAAGTAGTCAATCTGAGTTTTCTTCTTCCAAGTTTTGGAACAACTTGGTTTTTTAAACTTGTGTAGTTCAGTCCAAGTAGGGTTTTTTTCAAACTTTGCATGGTCTTCAAAGTTTGTGTTTATGAGGTCTGAAGTCAGAGTCTTGCTTATACATTTTTTCATATTGCTAACTTTCATTTGTGCATATTTCACATCTTTCATTTTCAATTTGAAAAACAAAATAATAAAACAAAGAAATTAGGTGCATACTAGTCTTAAGTGGACACATTTTGCATTGGTTTTCAAGTTTTCAAAAAGAAAAGAAAAAATAATTTGATTTCCAAATTTTAGTAAGAAAATTTCAATACTTTTGAAAAATAAAAGAGGACGGAAATGGCAGTGTTAATTTGAAACACTTCACATCATACATTTTTCTGAATCACAGTTAAGTCAAAAAAACCATATGTTTCATGATCATGATCCTGAGTAAAGAACAACCCTTAAAAAGAACATAATTTAAAATTGATTAGTGGCATTTTATTTTCAGGGACCACACCAAATAGCTTAGGATAGGGTTTTATATTAGGGCTATCTATAACTATCCAAAACCATTTGAAACTCAAACATAGTGGCTTGGAACTTAGGAAATCCACTTTTACAGGAAGGTAAACCAGAAATCGCTTCTAACACAGGAGTTAAGCACAAGGTCGTACGAATATTGGGTTGTGAAGATACCCCTCCAATACTTAGTTGAGCATACATCATCATCATTATGCATTTTTGGGTTCATTCAGTACCACCCTTGGCCCCGTGTGGTGCCGGTGCTGTTTGGATTTTGTGATTTTTTATTCTTCCCATGCACATCAGTCAGATCGATGACTAATATGCCAGAACTTTCTTATAGATTTGGTAGCATTAGTATCTTGACCTAGGTTTCTCACACAAGCGACAGTGGAAGGATATTTCCACGGTACCTATGACATACATGGGAGGAAACCTCGTGCAATAATTTAGTAGGGTGGTTGGTGATTCAACCTCTTGCACCCAAAAACCTTGTATTGAGATCCTTGGTAATTGTTCTTCGACACTTCACTGGTCTGTTTGGGCCCTCATCATCCTAGATATTCCTTTGGAAGGTATATCTTCACCTACTTGGTTTTGATACTTACGAAAACAAATTAGTGGTGTTCTTTTTTATTTGCTTGTGATATAGTTCGACCTTTAGGTGTGTGTAGATAAAGTCTTTAGCTATGGAGGATCAACATAATAGTATATAGAGAAGTTTGAAAATCCTTCCTCCACTTACAATTATGGAACCTCCACCGGCACCTTGAATGCAAAGAATTAACACAAGCGGTTCTTTCAAATCGACTAGTATTAGTGAAAGTCCAAGGGAACCTGAACTAAGGTATAACCAACCTAATCTTCCCTCGATAGAGATTGAAGACTTGCAGATTGAAGATTTTTTCGAGGAATTATAACTCACCTCTCACTGATTTAGGAGATCCATTACTTGTACAAATTAGACCGTTTATTCAACCTAGGTTTGGTGTCCCATTGATTTTTGTCATGTATAATTTAGGAGAAGGATCTAAGGATATCTATACCCCTACCTCAGTCATGGCAGCCAGTGGATTATCTCCTCTGAATGTGAGTGTACCATTGTCAAATATACCCACTGCACCAATAGTGTCACTAAAATTTACTTCTCCAATCTCTTTGTCTCCGAGTACTAGAGTGATTAGTCCTTCAGTACCCGGGAACATTGCTACTGGTTTGTCAAATGTGTTGGTCACTGGGATACCCAAAGTACCTTTCACATCCTAGAATTTATTCCAAAACTTTCAAAGTAACCCTAGTGGTTCTATTTATTTTGTTCAAGGGTACCCTTGGTATGGAGGAAAAATTCCTCCATCCTCACCATATGTAGGTCCTACACGTACTTTTTTAGGTGTGTCTTCTAGAAATCAAAATCTATTTTTAGGATTCAAATTTAAAACTACAAGTAAGGTCTCGATCGTACTAGTTGGAAGCTATTCTTTTTCACTATTCGGTGGAAGAAAAATAGCTCCCATGTCCATGACACATGTGTTATTCGAAACTATTCAAACACAACATAACACACCTCATATCAGTAATCCCTTGGAATTTGGGTGGAATCCTTTCAAAAACATTGTTGCTACTTCACAGTCAGTGGCTGGGGGAAACCCTATCCAACCTTATGGGAACATTGGTGCGGGAACTTACTCACACCAAGCTCCTCAATACCAAACTCCATATAGGCATCGACTCCCATTTATAGCACTACTAAAATTGCTATATCTTTCAAAACTAATAAACTACCCTATGCACCATGGTTTGACTTGGCCACTAGTTCCCATCAAACTACCTTCAGATATTCCAAAAGTTGAAGGGAAAACTGGAGAGGAATTTGGTGACCATGTCACTACTTTTCATCTATGGTTCTTCTTGAACTCAATGAATGATGATTCAATTTGGTTGAGTATTTTTCAAAGGACATTGACTAGTGTAAAAACCAAATGGTACATTGAACTTCCATCTGTTGCATATGAGAATTTCCTTGATCTAGCCACATTTTTTCTCAATCACTTTCAACTTCTGGTCTTGTATAATGCTGGTACATACCTTTTTTCAAACTTTCAACAGAATAAGGTCACTCACATTTCTGATTGCATTCAGGAGTGGAGAAGAAGAAATAATTTGATTAAAGACAATATTCCTCCGGAGTTTTTGTTGGAATGGTTTTTGAAATCCCTATTACCATATATTTCAAAAGATGTTTCAAATTCAGAAGTGATGACCGAAGAGGAATCCATTCTCAAGGCCTAGCAAATTGACCTAATTTACGCTTAGTCTGGGATCCTATATGATATCATACCTAATGTGCCAAGGTCTAATACAAACTTTGTTAAGCCTAAGCCTCGACTACATGTTGATGGCATAGTAGGTTCGGTTGAATCACCTACTGTGGAATCAATGGAAAAGAAAATACATGAACTATCAGTGAAAAAATACACACTAGAAGAAACCAAGTCTTCCACCCCCTCCCATCAGAATGCAGATGTCTATAATGCATAATCCACCCAAAAGTGCACTCAGCGGTCCAATGGAAAGAAAAACAAAGGGAAGAAACTGGAGGGAAATCAAAATAAACAAAAACCCATGAATAATGTTGAGGGGGGAAAGAAAGAGAAGAAAAATGTGAATTTTCCCTACAAGAGCTGTTAGGAATACCACTTGACATACCACTTCCCCCTGTTGAAACAAGATCAAAAGTTGTTGAAGCAACAACTTGTTATCCTCAAGGATCCTTTCTCGCATGGACAAAATGAAACTTTGAGCAATCCAAAGAACATCGAGGGAACTCAAAACACTCCCACTACCGATCAATCATACATTAATGTGGTTTGATCCAAAACTTTATTGCAAACTGGAGCCAAAAACTACGAATCAGAGTCTTAGCAAAAATATAAACAACCAGTCAAAGCATCAACCCCACTTTCTATTGAAAAACCAGTTGAACATATTTCAAAGATACCGAAAGGTGTCATCAAGAAGACATATCACAACCCTAATGTGAGGGTTTCTCCCAACTATTTGGTTATGGAGGACTTGACCCAAACTCATTGCATCATGTCCTCCTTATAAGTGTTACAAATTTTTCCTTCACAGTGTAATTCACTTTTGGCAGCCATCAATAGTATAGATTTTTGCGGGCTTGACGACTAAGTTTGATTTATCTAATGTCAAACCCCATTTTCCTTAGCATGTAGCCTTACAAATTGAAGTACTCCATGGTGGTAAAACCATTGGATGAACAATTATAGATGAAGGTGCATCTACATGTGTAATTTTTGTTCCATGTTGGAAAGATTTGGGATCCCCTAATTTTGTCCCGTCTAATACTTTGCTAATCGCTTTCGACAGAAGTTCTTTCTGTTTGCATAGTATACTACCTTCTTTTGACATAGAATTGGAAAGAAAATAGTTTCAGTAGAAGTAGAGGTTGTTGAATCTCCTTTTTACTATAATTTACTCTTGGGTAGGAGTTGGACCTACGCCATGTGCGCTATTTTATCGTCAGTTTTATGTGTTCTTGTGTTCCCTCATGAAGGGAAGATAATGACTATTAATCAACTATATTAAACTTGGAAGATTCATATGGACACATCAGAGTCCAATTTTCCCTTGATTAATCAATCGCACCTAGTGAATTAAAGGTTAAGGGTTGGGATGTACACATCACTGATGGGCACTTTTGACATGTCCACTCCTATAAACTTTCTAGGAATGACTAGTGTACGGAAGACTATTTATATAATTGTAGATAGAACTAAATCCATGGGTAATCCCTTCGCAATATGAGCCTGATGTACCCTTATCAGCATCATAAATATCCTAGTACTAAGCTATATATGATTCTACTATTGATTCCCTCTAAACTGCTTCCATCTCAGAGGAACCAGAGGAAACATAATTTCCCGTGTGGGCAGTGAAATTGAATTATTCATATGATTGCTTGAACATGGTTTTACCATCTGATGAATCCATTCTGGAGGCCATGATAGGACCCAATAAAATATGTGAATATTTGCATCACAAGTCCTATTTCTGACCAGAGATGAGAAGAATTGAGAACTTTGAGTTCCATGTGAGACTGAGTGAAGGTGTTGACCAACCTATAAATATGTTTCATAAGGAAGGATTGTTTTCTAAAGGTAACATGGAAAACATTTCCATAACCATACTAATGAAAATCTCCACTAAACCCGACATCATGGAAAACGTATATATCGGAGCAAATTCTTCACCTGTAGACATTTCCATTTACACAACCTTGTTTAAGGATTTTTGTGATGTGTTTTCCTGGTCTTATGAGGAGCTTCTGGGAATCAATTTATCTATTCTGAACATGAAATAATATTATACACTAATGTTAAACATTTTTGACAAAATATACGTCTCGCGAACTCGTGAGAAGTGACGACTGTCAAGGATGAAGTTGAAAAAATATTGAAGGTTGGTTTCATATACCCCGTTTCTTTAACATAATGGGTATCTAACCCAGTTCTGATGGATTAAAAACAAGGAACCATTCATGTTTGTACTAAATTTAGAGGCCTAAATATGGGATGTCCTAAGGATAACTACCCTACATCTTTGATATATCAAATAATCGATGTGTATAAAAAGATGTTGTTTGGCTTAAATAATGTCGAGGCTACCTTCCAACGGGATATGAATGGGTGAAATCATGAATCTGGGTGTCTATTTTGCGGGGTGTTATGAAAAAAACATTGTTGTTTTTGCAATTTTGTCAACTTCGAGCAAAGAAAAATTAGATTTGTATTTAGAATTTCATTTTGTAGTAAAAACAAAACTTGCAGAGAATTGTGCTAGCTTTATATCGGTTATTTTTTAGATTTTTTTTATTGGCATTTGATATGTCATTTTTGCAAGTGTTTGATAGTATGTTCTTAATTAATGAAATTATGATAAAAAGTCATGTTTTTAGACAACATTTTATTCATTATTCAACTATTGTTCATCAAAAAAAAAATATGTTATGATGATCTGGACAGATTGTACTAAAATCTTCTTATAATTTTGTATCCAACAGCGGCATACAATAATTATTAGAATTTTTTTAAGTGGACCAATATGAAAAACTAGAATAAAACTAACATGTTTATTTTGACACAACATCTTCCTTAATTTCCAATTCAAACCAAAAAAACTGAAAGTACCCTTTGGAATGCAACACATCAATGTTTTCTACCATGATTTTTCCAAATTTTTTCATTGTGTTTTTAAGAAGTTATTGAATTTTGATTTCAATGAATTCTATTAAATTTTTAAACAATCCAAACACCTTCTAGGCAATATAATAAATAAATTAGTAGATCACACCAAATTCAACAATATTCACATATATATAAAGTATATTGAATTATGCAACTAATGGTATTATTTATGAAGAGAAATTCTAAGTATTCGATATGATACGATCTTTCTAAAATTGGAATAAGAGTAAGAAATGGGATGGAATCACATTTTCAAAAATTTACAGGTTTTCGGTCGAATTAATCTTTCAGCCGAAAAACAATAAAAGTTCGGCCGAAAGTTAGTTTTAACGGATGAAAAAGAGTTCGACCGAAAAACCCTATTGTATTTTTTTCATCGGCTGGAAAGAACTTGAAGAATTTCTTTTTAAACTGTTTCAACTCATATTTATAAGAATCGTGTATACACATATATTCGCATTTTTTAAAAGATCACAATTTTACATAGTTACAGACAAAGGCTCTTTTTCTAGGAAGTGTTCTTAAAACTTATCTTCAAAGATGAAGGATCTTTTTCTTTCATAGTAAACATTTTTTTGGAAAATTTGTTATGGTAAAATGTTCTTAGAAACTATCTTCTGAGATGGAGGCTCTTTTTCTTTGATAGTAAAGATTTTTTTGGGAAATTTTTATGGTAAAATCTTATTTTTAATGGTAAAATGTTTCTAGTAAAGTGTTCTTAGAAATTATATTCCAAGGTGGAGACTTTTTCATTTACTGAAGATCTTTCTGGGAAATATTTTATGGTACAAATTTTCTTAAAAACTCTTCACCAATTTATTCTATGGTGCATTTTTTTTTAATTATTTTGAGCAATATTTTATGGAAAAGTATTTTAAGGTGATTTTTTTCTTTTATGATTAAGATTCTATCGAGGGAAATTTATTCTAAGGTGAAGGTATACATTGAATAATCATGGGAAACAAAAAATCATGAAAGAGATGATGCCTTACATAATGAAAAACAAAGACTCAAATACCATGAAAAAATGAAACCAAAAGAGTACAAATAATGAAGACATTGCTAATGATGATGTAATTAGAGATTTGGATCAAAATGTTGATGATATGAATGTTCAAAATCAAACTCGAGAAAAAATTGAACGAGGTATGTACACATATTGTAAATTTGTTTAAAATACAGCAATTGGTTTTTGTAAATGATTATATTTTTGAAATTAATTTCCAAATGCAGATACAGATTTATGTCCTAATGTTGATTAAGATGTTGAATATGTTGAATACATTGAAGAATCAGAAAATTATGCAAATATTCAATCCAATATATATATATATATATATATATNGTTGAAATATATATAGGTGGCTTCATCCATGAAGATGGCATGTTACAGAATTTTGATAGAGAAAAAATTGGAAACAAAAATCTTACCATATTGTACGATATCGTGCTGAAAAGATACATGAACAATTTATGGAAAAAGAATCAGTGGCAAAACAAGCTCAAATCTTGAGGTGTTTGTTAGTCTTCAAGAAGTTGAGGGAAGCTTGGTCATTATTGGGTATTCAAAAGAATACAAAAGATTCAAAGGTGAATCAAAATGTGATAAAAAATATAGCCGATGCAATAAAAACTATTGGAAAATTCAGAAAGAAATATATTAGTGCCACATGTAGAATAATACAAACACCGATTATTTCATCTAGCATTAGACAAAAATGTTTGACAATGCAAATCGCAAAAGTTACCGTAATTTTTTGGAAAACATTGTACAAATATAACAAATTTCGATTACAAATAGATGCAAGTGATGAGCTTGCTTGTTGGGAAATTATTTGTAGACAACTCTATAATTATAGGGTCAGTGAAAGTGTTAAAGTTATGATGCGTGAATATTGGGTGGCAAATTATCGTGTTTCACCAAATGCAAGGGATGTGATATGACAAAGAGTATCTCGAAATTAGTATGGAATCCATCCAAAACATATATTGGATATGACTCAAATACAATTGTTCAATAAATTCAAAGATGAACACAGAGAAGTGAATTTGTCAATCAATACATTTGTACAACAGAAGCCATGGTATTTTAGAGCTATCACTATTCGTGAAACATGTTGTTATCGCTACAATGTCGAGTTTGAATTATATTATGACACATTCCTTCATTTTGGTAAAACATTTTAGCTGAATTCATCTCCTTCCACAATTTGTGCTTTTATATATGAAATTCTATGTGAAAGAGATAGTCATGAGATATTTTACAACAAAAGATGTGTCGGTGGAAATAAATGTGATGATTGTGGAAATCTAGCTTTATTCCACCATAAATATCCTATTGATATTAATGATCAGCCATTGTCAAATATAATAGTTGATTGGAAGAGTTATGAATATGTCACTTATTCCCACAATTCTACAAGTTCTACAAACACTCTTTCGAAAAGGATAGATTTACAAGAAGATAAAATCATTGTTACCGAGTTTTTGAAGAAGTTTGAAAAATAAATTTATAAATAAATCAAACATTCACATAGACCACGATGGAAATATATACAATTCAAACAATCACGTGATGTTTTTCCAGTAGGGACTATTTTTCTGTGGTTGATTTCGCAAAGAATTACACATTTGAAGCACAAAAAGAAATACAAAGTGAATATTATCATTTTGACTATGTTTCTATATTTTTCCATGTTCTATATAGACATGCTCAACATAATGTTGATGTTATAGAAAGAACGAATGACAATCGACATGTGATCAAGGGATATCATTTCTATATCAGTGATGACCGCACACATGATACACATTATGTAAAACATTCTTTTGATATTATTTATGGTTCATTGAAAACACGTGGAATTGTAATGAATGAACATTGGATATGGTCAGATGGATGTGCAAGGAAATTTAAATCTTCACGATCATTCTTCTAGCTATGTCTTCTTCATAAAAAAAAGATATTAAACATCGCTGGATTTTTTTTTAAACTGGTCACGGAAAAGGGGAGCACGATGGCGCAGCCCAGCGTGTGTAAAACGAGCACTTCGAAGGTGTCAAATGAACCATTCCATCGATCAATTTGTATGTGTTGATTAATTTTTTCAATGGTGTCATGTAAATCTCATTCATGATTGCAATCAACAATCAAATGATGTGTGTAGGTATGAACTTTGTTTTCAAAACATAATTATTCAAATTGGAATGACTTTGATATGTACATCTAGTAAAATGTTACTCACATGTACATGTAAATTATTTATGTTGGAAAAGTTTGTTTGGCATATTGTAATTCAAGATATATACAACTCAATCCCATATGATTCTACACTATTCATGGAACTCAAGATTTACACTCAATCAAAACAAACACCTTCCAAAATGTGTTTTCATTTGACAGTTGGAAGCTAGCATGCTTTTGTCCTAATTGCATGGAGGACACATAATCAATAGATAATAGTGAAATCATCAATGACAATTATGTTAAACCTTGGAAACACAACAAAATTAATCTAAAAGGAAAATTGTTACTCGCAAGCATTGAGGAGTTGGAATCAGAGGACATTATAATATCAACTGATGGTGATAGAATTTTCGATCTTGTTAGAGAAGGTAACTTTATGTATACTTTAATAAATTTGTCAATTTTTATTTTAAAGATTTTTTACTTGAATTTCAAATATATATATATATATATATATATATATATATNTATTTGTTGTGGTTGCACCCATAGACAACAATGAAAATGTCAGATATTATTTGATGCGATGCAAAGAGAGAAAGATGAAATTATTGGAGGACTATGATGACAAAGGTTTTATATATGAAAGAGGGTCAATTCTATTAAAAGGTTATTTGTTTCAAGAAACACATCAAACTAAAACTGGCATTCACTTTAAAGAGTATCAATCTCATGTCATATGTTGCCAATATAGTCATTTGGTATGTGCAGCTAGCATAAAGTTTCTAGAAGTTAAATCAAATAAAAAATTGAAAGTTAGAAGATGGAAGATGTCAAAAGTTGACCATGAAAGAATAATTGAAGACGACATTCCTTTACAATCTTATTTCTAATTTGAATCATGTTGAACATGATACATACTTTTACATGAAGGAAATCTTCATTGGTTTTATAATTGTGACACCCAAATAGAGTGATTATTGATAAGTTAGATAGATTGTTTTGATGATCTCTTCAGCACATTCCTTAAAAATGTATTGTTCTTGAAATTATAGTGTTATGCACTTGAGTACGTGTTATGAAATTGTCAAATCATGAGATTTGTGCCTCTTTGAAACTTAACTACAATAGTTTTCTAAATTATATTGTTGAGCTTATGTACATGTCAAATTTATATTTTTTACTTAAATATGATATCAAGTTCTTACATTGTTGAGATTATGTGCATCAAATTGAGGAAACTTATATGATAGTGTTCTTAGATTGTTGATCTTATGTACATCAAATTGATGAAACTTATTTTATATTGTTTTGTTGTTGATGCAACCACTACCCAAAATTTTTTATGATTTTAGGGCCTCCTTGAATCTTTAGATTTTAAGTTCCCCAGGTAACTTTTTCCCTCGGAGAAGTTTTCATGACTTACTCTATTTTTTGCACGATTTGAAAGTATTTTGTTGAAAGGGGAAACTCAGGTTTTTCACTCGATGTATCAGCTGAGCTTCTCAAGTCTATTCGACACATCAGGGAATCTCATGTTTCCCATCCAATTTTTGGCCTATTCTTCACAGAGTTTCAGATTTTTTTTTTGAGTTTGTCGATATGTCGGTGAAACTCAAGTCTTAGAGCCGACCTTCTCGGCAGGGTTTTAATTTTCTTTCCAACGGTTTCTTTGTAGCCTTCACAAAATATTTTTGGGAAATCTAGTCAATTTTTTCCGGTGGTATCAAGCCATCTTGAGGATTTGAACCGATTCTATTGGAAAGGTTTTGTTTTCTTATCTACCAGTCCATTGTTGGGAACTTTTCATAATTTCTTCGATGAACCTTTTCGAAAGCATATTCCGATGACAATGGCAAGACTCACTTGTATCAGCCGATATGTTCAGATGCACTGATCATTTCTAACTGATGACCTTTTCGTAGTTCTAGCCGATAAATTCCACGGGAGTCTTTATTGAGTTGTCGCGATGGCAATCAAAAGAACTCCAGTTGTGGAGCCGATGTCGTCGCAAGTGATTTTTTTTTCACCACAAATGAGATTGAAGGATCCTGTCGATAGGCTTATCATCGGAAGGGGTGTTGAATTCTAGTCGATTATGTCGAATCCGCTCCAAAAGTACACCCAATACTATTTCTTTCTCCCTGTTTTGTTTGTCGATGCGGATAGTTTTGCTGAGAGGGTTTTTAACTTTGGCACCAACGTCATTTTCCACTCATGGGTCATTTAATCACCCATCCACTGCATTCAATCCTATTTATGATGTTTTCTATTTAATCCTCAATGGGTGTATTTTATGGTTATTTCCATTACCATTTGGGAGTACTCAGAGCTATCGATTGCCACGGGGAATTCACCAACTGTGTGAGTTGTTTTCACCAACTTTCGAGTTATCATCTTCTAGGTAGGATTCAAACTCCTTCCTAGTAACCATTTTTTCTAGTTTTATTTGGGTGAACAAGGTTTTCCTGGTTCACGGTATTTATAGTCATATCCAAACCATAGAGGGACTGTCTGTTTGTTTTAGATTTGGAAGACCTCTTGACAGTTTCCTGGTTTTCTTCCTTTCCATCAATCCCTAGTCTCCTGGGTATTATTTAGCTAGAATGAGTATACAAGGATTTCCCATCTGCTCTGCTCCACCTGACCTCAACATCCAGACCATGTCAAAGTCAATCACTGACGAGTTTCTGGCCAGTCAAACATTTCGTCGATTGCGCCTCCCCTGGTTGATGTTTTTATGGGTAAGGTATCAACAATGGATGAAGTAGGGTTGAATAGGTTTCCCCGGTTGATTGAGGTTAAGTTTTAGGCTGACCCCTTGTCATTAATGCCACTGAGCCGCAGTAAGGTTTTCCTTTGGTTGATGAGGGGATTTTTCCTGGTTTGTTCCTTTAGAGTAAAGTGTGAGTGTCAAGCCAATAGAAAAGTCCAGTCATGTGGTGCGCATAATGATTTTGGTAGAAAACCTCAAGTGGCTATTGTATTTCAAATACCCAATTTCTAAAACCCGTGCGGCATGAAAACTTTTGCTTCTAGAATGATATAGTCGTGACCTAATATCTGCCTTCTAGTTTTTGGAATAGTTAATAACTTTTGCTTCATATTGAAGAGATGCTTGAAGATGAGTTGGTAAATACATTTTATTGATTAAAATCTCATGAGTTTTGCTCATTATCTTACATTTTCTTTTGTTCATCTCGGTATTTTATTTAATGATGCATGCATATTGAAGATTAAGTAACCCTAAAACTTTTTTTGGTGTGTTTATGGCAGTTTCATCCTTCATACAACAACATTCCTAAGAAAGGGAAGAAGAAGGCCCCAAACCACCAGAGATGATCCAGATGTAGAGATTATGTACAAAATGGAAATCATCTATGAAGACACAAATTATACCATAGGGGTTGAGCCAGAATTCAAATGGGGGAAGATTAACTAGATGATCAAAGACAAGGCTGTCCTAGATGTAGGTTTGGAAGGCATACCATTTGTATATAAAAATAAAAAGATCTGCCATTACAAATGTGGCTACACGCCCTGAGATTTTCCCATGTGCGGAAGTTATCAGTTGGATCCTATCTCGGACGAATGCAACTACTCTGGTCGTGACCAACATAGAGAAGAAGAGTTTTTCCTCTTTCATCCCTGCCTACATTGCCAAAGCATGCAAGCCACTGGAACCCCAGGTTTTCATGAGAGATAAATGGATATAGGATATGGATGTGGATGTGCTTAACTATGTTAAGAAGATGATGTTTTCTAGGAAGAAGTTTTTCCATAAAGCTTCAGGATAATATGAGACTGCTAATTTGTGCACCCCTTACCATCTCATATCCTTGATGTTAAATCAAATTTTTGGATGAGAAAACGGGAAGTTTTATAAGATAAGATGGATTCCAATAATATATCATGTAGTTGTGCAAGGTACGATATTCAACTAGGAATACATCATGGCGATTGGACTTTTCATCGTGCATAGTTCTAGCCTTAGGGGGTCTAACCCAAAAGAATCATGAGTTCTACATGGCCTCTTTCTTGATTGACTATATCTTATGCACTCATCCATTCCCAAAGATGAACTGTGATTGGGATCCAATCAGGACTCATGTGTACTCTGCATACCAAATCTTATGGGCACACAAGTATTTTAGTTTGTACAAATCTATCTGTGAAGATTTCCTGATACCATTATACGAGTTGATTTTTCTTGAAGAATGCAACTGCATGTCCTAAGAGGAACTGAATGTTGTAAGTGAATATGGGGAGTATTTATTCTCCAAGGAATTTTTATACTTGAGGATGTGTGGAGGATCCAAGGCGCATTCACTACTTCCTAGATATGCCACTAATTATGTCATCCATAAGGAGGTGGTAAGGCAGTTGTACATTGATGGTTTCTGGAACTCCTTGTTTGACATGAAGAAAGTTGTCTACCCTCTGCTTCCCTTTTGTATTGGTAGTTATTAATTTACTAAAGTAAATAGTGCTCCTGATTTTGTAAAAGAACTAGTAAAATTCAATTTCGGTGAGAAAAGTCTTGGCAGAAACGATGCATGGAATAAAGTGTATAAATACTCTGCATCTGTGGGAGTAAATTTTGAATACTCCCATCATTTTGATAAGGAGGAAGCAGTATACACCAATGCATGTAACATGACCACATTAAATAGGTGGTTCAAGAAGAAAATCACAGCTACTGAGGAAAAAGGTACCACTAGTAGCACATCTTAACAACAAAAATAGTGAGAAGAAGTTGCCAAGAAGAAAGATGAGGAAGCCCAAAGATTAGTTGAAGAAGAAGAGAAATTAATAGTTGAGGAGGCGCACAGGTAGAAAGAAGAAGAAGAACAAAGACATAAATAAAGACAAGAACGAAGGCATAGAGTGGAGGATGAAAGGATGCAAAAGGAGGCTGACTGAGAAACATAAGAAGCAAAAAAGGAACCTGAAGAGTTTAAAAACAAGGAACAGGAAGATCAAGACAGGGATAATAAAGAGTAGGATCAGGATAATGACAGTCCATTGGATTATTTTGTCCCATCGGGTAGCAAGACAATAGAAAGCCAAGTTTCCTCGATAGAGATTGGATTGATACCTTTTATTCCATCCCGTGAACAGGCTGTAGCAAATCTTGACACAATATTTTTTTACTTGGAAAAGAAAAGAATTGTGAGGAGGACAGAAAAGAGGATGAAAATGGGGGATCAACCTGTGGCAATCATGGTGACTAGAAAGACAGTTATGCATAGGACAGATGAAGATCCTCAACTTCTCACAATGATAGGCATAGTAGCATCCCAAGCCAATGTAGTTAGTGTCGGTAAGATGGTAGAAGATACTAAGCAGTATAAAGAAAATATGTCCCAGATGAAGGAAACTCTAAGAAAGGAAGAGAGGGACACAATTTAAAAAGGAAACACGATGATATTCTCTCACATTTTGAGAAACATAAGAAGGCATATCAAGCGCTGGAATCAGACAAGGATGCACTAACACTGTCTGTTGCAATCACATAAGGATAAAAGAGAGATCTTGAAAGCAATGTTTTAGAGTTGGAAAGAACAAATCCTCCACCGACAAGAGAGAAGAATAACTAGAGACCTAGACTAGATCTTTTAGAAAGGCAGCTCATAGGGGAAAATGAAAGTAGCTCGATGTAAGTCCATCCGTAGTCAAGCATGTTCGTTGCAAAGAGAAATAAATCAGGTTCAATTAAAATTGGTAGAGGAAATGTATAAGATTAAACAAATAGAGGTTAGACTAAAGGAAATAGAACATGACTCCTCGAAGTTCAATAAAAGATTATCAGAAGTTGTAGAGCTTGTGTAGATTCAGTTGACTTGGATCGGAGCTAATCCATCCTTCTCAGATAACATACCTCAAAATACTACAGGAGGATTGAAGATAGAATTGGCACTATTGAATTTTAGAAGTAGAGAAACAGCAAGGTTGAGCACAACAATTGATAAAACTATAGAAAAGTGTAAAGATTTCTACAAGAAAATGTGTGCAACTCACAATAAGTGACAAGATTTAGTAGCAACTCAAGTCTAGGATTTCCAAGATAAAGACCAACATTTAAAGAACCTTCAGGACAAGCGACAGATAGACGAGGAAAGCATTCAGAAGATTGAAAGCATTGGTGAGGAATCAATAAGAGTGTGGGTTATACAAGTATCACTCCATAAGTATCTCTTTGAAGAGCTGTTGATGCAGACCGCACTGAAAGTGAAGGAGATAGAATCTGAGCTATCCAAAGATGAAGTGGTTACATGTTTACTAGAGCCATTAGACTATCGATTCATTTGCAAGGAAGCTCATGCATGGAGTGTTTTTATTAAGAAACCAGTTGGGCCCACATGAGAATTTGTATTATCTCCATGTGGCAACTTTATGTAATATTTTATATTTATTCCAATTTTCCTAGTGGGTACACTAGAAGACAAAATTTTGTAATTGAAGAGTTAAGGAAGCCTAAGAGGCTAGGGTATCTGAAAACTCATATGTAATTTGTATAAATAGGGGTAGAATAGAGATGAGAAATGACATTTTTTCTAGCACACATATGTTGAAGATATTTTTATAAGAACTACTTCTTTTATAACTAAGAGAATCAAAAATTTTGTTGGAGGAAGGATTGTATGAGTTTCTAAACCGGTTGTGTGGATAGCTAAATGATGAATTATTCTATTTTGGCATGTTGTACAATATGTGAGATCGTTCTTAACTTGCTGAATTATTTTTGTGTTTATGACTGATTTCATTTTCTGTTATGAATCTTGTGCAATAAATGAGTAATGGATGTTTTAACTTAACAAAGCTATCTTTGTGTTATCTTTATGCAGTGTTTTTGTACGAAGAATTTAATAGCTACCTGTAGGATTATACATGCAAAAAATGCATCATATTACTTATTTTGACATAAACATTTCTCCCTAGGGATAGTCAGAATAATTTAGGATAGATTAGTTGTTTCTTTGCTTTCATAGAAGTGATTGTGGGGCAGGAGAGGTAAGACGGGAGGCAAGAACTTGCACATATCTAGTGAGGATCTTACCCACTGGTCACTTGAATTTAGTATAGGCACTTGCATTTCATCATAAAAATATAAAATTGCCTAAATGGTGGACCAGGCCACAACCAGTAAAACAGATTTAAAACTTTCTTTTAATTCTACGGTAGTCGGACCACTAACTGGACGGATTCCCCATACCAAATGATAAACGATCTAATTGGGAATGGTTACTGGGGATAATCCCTACTGTCAGTACCTGGGATTTTCTAGGAATCAACATTTTTTGCGCTAGAAGGTGGGCCTCCAGTGCATGACTGGTGAAAGAATTCTATTTACACGAAAATATTCCACTGGTGATAAATCTGAAACTAGGTTTTCTGAATATTTCATTCTTGAAGAAAGGGTAGACCCTGAAGTAGAAGTTGTGGAATGACTCTATATTGTTCCTTTTGAAGTAGTTAACCACTTAAGGAGACATACAAGGTCTTACGTAAAGAATCTTGGAGGATTAAAGAGAATCCCAGAATTACCAAGAAGGAAGGCTCCAATAAGAATACCTACTTACACTAAAGATTTGATATTGAGTGGAAAATTTGGAAGAGTTGGTAAAATGATCCATACAAGAGATTGTACAACCACTTGATTAGTTGGGACCGGATTCCCTTATTTTTCAGTCTCATTTGCAGTCATTGGTTCAGTCTCCTCCACTGACTCCTCATAGAATCATGGCTGGAAATATCCCCCCAAATGCTAATCAACCTGTTAATCCTAATCCACCACTGGACTGGAGAGAGAGAAAACCACCCATACTAGATGCTCCTTTACATGATTTTCCTCAGAATGCTGAAAAGACATTACCTAAGTTTGAACCAGGAAAGGGAATTTCTGTAGATGAACACCTGCAAAATTTTTATTTGGATTTAGAACTTTTAGCCATGGAGCATGAAGATGTAGTATGTAGACTCTTTCCACATACCTTTGAGGCTAAGGCCTTTGCTTGGTATTTCTTTTTACAAGAAAATTCGATAACAAATTGGGATACTTTTGAAAGAGTGTTTAAAGGAAAGTTTAGTAGTCAAAGAACCACTGCCACTCTCATGAAGGAATTGCTAGCTTTGAGGATGGACAAGAAAGAGAAAGTGAGCTTTTAATCAGATGTTTGCTTCCCATTTAAATAATTTCAGTTCTACAATAAAACCTATTGAAGAAACATTAATAGAATATTACACTTTATCACTTTCCCCTAGCATAGCAATGTTTGTTAAGAGGTCAGTTAAGCCTTCTTTGGTAGAAACTTATGAAGAAGCAAATAAAGTAGAGGCCGAACTTGAAAACATAAACAAACAAAGTGCAGAACTAGATGTAAGGGCGTTTAGCGGTAAGAAACATTTTCTATTAACCAGACCTAAAGAGTAACAATCAAGTGAATTGGAAAACGTGGTTAAAATGGTACAAAAGTTATCTACCAATATTGTCAACTTGGAAAAGGATAAAGACGCAAGTTCATCCAAGAGACAATTCAAATCTTATTTCAAGAAAATGGAGGAAAGTGGAACATCCCAACCATCACAGTATAACTCTTATGTTTTGAATTTTATTGAAGTAGGAATGGCCATTTTTTCACTTTTCATCAAGAAGCTCATTCTAAAAAACGTTTCCCCCAATGAATTAACTCAATGACTCTAGTTATGAATCAAAATTTAGATGCTTAGATAATAAATCCATAGGTTGAAGAAGAAAAAAGGAATGAACCAGAAGAATCACATGAAACAACAATGGTTTTAATGGGACTATGCACCTACACTTGGGTTGGAAGAAGACGAACCTACAGAAGAAATTAAACTTTTAGCAGTTAATGCCACAACCAGAAGCAAAGGGCCAATAATGGATGAAAGCCTATTGCTACCTAAGATTAGGAAGATACAAGCAAGTATGAAGAAGATTAACAATAATACCCAAACACCACCTAAGTCTGATTTGGTCATCATAAAAAATAAATTTATAGCCGTGAGTAAACCTATGAATGTTGTGGAAAATAAAGCAGAAAACAATAAAAAGGGTCCAGCAGAATGTGATATGGGATATGACATAATAGAAGACATCAAGAAAACAAAAGAAAATATTTCTTTATTTGAAATGTGCTCAACAAAAAAAGAAACTCCTGGAAGCTTTTGATCAACAACCCAATAGATCCAAGGATGACATTCAGTCAGATAAAGAGATCAATTAAGCTAGCATTGGAGGGAAGTCTAAATCTCAAACTTTTCCATTTTTACTATATTTTGATATTTTCAAGCATAATGTGCATAATTGTTTGGTAGATTCTGGAGCTTCCTCTAATGTCATGCCCCTTTTAGTTTGTAGAAATATAAATGGTCAACCTACATCCTCTTCATGTAAGATCATTCAGTTGGATAAATCAACATTCAAGGTAGTAGGAGAAATGTAGAATGTGCTGACACAATTATCTGCAAATGAAAGGGTCTTCCAGTTTATATACATCATGGTGGTAGATATACCAGAATCATATAGTTTGATTTTGAGTAGGGACTGGTCTGCAAAACTCAATGGGTACTTTGCAACTGACTAGTCACACTTTTGGTTGCCCTATAAAAACAGTCAGAATCAAATCAAGGCGACGAGGGAACCACACATGACGTACAATGTGACACAATTGGAAGACAAAAATGAACCTATGAATTTCTCACATTCAGTATTGGGTAACTATTTCATAGATATTGAATGTGGAAACTATCTAGCGGAAGAATCCAACAGTGAGTCAGAAACACAGTTTCAACCCCTTCAGTTTTCATGGACTGATAATATTGATTGTAATATAGTTAATTTAGTTTGTAATTTAGAAAACAACACTAATTCTGTAGATGTAGAAGATAGATTTTGGTTCTTGTATTTTGATGGTTCCAAAACTCAAGAGGGAACAGGAGTAGGGCGTGTCCTGATTGATCCTTAAAAGAACAAACATTTTCTCTCTTTTCAACTAGAGTTTGAGTGTACTAATAATACATGTGAATATGAAGCTCTAGTTGAGGGCTTGAAAAGGCTATTGAGCTTAAAGTTAAAAATTTAAAAGTATTTGGTGATTCTAAGATAATTATTAGACAAGTTTGAAATACAATTCATTTTATATCACCACACTTAAAAGGTTACGAAAGTGAAGTATGGGATCTTATAACACATTTCAATGCTTTCAATATCAATTCAATTCCTAGATTGAAAAATGCAGCAGCTGATTTGTTAGCTACTTCTGTTGCAAGATTAATGCCCACTAATAACAAATGCTCAATTGAATTTATGTTCAAGCCATCTGTACTAGACAATGTCACAAACTTGAGGCTATTCGATTATGATCAGCAAATCTTAGAGTTTTTAACAAATTATGAGACTTTCAAGGACTCAGTGATTGATGACAAGTAATCTCAAGCCAATCTTGAAAAGGGGTACTTCATGCCTAAAGGGTTAAGAATGTTGGAAGGGATGTTTGATTTGAATAGCAAGTTTAGAAAGCCTTCCAATGTCAAAACAAACAGTTCATCTATGCAGTATGATATGATTAATCTTGGTACATAGGTTGAACCCAAGTATGTGAACTTGGGAAAATATTGTTCACCAAGTGAGAGAAGCAAATTTATTAGTTTATTTCGACAATATAAAGATGCTTTTGCTTGGACATATGAATATTTGAAGACTTATGATACCCGCATCATCCAACATGTCATTCCTATTAAGGCAGGTATAAAACCATTTAAGCAGCCACTAAGGAAAATGCATCCCAAACTGGAACCCCTGAACCAAAAAGAAGTGAAGAAGTTACTTGATGCGAAGATCATTTTCAGAGTTAGGCACTCAGAGAGGGCGGCATATTTTCTACACGTAAGAAAGAAATATGGTGAAATAAGACTATGTGTAGACTTCAGGAATATGAACCGACCCTCAGACAAAGATAATTATCCAGTCCCACCAATGGAGAAAATATTACAGATGGTTTCAGGATCTGAATTGTTCTCTCTATTGGATGGGTTTTTGGGCTACAACCAGGTATTGGTGGCAGAGAAAGATAAACTGAAAACCACATTTTGAACAAAGTGGGGGACTTTTTCTTACAAAAGGACGCCCTTCGGTCTCATCATTGTTGGAGCTACTTTCCAAAGGGAAATGGATATATATTTCCGGCGTTTAATTGGCCACAGCGTGGTAGTTTATCTAGATGACGTAACAATTTTCTCTGAGAAGATAGAAGATCATATGTTTCATTTGAAACAAATTTTTGACCTCTGTCGAAAATATGGTATCTCTTTAAATCCTAAGAAATGCGTCTTCGCAGTATTAGAAGGAAAATTGTTGGGCCACATTATTTCCAAAAAGGAAATCTCCATTTAACCAAAGAAGATAGAAGATATAGCACAGATTCCATTACCCCACAATAAAAAAGGTATGCAATCTTTCATGGGGACTTTAAATTTTGTTCAAAGGTTTGTTCCTGATTTTTCATAAATACTAAAACCTTTGCAACAAATGGTAAATAAAAGTGTACAATTTAAATGGACCGACATAGAGAAGGATGCATTTAAGAATATCAAAGTGGTGATAGCTCATGCACCTTCACTAAAAATTCCTGATTTTGAAAAAGACATTATCCTGTACACTTTTTCTTCTAATAACTCACTTGCAGCAGTGCTTACACAGAAAGAAAAAAGGGGAGATGAGTACCCCATATCATTTATGAGTACTGGGTTACAAGGTTCTAAATTGAACTATCATGCCATTGAAAAACATGCGTATACCATATTTAAAGCAGTAAAACAATTCAGGCCTTACATTCTCAATAATAGAACCAAAGTAATTGCCCCTCACCCGGCTGTCCAAACCCTTTTTGTACAAAAGGAATTGGGAGAACGAAGAGGAAATTGGGTGACAGCATTACAAGAATATGATTTGGAATTTAAACTAGCCACCATTATCAAAGGACAAGGGCTTTGCAAGTTAATGGCTGAAAGTCAAAACAATGAAGATGATGATTGGGAAAATGAAACCAAGTTTCATATGATTGATATGTGTCCTATCTTTATAGCGTAGTCTTGGTACAGATATCTGATACATTACCTTCAACAATGATATTTACCAGAACATTGGAATTCTAAACAAAGAAGAGCACTTCGTTTAAAATCAGCATCTTACCAGATAATTGATGGAGTTCTTTTTAGAAAGAACTACGATGGAGTATTTATGAGATTCCTAGATCAAGAGGATGCATCTAAAGTTGTTAAAGAATTGCATGATGGTCCTGTTGGAGGAGATTTTTCCGGAAACACTACTTCCCACAAGATTCTAAGAGAGGGATATTACTGGACAACCTTGTTTAAATATGCACATGCTTATGTAAGGAAGTGTGACACATGCCAAAGAAGCGGTGGGAGGCTAGAAAAAGAAGCCGAACTATTGCAACCGGTCATTGTTTCGGAGCCATTTGAACAATTGGGAATTTAAATTATTGAAGAAATAAATCCAAATTATTCATTGCAACACAAATACATCCTCACAGCCACTAATTACTTCACAATATGGGTGGAAGCAACTTCGTTACGTAAATTGAACGAACACATGGTGATAGATTTCTTACAAGAAAATATCATGACCAAGTTTGGGGTTCTAATTTCACTGGTTTTTGATAATGCGTCTTACTTTTCATCGATTAAATTAACTGAATTTGAAAATGAAAAAGGAATGAAATTGCACTATTCTGCTAATTATTATCGACAAGGTAATGGACTATCTAAATCAACTAATAAAATCCTTATCATAATTTAAAAAAAGACTGTCATAGAAAATCAGAGAAGTTGGCATGTAGCTATTCCAAATGCACTATGGGTAGATAGGGTCACCCCCAAGAATTCTTTAGGAATGTCACCTTATACTCTAATTTATGGGAAAGAAGCTATTCTACCCCTGAACATTTTACTCCCATCTTCTCAGTTATCCACAGCGTCACGAGGGTCTGGTAGTGAAGTTTTACTAGCTCGAATTAATACCTTGCTGAAACTGGAAAAGTCTAGGCTCAAGTCTAAGGAAAATTTTAAACACCAGCAGGAAATTGTTAAAAGGTGGTTTGATAAACATAAATCCGGGAAGGGAATTTTTGAAGTTGTAGATTTGGTTCTTAGGTGGGATCACCCACGTGATGAAAAGGGAAAACATACAAAGTTTCAACACCTATGGGTTGGCCCATTTCAGATTGCTTAAAAGTTAGGCCCCTCAACTTATAAGTTACAAGATTTACAGGGGTGGGAAGAGAATCTTCATGTCAATGGTCTGGTTCTCAAACCTTATTTCACTTAGTACTGTAGGAGCTCTCTGTACATAAATAAACCTTTCTTTTTTGTTTATGATTTCTTTTAGTATGTTTACTTTCTTTCTGATGATTTACTTTTCTTGGCATTTGATTTATTTCAGTAATTTGCTTTAGTTTAGTTCTTTATTTCAGAATAATCCAGCGCAATTTTTTGGTTCTTGGGGAACATTGAAATCTCAACAAACTGCCAAATTTCAATTTAGGAACTGCTCATTCAAATTTATCTATGCCAGATTTTTTATTAGAACAAGATTCTTTAATTTGATAGACTTCTTAAGAGAAGTCATATTTTAAGAACACATTGAAATTCTATTTTAAACCCTGTAAAATAACTAAGGTATATGAAGTCTAGAATACTATTCTAGGGCTCCATCCACTTCACATTAATATATGTCCTAGGAATCTCACCGAAAAAGACCCATGGAAAGGAAGCAGAATGGACATGTGTATGGTATTCAAAATAATCCCATGCCACAAATGAAATAAAAAAGGCTTAATATAAAGAGTCAAATTTCCAAGAAAGAAAATATATATCAAAAGGATATATTGAAGACATAAATCAGTAAAATGATTGGATTGTTCAAAAGGGTTCTTCTCTGTTCGTGATATGAAACAAATTATCACTCACACAAAAGGACACCATGGATGGAAGAACCTAAATCAATTCTCAAATACAAAAAGAAGCAATACGGGAAGACGCAAAAGACAAAAGTCTTAAGCACCAAAAGAATGCAAAAGGCATGGGAATGAGGAACAAACAAATGCACCTATTCAACTTTGTTACAATCTTGTGGTGTCACAATTGGAAGAAACCAAATACAGAGGTAAATGAATCTCACATTTTGGCCCCAAAAGAGTTATCGGGACTTTTAAATCCTGGTTACCATACCCCACGGGACTACAATCAATTGGATGTTATGAATCTTGCATTACTGGAGAAGTCTGGTGTTTTAAATAATCTTGAAAAAGACTGGATGAGTTGGTCTAATGAGACGCCATAACACAGTTTGTATTTTGAAAGATAGTTTTTCCACAAATCTGTGTTCACCATCCAGTCAGCAATTGTTGCTACTGCAACCACTACCCCAAATATTTTGTGATTTTAGGCCTCCCTTGAATCTTTAGCTTTTAAGTTCCCTAGGTAATTTTTTCCCTCTCAGAATTTTTCATGACTTAGTCTATTTTTTGCACGATTTGAAAGTCTTTTGTTGAAAGGGGAAACAAAGGTTTTTCACCCAATGTATTAGCTAAGCTACTCGATTCTATCCAACACATCAGTGAAGCTCATGTTTCTCATCCGATTTTTGGCCTATTCTTCACAGAGTTTTGGAAAACGTTTTTGAGTTTACCAATACATCGGTGAAACTCGGGTCTGGGAGCCGACCTTCTCGGTGGGGTTTTAATTTTCTTTTCGATGGTTTCCTTGTAGACTTCGTGAAATATTTTTGGGACATCTCGTCAAAAAAATTTGGTGGTACCAGGCCATCTTGAGGATCTGGACCGATTTTATCGGAAAGGTTTTGTTTTCTTATCTGTCGGTCCATTATCGGAAACTTTTCGTAAGTTCACCAACGAACCTTTTAGGAAGCATATGTCAACGGCACCGATAGGACTCATTTATGTTTGTCCATATGTTCAGATGCACTGATCATTTGTAACTGGTGACCTTTTCGTAGTTCTAGACGATAAAATCCGTGGGAGTCTTTATTGAGTTGTCGCAATGGCAATAGAAAGAAATCTAGTTGTGGAGTCGATGCGGTCATGGGTGATTTTGTTTTTCACCATAGATGATATTGAAGGATCCTTTAGATAAGATTATCATCAGTAAGGGTGTCAAATTCTAGCCGATTACATCGGATCCACTCCAAAATTACACCCAATACTATCGCTTGCTCCCCATTTGTTTTCCAATGTGGATAGTTTTACCGAGATGGTTTTTAACTTTGGCTCCAACAGTGTTTTCCACTCATGGGTCATTTAATCACCCATCCACTGCATTCAATGTTGTTTACGGTGTTTTCTATTTAATCCTTGAGGGGTGTATTTTACGGTTATTTCCATTACTGTTTGGGAGCGCTTCAAGCTATCAATAGTCACCCAAACTTCGCCAACCGCGTGATTTGTTTTCACCAACTGTCGAGCTATCATCTACTAGGTAGGATTCAAACTCCTTCCTAGTCACCATTTTTTCTAGTTTTATTTGGGTGTACATGGTTTGTTGAGGTTTTACGGGACTATGGTTTTCCTGGTTCAGGGTATTTATAGTTGCATCTAAACAATAGAGGGACTATCTGTTTGTTTTAGATTTCACAGAACTCTTGAGGGTTTCCTGAGTTTCTTCTGTGCCATGAATCCCTGGAATCATGGGTATTATTTAGCTAGCATGAGTATACATGGCTTTCCCATCTTAAAAGGAATAGGAAGATCAGGACAGAGAGAATCAAGAGCAAGATCAGACCAATTACAGTCCAATGGATTTTTCTTTCCCATCGGGTAGCATGACAATAGAAAGGCAAGTTTCCCCCGTAGATCTTGGATTGATACATTTTTTTCCATCCCGTGAATAGGATGTAGCAAACCTCGCCACAAAATTTTTTGACTTAGAAAAGGAAAGAATTGTGAGGAGGACAGAAAAGAGGATGAAAACGGGTGATCAACCTGTCGTATTCATGGTGACTGAAAAGAAAATTACACACAGGATAGATGAATATCCTCGACTTCTCGCAATGGAAGGCATAGCAACATCCCAAGTCAACCTAGTTAATGTCGGTAAGTCGGTCGAAGATACTGAGCATAATAAAGAAAAGATGTCCTAGATGAAGGAAACTTTGAGAAAGGAAAGAGGAGAGGGAAAAATTTTCAAAACAAAAAACGATGATATTCTCTCATAGTTTGAGAAACTAAATAAGGTATATCAAGTGTTGGAATCAGACAAAGATGCACTAACACTGTCACTTGCAATCACAGAAGGAGAAAAGAGAGATCTCGAAAGAAAGGTTTTGGAGTTGGAAAAGTAGAAATATGCATTAGAGGAATTTTGAGATCTAAAATGGACCTCATAAGGAAAATAATAAAATAATATTTATTAATTTTGGAGGAAAAAAGAAAAAAACTATTTTTTGTGTTCGTATTTTCGACATATCTCCTTGTGTTTTTACTCAAATTTTGATCGGGAGAGCTCGTTGGATGTGGAATTTGATTCTAAATCCAATGAGTACCCACATTGCATACTTTTGACGGACCCCACCACCCCAAAAACAAGAAATACCTGAAAAAATGTGATGATGACATCATCATCACGTTTTTATAGGTATTTCTTATTTTTGGGGTAGCAGGGTCCATCAGAAGTATGTAGTGTGGGTACTCATTGGATGCAGAATCAAATTCTAGATCCAATGAGCTCTCCCAATCGAAATTTTAGTAAAAACATAGGGATATATGTCGAAACTACGAACAAAAAAACGTATTTTTTTATGACAAATATGCCAATTCAACCATTATGGTTGACTCATTTTATTGGAATTCTATTGGTTCTTGAATTCCAACTCACAAGAGCTTATTGTTGGCGTGTTTTCTTATAAGGCCCATTTTAGACCCCAATTTTCCTCTAATGCAACCGACAAGAGAGCAGAAGAACTAGAGACCCAGAATAGCTTGCTAGAAAGGAAGCTCAAGGTGGAAAATGAAAAGAAGCTCGATGTAACTCCATTCTGTAGTCAAGAATATTTGTTGGAAAGAGAAATAAATCAGGTTCAATTAAAATTGGCAGAGGAAATGTATAAAATTAAATAGATAGAGGCTAGACTAAAGGAAATAGCACATGACTCCTCAGAGTTCAGTAAAACGTTATCAAAAGTTGCAAAGCTTGTGCAGAGTCAAATGACTTGGATTGGAGCTAATCCATCCTTTCCAGATAACATTCCTCAAATGACTACAGGAGGATTGAAGATGGAATTGGCACTATTGAATTTCAACAACAGAGAAACAACAAGGTTGATCACAACAATTGATAAAACTATATAAAAGTGTAATGAGTTCTACAAGAAAATGTGTGCAACTCACAATAAGTTCCAAGCTTCAGCAGCAACTCAAGTCCAGGATTTCCTAGAAAAAGGCCAACATTTAAAGAACCTCTAGGACCAGTTGCAGACAAGCGAGGAAAGCATACAGAAGATCAAAAGCATTGGCAAGGAAGCAATCAGAGTGTGGGTTATACAAGCTTCAGTCCATAAGGATCTCTTTGAAGAGTTGTTGATGCACACCACACTGAAAGTGAAGGAGATACAATCCCAACTATCCAAACTTGAAGTGGTTGCACGCTTATTGGAGCCATTAGACTATCGATTCATCAGCGAGGAAGATCATGCATGGAGTGTTTTTGTTAAGAAACCAATTGGGCCCACATAACAATTTGTTTTATCTCCATATGGCAACTTCATGTAATATTTTATGTTTATTCCAATTTTCCTAGTGGGTACACTAGATTACAAAATTTTGTAATCAAAGAGTTAAGGAAGCATAAGAGGCTAGGGTAGCTGAAAAGTCATATGTAATTTGTATAAATAGGCATAGAATAGAGATGAGAAAGGACTTTTTTTTATGGCACACATATGCTAAAGATATTTGTATAAGAGTTACTTCTTTTATAAATAAGAGAACCAAATTTTTTGATGGAGGAAGGATTGTGCAAGTTTCTAAACGGGTTGTGTGGATCACTAAATTATGAATTATTTTTGTTTTGGGATGTTGTACAATCTATGAGATCGTTCTTAACTTGCTTAATTTTTTATGTGTCTATGAATGATTTCATTTTTTGTTATGAATCTTGTGCAATAAATGAGTAATGGATGTTTTAACTTAACAAAGCTATCTTTGTGTTATCTTTCTGTTGTGTTTATGTATGAAGAATTTAACAACTATCTGTAGGATTCTACATGCAAACAGTGCATCATATTACTCTTTCTGATATAAACTTTTTTGTCCTTGGGGATAGTTAGAATAATTTAGGATAGATTAGTTGCTTCTTTTCTTTCGTAGAAGTGATTGTGGGGCAAGAGAAGTATGATGGGAGGTAAGAACTTGCGCATCTCTAGTGAGGCTCATACCCACTGGTCACCAACATTTAGTATAGGAACTTGCATTTCATCATAAAATATAAATTACATAAACGGTGGAGCATGCCGCAACCGGTAAAACAAATTTAAAACTTTCTTTTAATTCTACGGTAGTCGGAACGCTAACCGAACGGATTCCCCATACCTAACAATAAACCATCTAATTGAGAACCATTATTGGGGAGAATCCCTACTGTCGGTACCTGGGATTTTCCAAGCATCAACATGTTCTTAGATTGTTGAGTGTATGTATATCAAATTGATGTAAATTATATGATATATTGTTCTTAGATTGTGGAACATATGTACATCAAATTGATTGATGAATTGTATCGAGCGGCTGTAACTTTGTAAAATTATGATATGTATCAAGTAAATAGAAAAAATTCTCACTTTTGTTCAATTAATATTTCTAAAATAACAAATTAGATTATAAGAGTTTTAAAATACTTTTGTACATTATTCTTATTGTGTCTTACATGGATTTTCATTCTTTTTATTGTTATATACAATATTGTTTTATTAACAAAATTTAAACATCTTAATGTGTCTTACATGGCTTTTCATTCTTTTTTATTGTTATATACAATATTGTTTTATTAAGAGACTTCAAACAAATGGTAGATTACCATAAAAAGTCAATATATTCAAATTGAAGCACTCTATAAATTGCATTAATTCAAATTGAAGTACTCTATAAAGTGCATTATATACACTAAGATTATTAACCAAATATAATCATGATATCAATGATAAAATCATAGTATGAGAATGATAAATCAATGATAGACATACTGTCCTAGAAATAGTCATACACATAGAGAGTTTATCTTACAAGGAAATGATTTTTCAATGTGTTCATAATTTTTGGCACATGATCTAATTCAAACTAATATTATAAAATTTATCTTATAAAATTTGTATACAGTTGAAGTAATGAATATTCTACAGATATCATATATTATTCCTCCTAAATGATTGAAAACATTCTTAACTAACATTCCTAAAGTGCATTTTATTGAACATTCCTAATGATTGAAAACATTCCTATAGTGCATTTTAATGAATATTCTACATATATTAAATATTATTCCTCCTAAATGCTTGAAAACATTCCTAACTAACATTCATATTTAGTGTATTTCACTAAAAATTCCTTATGATTGAAAACATTCCTAAAGTGCATTTTAAGGAATATTCTACAGATATCATATATTATTTTGCCTACATGATTGAAAACATTCCTAACTAGCATTCCTAAAGTACATTTTATTGAACATTCCTAATGATTGAAAAAACCCGTAAAGTGCATTTTAATGAATATTCAACAGATATCATATATTATTCCACCTAAATGATTGAAAACATTCCTAACTAGCATTCCTAAAGTGCATTTTATTGAACATTCCTAATGATTGAAAACATTCCTAAATTGCATTTTATTGAATATTCTATATATATCATATATTAATCCACCTAAATGATTGAAAACATTCCTAACTGACATTCCTAAAGTGCATTTTATTAAACATGACTAATGATTGAAAATCATTTAAACACAAGTGCAGCATATTGTATATAAACATCAACTATCATATTGAACATATTGAACATTCCTAACATTCCTAAAGTGGTTCTTTAGAAAAATAATTTAAACACAAGTGCAACATATTGTATATAAACATCAAAGACATTAATCTATGTATCGCATGACCAAATTAAATCATTTAAGAATTTAATTAAATTATATTTGAACTTGATCCAAAAACTATATATATATATATATATAAGTTAAAATGATAAGTTTAAAATTTAAATATGGAAAATGACAAATTAACAAGTTCACAAGTATAAAAACATATATAACTATGTAATATCCATTATATGGATATTACTCTCCACATTATCCTAGTGAGTGACCTATAACACATGCAACATATAATTAAGCATCAATATATAAATTTTATAATGTAATTAAACTTCAATAAAAATACAATTGGACTTTAAAATAATAAAAATGAATAAATATACCTCAGTAAGCCCAACACCCAAAGAGGTCACCACATACAAAGCCATGGAAGGTTCTACAATACGTTTACCCACCTACAATTTTAATTTCATTACTTAAATGTTTCATGTACATACGTATAAAATAAATTAAAATTTAAGATATCAATCACTAAACTTAAACATTTGAAAACTAAGCAACTTAATTTAAATGTAAACAAAATGTCAATTGTTTTTAATCATTACTAAAAAAATTGAAAGGTGCAATTTACCTCAAAATCTTGGGAGACACTGGGAATGCCTCCCAATATTGATGATGAGAGGGGCCCAATACCCATGGCCCTAGGAGAAGGGATCAGAACCTGTAAACACACCCAAAATTTCAATCTTAGAAAAAGGTGTCATGACAATAATGAGAACATACAAATTTACAAATATTTATGCAAATGTACCTCTTTCAATGGCCCTAGGTTAACACTAGAGTTGACCTTAAAATCACGTTCATTCAACATTTGGGTGAACTGCAATTCAAATTAGTTCATTTTAAATACCCATTGGTATATATATATATATATATATATATATATATATATATATATAAAAGAATAGCAAAACATGATTTAACAATTAT
>LPNX010113678.1:358782-455564 GCA_001517045.1 Pseudotsuga menziesii
TGAATCAAACAATTGACTAGACACAGATGCTTTCCCACTCTCATGAAACAATCTATTACGGCGCCTCTCTACAAAGAAAAATGCTAACGAAACTTAGTAAAATCAAAGAACAAGATTTAAAACAAATGCATGCAAGCTCAAAATTTTGCACATGCATAAATTTTAAACACATACCAACTGTATCTCGATATAATACGCTATAATCTCTATATGTTTATGACCATCTTTGAGAGCGAACATTTGAAGGTGTTTCAGTAGATGTAGGTGTGGTATTAGGCGTCCTTGTCTCAACAGATGTCCGAGTACATCTTTGAATTGAAGAATGAGTGAACGCATCGTCTAGATCCATATCTACTATATATCTCCTATAAACATCAAAACAAGCATCAATGAACTAATGTAGTTTATCCAATGGAGACCGACGATAAGATTTCTATGTATTTTATCCGATAGAAATTTTTTGAGGACAGAACAAAAAAAATTCAATATAATTATTGTGTGCCCCTCTTTTCTATGTGAATTTTTGTTTTTCCCACAGGTATCCCCCTTTATTTATCCCAAACAAGTATCACTATTATTAAGCTTATTTCCATAGTGGTCATGTTTGATATAGTCATGGTTAATCAAATTGATTATGACCATGAGAGATTAAGGAAATTAAAAATATTTTGGGATTCATTAAATACTAAATCATTATTATATGCAACCCTATGAAGGACAAAAATCCTCCTTTAAGTAGGATTGAAGGATCAAAATGCCTCCTTCACATGGGACTGACATATTTGGATTGAGTTTCAAGGTTATACTATTAACATTTCTAGTAAGTGTCCATATTTTATTGATATTGTGAATTCCAACAAGTTTCTTTAAAATATCCATAAAAGAAATAAACATAGATTTTCCCAACCAAATATATTATAATTTGATCCATGATATTTTCTTTTTATTGAATTTTTTAATAGGTTTTAGTCTTACGTGACACCAACGCAACAACAGACCATGCGGGAAACTACATACCAAGATATGGCTAGAAATCAGCTGGTAATGCAATCTGAATGTTCTAGTCTTGATTTAAATATAGAAAGTTCAAGTTGGTAAAATTTATATTTTTCCTTTATGGTGTAATGTATTTTCTTTAAAATTTATATTTTTCATTTATGTTGTAATGTATTTTCTTTATTTATTATCATGAGGAATAAGTACATTGTTTATGTGGTTATTTTTTATTTTATGGAATTTTGTGGTGAAGTAGGGTCCTTGGTATCATTGGTATCATGGGGTTGCAAGATACACACCTAATGGTAGAACTCACCAAAAGAACATCATGAGACATAATTCAATCCCCAAGGATGGTTTTGCATCCCAATCTAGAGTGAATGGGTCTCCCTCTATTGCCAAAACAAGTTCTGTAGAAGAAACAAATCAAGCATAGGAGCTATGGAGTAGTGTGGCGAGTGCTGCAACACCACAACAAGAGAAGCACATGGTTGGGAGGATCTTGTTTCCTCTTGTCAACGTCATCAAGTCATTTGGAAGAACTATTAAATTATGTTGTTTTCTACTTCATAGGGTTTTTTGGTTCCTTTAAACCCATGTAGAACCTAGGCCATGATGATTAAGCTAATGAAGTATTTTTCTACATTTGGAAATTGCAGGTAAAATTACTTGGATTCTCTTAGAAATGGACAATAATGAGTTGTTTCCTATGTTGGATTCTAATGACTCCTTGGCTTCCAAAGTGGAGGAAGTTGTCCAAGTTCAAGCTGTAACCTCAAGATACCTAAGCTGGAAATTAAGTGGCTCCAAAGAATCCAGTCAAGCAATAGTTTTGCAGTTTAAACAATAAAAGAGTTTGATCAGAGCTTATATGATCAATGAAAGAGTTTTATCATATAAGTTCAAATGATAAGTACAATAAAATAAATATCAAATAACATATACAATAAAATAAACTTCAAATGACATGTATAGTAAAAGTAGCATTAAAGGATTACAACCATTATTTGGATCCGCCTTATACTCAGCTAGTTCTAATTTTGATCTTGTCACCAAAGGGACAAGTCAAACTGGGTAAACAATATATGTACCTTAAAGAGAGAGAGAGTAGGAGTAAACAGACCTTAGGTTCTCCAATCAACCGTTCATAAAATAATGCAAGTGACTATGGCTAAGAAATGAGACACAGGTGCTGCAGAGATCAAGTTCGAGAGGCAAAATCATAAGCAATCACCCACCCATTCAATCGTAGAGACAGATCTAGAAGAAATACCATAAGCAATCACCCACTAAACTCACATAGAGAAAAATTGCAGCTAGGGAGTTTGATCCTATAAACAAACATGCTAAGGACAAATCGCAATAGATGGATATCACAAGCACACTAATGATAAATCGTAGCAGAGAGAGATCACAAGAAAACTGAGGAAAAATTGCAGTAGAGAGAGATCGAGCCCGTAGGAAAACAAAATCGCATATATATAGCTTATCCCATGACAGAAATAAAATCGCAAATATCAGAGCCTGTGAGAGAAATCAAATCGCAAATACTAGACATCTCATGAGAGAAATCAAACCGCAAATATCAGATAGCCAGTGAGAGAAATCAAATCGCAAATATCATATAGACCCA
Organism: Pseudotsuga menziesii; assembly: GCA_001517045.1. Taxonomy (NCBI): domain Eukaryota; kingdom Viridiplantae; phylum Streptophyta; class Pinopsida; order Pinales; family Pinaceae; genus Pseudotsuga; species Pseudotsuga menziesii. The sequence goes on from LPNX010113678.1 coordinate 361,412, forward strand.
TGAAAAATCGCAGGGAGAGATCAAGCAGATCCCATGAGAAATCATGGTGAGGAAATCACAAAGTAACCAAAATGCAGAGAGGGATAAACCCCTGAAAAATAGCAGAGAGAGATCTGCTAGAGCCCGTGAGAAATGAAATCACAGAGAGAAATCAAATCGAGCCCATGAAAACAAAAAAAAATCACTGTGAGGGAAAAAATCATGAAGGTAAGTAGCAAAGCTTCCAAAAATAGATAATCACATGAATTTTAATCCTCATCTATTTATGAAGTTAAGTGGTGTAAAAAAAACTTACGTTTAGGATAGTTGTGTAAAAAAATAAATTGGACAACAAATAAGTTGCAAAAAAATAAATAATAACTAAAATTCATTTAGATACAGACTTGTAGTCATTGGACATATAGTTGCATAACATCAAATTCTTCTAGTTACATAAGCTCAAAGAGCGAGGCTGAAATAAACTTACCTCAAGCACCGCATAGATGAAGTGACAGTGACACTCCACCACCGTTCAGATGAAGGCCAAGAAGCTCCACCACTGCATAGACGAGGGGCCGAGAAGCTCCACCACTGCGTAGAACACCAGAGAGGACGAGGAGAAAAAGCCACTCATAGTGTACTAGAGCACAAGAGAGGAGGAGGATCAAAACCCACTCACAATGCACCAGAGCACTAGAGAGGAAGCAACAAAGCACCAAAGAGGGTGAACCAAAGCACCAGAGAGGACACAATAGTGCATCGGACAAACGACATGAGCCTATCGAAAACAACGAAATAACAAACAATTGTGTTTAGTTAATAGATATATGATGTTTGTTCAGCCAAACAATTGTTCGACCGGAAACATTTTTCAGTCAAAAAGTAGTTCGCCCGAAAAGTGTTTTCAGTCGAACAAGTGTTCAACCAAAAAACTATCTTCTAGACATTATTTTCCCAGCTATTCATGAAAAGTGCGCATTACAGGGCACTTCATTAACTTTAACTTTCGGCCGAGCCTTTTTTTGGTCGAAAGTTAGTTGCATGTTTTCGGCCAAAAAAAATAAATTAGTTCGACCGAAAACATAAAATAGTTAGGTCGAAAGGTTATCGAATACAGATTCTGAAAGTCTATTCTCACCGAATAGACACCTAGGTTTATGATTTCACCCAATTTCACTTTTTATGATATAAAGCACATTCTTGAACCTTACTTATATGACCCTTCGACTCATTCTAGAAAAAGAGATGATCATCTGGATCATCTGCATTCGGTATTTAAAATGTGTTGACACTATAGGATTTGCTTAAATCCCCATAAGTGTGTCTTATGTGTCGATTTGGGGTTACTGCTAAGTTTCATTTTTTCCAACAAGGATACTAGGTTTGATCCTTTGAAATTTGAGGCAATTGTTAATTTTCCTCCTCCTTGAAGTATTCGACAACTTCAAAGTTTACAAGGTAAGTCTAACTTTCTTAGATGTTTCATAGTGAATTGTTCCAAGATAATGAAGGGTTTCATGCACTTGATTAAGCAAGATGCTCCATTTATATGGGATGAAGCCACCCAATAGTCAGTCAAGGCATTAAATAAAGCATTATTTTCAACTCCTCTGTTGCATCCACCAGATTAAACAAAGGACTTTATATTGTATTTGGTCGAATCAGAATCTCTGGTTTGTGTAGTGTTAGTTTAGGAATATGATAAGCTCCAAGAGCATGTAATATATTATCTCATTCAGGACTCGGCTATACTTGAAGTAAGATATTCACACATCGAGAAGTTGGCCTTAGCGGCAATGAATGCCATTCAAAGGTTTTGTCATTATATATTACTTAGGACGACTACTATGGTTGCAGATGTAAATCCATTTCAATATGTTCTGTCCCAATGAATAATTTGAGGAAAATTTAATAAATGGGTCATCATACTCCAAGAGTTTTACTTAGATTTTCAGACCGCTAAATTGAAAAAGTTCTTATTATTCACGGAACTTATTTATCAGTTCCCAAGTGATGAAAGCACAATGACAGAAAATGAATCATTTCCCTATGAACATATATTCTTAATTTCAACCGATGATCCTTGGTATGGAGATATTTTGATATATCTCTTGAATTTTAAGTGTTTGATAACCTTCTCACGAGAAGAGTGACAAAAGTTACGACTGGATGCAAAAAACCTTCTCATTATTGGGAATACATTGTATAGAAGAAGGGCCAATTTTATTCTATGTCATTGCCTCACTCATGAGGAGGCAGAGTTTTTCCTAAATGATTCTCATAGTGGAGCATGTGGGGGTCATTTTTTGGGTTAGCAACGACCCAAAAAATCTTATGTGTTGGTTATTTCTTTCCCACCATCTTTAAATATTGTGTGGAAGTTGTGAAATGTTGTCATCCATGTCAGCTTTAAACCATACAGATGCGCCCACATCTTGTTCTGCTACATCCCACCATCATAGTAGGGCCCTTCACCAAGTGGGGGTATATTTCATGAACTGCAACCCAGCATCTACTAGGGGGTGTAAGTACATCAATTTCATTGTAGACTACTTTACCAAGTGGGTAGAGGAAATGTCTACCTTCAAAGACCATGGTGAGATGGAAAATTATTTCATATTCAATCAAATCATTGCTAGATTTAGTATCCCGAAGCAGACTGTCATGAACCATGGATGTCACTTCTGAAACAAGATGATGACTAAATTGACTACTTTTCTATAATTTAAACAGGATCACTCGCATTGCTTTTACCTACAGGAGAATTGGAAAGTAGAAGCCATAAATAAAACTTTGAAAACCATTCTAAAGCGAACCTTTAATGGAAGTAGATCAAATTGGCACATCATGTTGTATCATGCACTTCAGCCATATCAAACAACATTCAATACTGCCAGATGGTTCTCCCCTATCCAACTCGTTCACGGGGTGGAAACAGTTACCCCTATAGAATGCGAAATATCATCGTTACAAATTGCAATACATGTGCTACCTAACACTTATGACATAGAAGAACGTTTTCTTCATCTAGGACACCTACATGAAAAACACAAAGATTTGCTTACAACAAATGAGGCACATAAAGAATAAGTCAATAACCAGTACGACAAAGCTATTAAACCTAAGGTTTTCTCTGAAGGAGAACTTGTCTTGGTTTATGACCAGGAAAAGGAACCCTTGGGGGCAGGAAAATTCAAGTCCATGTGGTTAGGTATGTATATTGTTTCTAGATTCTTGAATAAGGGTGCTTATGAATTAGTAGACTGTGATAGTAATAAGCTACTTGAGCCCCAAAATGGGCTCTACCTGAAAAAGTACTACACTTAGGCTATGTGCTTTTTCTTTTATATATCTGTATAACTTTGTAATTAGTTATCGTATGTTAGTGTTTCTTATGTAAATATGATGTTGTTTCATATGTCAATGGATAGTTTCATAGGATTCCCTTACAATGCAAACCGTTACACTTGTAACTTGGCTTCAGCCACACGGGTAACCTATGCACCCATAGGACAACTAGTTACCTCGAGAGGTTCTTGTTTAGGCCCTGCAACTAATAATATGGTTTAATATAGCATGGTCATTAAGCTTCTAAGGGACATTGTGTTACATGATATTACATGTCTGGAGGTTAGACTTGACTCCCAGTTAGTACTCTCTCAGCTTAATGGAGATTATCAGGTGAGACATCCTTCTTTACTATGTCATTTCCTACGAATTAGATTGCTTGAAATACATTTTAATTATATTATATACAAGTATATTTTAAGAAATCAAAAAACAGTAACTGACTCATATGTAAATTATATCTTAGATTTCCATTTGTCACATACATTGTAAAAACTATTTAGATATACACATAGAAACACATGTAAATAAGCCACCATATATATATGTGTGTGTGTGTGTGTGTGTGTGTGTAAAATAGGACCATAAAAATCGAATCCTTGTCCAAAAAGATCCAGTCATAAGTACATCAAAATAAAAAAAATGGGATCATTATACCTCTAGCTACTAGAAAACTATGGAGACTCTGCAGTTATCTCTGCAATGGCCTCTCGATAGTAAAGGGCGGTCCTCGACACCTTCCTAATAATGTGTAACAATGGGAATCCTCTCCATCCTCAAAGTGGGAATATCATGAGTAAGGTGGGCTAGATTCCCCTCTACAACTCGGAGCATGACATCAACACCACCTCTCTTAACTGATCGTAAATATCTCCTAGGATGGACATCTAGCCGAATAAGTCCAATATCTGCATCACACAAACTTGAATTAGACTCATACATTTACATATGTATATACACTTATTTACAAAAAAAAAAAATCAAATATTTGAAAAAAAAGAGACTTACCCATCTCTCCCATGCCTCTCCAAGAGGAAGCACAAGCTCAGGGTCACCACGGATGTTTATTCCGACATAAGGATACTGATTGAAGGAAGTTTCCTATATGCTCCACCATGCATAGAACTCATCATTGTAAGCTCCTCGGATCTCACCTCCACCCTGGCGAACAGAGACATCTCCCCACCATGTGAGCCTAGGATCACGTGGATGTGGATGGGGGAGCATCACCCTAGGTTTCAATGTAGGTACTCGCTCGAGGAAGAATTCCACTACGATCTTGGGGGATCCAAAGTTCTTTTCTTACCCAGCTTGCAATCTAAAATTTGTTTCTTAATATTTTCAACTAGCCCGGAACACCAGTCAAACACTACATTCCTTAAGCATTCCACTCCAGGGTGCATACGGTTATGAGTGGCTAGGTGCAATGATGATACACCTGCCACCCATATGATGGTGCTCACAATCACCTTGAGTGGGAAGCTATCTATATGGACAATAGGAACTTGTGTACCAAATTTCTATGATCTAGGAAAGCAATACGTATTCACATAGTCCTGAACACTAAGTGGGTCTCCCCCATGAATGGATCCACTCAGATTCATTGACATCCATATATGCGATAAAATTGTGATAAAGTAAATGTCTTCAACAGTGATATCTAATGTTTCACCTTGTAGGTCGAACAAGCCTTGATCGGGATCCTAAAGTCGTACTAGTGACTCTAGCAATCTCACTTGTGTGTGCATGTTTTTCGTGTGAAAAAACTTCAAAAACAACACATTGTTGAAGGGAATCTAATGTCAAAGGATTCTGTAATGCTTCCCTATCAAGATCCTTGTGCTCCCTTTCTCGCCATTCAAGCACCATCTTACCTTCAAACAATAATATTTTTGGTTATTTTCATCAAAAACATGCAACCCGCAGCATACGTGACTGTTTAGTTAGAATAGAGAATATCATACGCGGTTATCCTGTGGCATAGCCACATAGTTTTCTTGAATATGTTAGTTTACAATGGGATACTTGCATATTCTGCGTGGTTCCGTTTCAAACTAACTAAACACCTAAAATGGAAGAAACAACTTCAAAAAATGGCATGAAATTAAAGATGGGAGAGAGATGAATTACTTGTAACTCGCTGAAGTCGATTTGGCCCACTAGATTCATCGTACGAAGTGTTTGAAGGTCGAAGGAAAAACTTGCACTATTCAAGGTAAAAGTCTGAATGAATTGTTTTTTTAACCAAATTCACTATTTATGGTAAAAATTTCCAATTTCTTACCCACTTTTCTATAGTTTTTGGTCATTTATGAATATTTTGACTAATAGTTCGTTGGGTTTTGCCTAGTGTTTCAAGTCATGGATGAAATTTGAACATGTTTCCTCGGCATATAAGGTAGGATTTGGTCCCATTGCATCTTGCATTTATACCTGATCCCATTCTGAACCGTAGGATTCCCTTTTTATCCATGGACTGTGATATATAACCTCATCTTATCCTTCAAACATTGTTATTCTTCGATGGATTAGAATCAACCTAACATGGGCTAACTTAGTTAGAACATTTCTTTCCATTTTGGTACCCATGCTGCATGTTTCTAGTTCAAGGGAGACTTCATAGTTGTCTTACAGGAAAAAAATGAACCTCATACTTTATCTTTTGCGGACTATCCTTCATTATAGGGCTCCCACCATATGGAGTTATCTTCAATCCTTGGTTTGAATCCTTAAATATTACTAGATTGTTCAATTACTTGTTCTTCTAGACTCGCTATAGTAAATGAAAGGTCATTCACATTGTTATAAGTTTAACCCTTTTCTAGACCATGTGGATTACCTACAAAAAAACAAATACTCTAGTTCACTGTTACTAGAAGAGTATTTCCAGGTATAGGTTTATCTCATTTTCGGGTCTGGAAGATTAAATTTGCGGAAAAATAACCTATTTGAGATTACTTTTTCTTTTTCATGCTTTGTATTAAACTATGAAAAAGATTCTGAGTGTTCTTTATGTCATTGTCCTACTCATTGAAACTCGGTACAAATCATCAAGTTTACTATTGGTTTCCCCATACTCATAAATAAATGAAACATCCTGAGTGATCTTGTATTTGTTCAAACTCCTTAAACTAAGGCTATATGCTATCTTTTGGAGGAGCATCGGTTCGGTGATAGTTTACCCCTTTTTCGGACCTTACCAACAAAATACGAAAAAGGTATACCTTAGTTCCTAGGAAGCTAAGAGACTTCTCCTTTGGATTGTTTTATACTTTTTCAGACTCAGGAGACTAACTTTACAAAAAATAACCCCCTAGAATCTTTTTTGGAGTTTTCAAATTCTCAAATTATGAAAACAACAAAGAGCATACACTAATTTGGGCTCGTAAAATCCACAAATCAATGCTTTATCAAGCAATATTCTATCTCTTCTTCAATCTTGTTCAAAAATTAAGAAGACCTCGAGTTTACTTTCGAGGACTTGTGAAAACTTAACAATAAGGAAGGAAGGAAATATGCTCTTTATTGTAATTTTTTTAGCAGTAGGTCCCTTGAACAAAGCACTAATTTGAGCCTCCTGGTACTCATGTTTCAGTTTTAAATTTCTGATTTTCAACTAGTACTTTGAGTTACTACTCGTCCATTGTTTACGTATCTATATTACATAGGGAGTTTGTCGATGTCTCCTAAATTGTAGATGAGTCCAATTTTCTATCTTGGAGTTTCAGCTTCCTTGATTCATCTCTATGACATTCTCATTGTTCAAGTATCCCTAACCTCTATTCTTTTACCTCGATCCCTGTCATGTTCATATCTAGGTTTGATATATGCTTACCTTCCCCTATCTAGTCTACTAGTTTACTCAAGTGACCTGTTGAAGGATTCGTTTCCTTACCTCTCACACATGGATTCCTATCATCCCCTACTAATGATGAATACCTTGGTGTTTGATGGTACCTCAGGGTCCACTTTCTATGTCGATGATTTCCTTTGCATTGGGTGTCGTTACAACTCTTTTATCGATATTTGGATGGCATCTTCCATGTTCGACTTAAACTACTATATTCACATGGTAGGATTCAAATTTATTACTTTGGATTTGGATGAAGACCTTGGGTTTAAATCCTATGAAACCTAAGTTGTGCAAGATCATGTCATGATTTCTAACACCACTCCAGCTTTTGAATATCTACTATCGCACTCATGTGGCTATGATACACCTTGTAAACATGTGGGGCCTTGTAGCCCGTATTATACGATGTATATGTGTCTTGTAAAGGAGCTAGTGTTCAACATTATTGAACATGGAATCCCCAGTGATGATTTTGTAACAATGACCTCTATTTTTCTATTTCAGGTACTTCTCTGCATCCTAGATTCTAAGTCCTTTGAGCTAAATATAGTAATGTATTTCAGCCATCCTTATCCTTTGAACTCACACATTATGGGGCATTTGTTATACTTCGAAATGACAGCTCTCCGCCTGAGTAATGACACCAAATGTGTTGTCACACAAAAGGACATTATGGATAGAAGTATCCCTAACTTTATAAGAGGATTGGACCCTTGATACACACCATCAATTCCAGTATCATTATTTTTTGCATATAAACTCACTTTGAATATGTGAGTTTCATTATAACAACTTGTGTACCATACACAAGTTACCCAAAATCAAGCTGCATATCAATCCTAAATGTTGAATACACATGTTTCCTCAAGGAAACCCATGTATCATTCATGATTTGCCTTACTACAACCCATGTATTCCATTAATATTCATTAAAAATAAAAAGATAACTAATCAAGGGTTAGTTGGGATCAGTTTGGAAACCTCCCTAACTTCCCTAACAATCCTAGCATCGAAACCCTTCCTCGAAAACAACTATAAAAAGAGGAGAAGGGCTAGAGGAGAGGGGGACCAGCTTTGGAGGAAAAGTCATGTTGGATAATTTCCATTAAGGAGAGGAACAAGAGGTCTCAGATCTAGGTTTTCAGAGAAGCTCAATTATGTAGAGGATATGTAATGTTTCTTGAAACTCTATCAATAAAGAAGGTGTTTTCCTTCCATCAATTTATAATGCATGCTTCAATTGTTTTTGAGTATTTATATATATTGTATTTTGATTTAAATTGCAATAATTATATATGTTCATGTATCATATTGTATAACGATTGAAGGTGATTTGAGGAAGGTTATCTTATTTGTTGCAGGTGTTAAATAATGGGAGGTAAAGAGAATTTTGGGAAAAGAGACCGAGCTAGGATCGACCTTCATAACAAGGTGCACATCCTTCATCTCTTATTCTTTGAATATATGCTTGTGAAATCATGTTTTGTTGTCAACAAACCCTTATTATTTTGGTGGCATCAAACCCCATCCATAGGATAGATTCCCTAACAACATAGAACACGCTCGTAAATCTACATATGTGGAAGAGTGCCATCAATATAACATTCCCTTCGGGTTACCGATTCTTTACGTTATCAATATCCCTTAGATATGATTTTTCCTTTTGTGAATCTATCCTGGAATCCATGTCTTTGGAGGAAAGACTATGGAAATATATGCACCAACTTGCATCATTTCATCCTATAATGAATGTATTAAGGTTTGATAAGGGTAGATTTATCATATTAGGAATTGTGTATTGACATGGGATCCATCTTGCTACGCACAAAGTATATCAATAGAGAAATATGGATAACATTTATAAAACCACCCCAATTGATATATCCAAGACACCCAAGGTCATAAAGAATGTCTTTATTTGTGTATATTGTTCTCTAAGAGAGATAAAAAAAATTACTACACTACTTAAAGAATATTGTGATATTTTTTCCTAGTATTAAGAAGAGATTCCATGTACTAATCCTATGATTTTCTAGCATGAATTTAAAACATACCACAATGTTAATCCTATTCATAGAAGTTGTGACCAGTCATCCCTCAGAAGGTCATTCCTGTCAAGGAAGAAGTGGAGAAACTTCTCCAAGTTGGTTGCATCTATCCTATCACACTGACTAAATGGGTGTCCAATTTGGTACTCATCAATAAGAAACATGGAAACATTATATTGTGCACTAAAATCAGGGACCTAGAACTTGCATTCCATCCTACCCCATTCATTGATCAAATTATCAAGAAATCTGTGAGTAATGAAATCTTCTCATTTATGGACATGTTTTTAGGATATAATCAAACACATGTTTTCCCAAAAGATCAACATAATTCTACATTCATTTTTTCTTAGGGAATGTTTGCATAAATGAAGGTTCCTTTTGGCCTAAAAAATTTGGAGCTACATTTCAGTGATCTATGTTGTACACTTTTCATAACATAAAAAATATCATGGAAGATTACTTAGATCATCTGGTGGCTAAATCTACAAGGATAGTTGATCACCCTAAACATCTGAGGGTTGTCTTTGATAAGTTTTGATATTAAAAGATTCATTTGAATCTCCATAAATGCATATTTTATGTCATTTGGATATGATTACATGTATTCATCATTTACAATCCCTAGATTCTAGTAGATATGTTCAAGGTTGAAAAAATAGTTTAAGTGCATCCCTTGTGCAATGTGCATCAATTAAGGATCCTACAAGGAAAGGCTAACATCTTGTATTGTTTTATTTCCAATTATGTTGAAATCACAAACATTTTATGCACCTCCAAAATAAAGGGGTCCCATTTATTTGGGATGAGCATGCTCAAAGATATTTTTGATGTGTTGAAAAGGGATTTGATGTCTACCTTGTTGTTGAGTCCGCCTAAATATAGAAAATATTTTCTTATATATTTGGCGGTGTATGAATCAACCATCAAAAAAAATTTGGTTCAAGAATATGAACTACATTAAGATAATGTGGTGCATTATCTTAGCAAGAATTTTGTTGGACCTAAACTGAGGTACTCTCATTTTGAAAAACTAGGGTTAGTAGCTATTCACAATGTCCAAAGAATCCAACATTATATAATCCTAATATGGACAATAATGATTACATATTTCAATTCATTTCAAACTTATTGTCTCGGTGCAATAAGGGGGAAAATACAATAGGAATATTGTAATTCTATAAGAGTTTGACTTAGAATTTGCATCAACAAAATTTAAAAAGTCCTTAGCATTTGTTGAGCTTGTGTAAGAGATCCTTAGAGAAGGTGAGGAATCTATTAAGAATGAGTCATTTCCTTATGAACATGTCTTCCCCATCGACTCAAATGACCCTTAGTATAGAAACATCTTGGTATAGCTCCATACCTAGAGGGTCCCATCTCGATTCTCTCATGAGGACCGATGACAAATTTGTCACCAAAAAAAACATTATGCCATCGTCGTTGGAAATTTATATCATAAAGGAGTTGATACAATATTGAGTTGATGTCTAACTAACAAAGAAGGTGAGAAGGTTCTAAATGATTTCCATGAAGGAGAATGTGTCAGTCACTTATCTGATATTGATACAACCCAAAAGATATTTTGTTTCATGTAATTTTTTCCTTCAATTGTAACATTCCCATCCCTCAATCCAACCAATGGGATGGGACATTAAGTAAATCGGGCCCTTTATATTTATTTCCATAACCATAACTACAAATTTATAACATCTAAAATGGATGTGCAAGTATGTAATTAAAAACACAACATAAATAAACTAAATCCACACACACACATAACATGCAATTACAAGGTTAATCATTACATACATCAATTAAAACATTGCATATTAAAATACAAAAGAATACTTATCTTTAAACAAAGAATATCCAAGTAACTAGATGTGTTAGAGAGATTTTCCACCCAACCATAGGCACTCTGTCTAGAATATACTCTTTATATTGAGAGGTCACCCCCAAGTTGGGATATGAGGACACCATGTTGAAGGAAACACCTATAGGATTCTCTCACTCATCCCACAACCCATTCTTATCACTATTATTAGCAAAAATCTCATCCATATCTCTATAGGATATCACTAAGAAATCACATTCATGGAACTCCTTCCAATTATTCCACACAACACAAGGAAGAAATTTCCCTTCATTGATCCATAGTTACCTTAGGAAATCCAACCCTTACAGTGTTTATTAGTTTGTGCAGTGAGATTCCAACCTATTGTATGCTATTTGAGATCCTCCTGCAACATTAATTCATGGATTCTTAAGAATTCAAAAGTAGAATAACTCAATGAGTAAAGGTTCCTAGATTTCCCAACCTCTATTCTCACTTACAACCATCTATTTTCCCTTCCAATATGCATCTCTTTCTTCAAATTCAAATTTTTGAATTAAACATAGTCTAGTAATGGTCATGAATAACAATGGGGAACTCTATGTAGTGTATAAATATGCATGGGTGAATGATACAAAGAGTATTGAATCCAATTGATATGAGATGATAGTGAAAATAAAACTAGCATAAATTATAACCATAGAAGAAGCTCATTGTTGAAAACTAACATAACTATCACAACCCCCATGCTTCAATAACTAAATGAACTGAATTTTCTAGCAACCTTACACATCCATTCAATGATTGGGTTTAATAGTCAAGAGAAGGTAATTGGCTCATTTAAAGCACATGACAGAATTTTGGATGAGTTCTAAGGTTGACACTTGGAAACATAGGATTTAGTTTCCCATAGGACCCCTTTCCTCTTTCCCTATGGTGGAATCATATCCCCTATAGAGATATTTACACAACCATATTAGACCATTTTATTATTTTTCATCATAATATTTACATACATTTTGAATTGGCATGATATCACAATCATATCGTCCAATAAAAATACATACATCATACATGCCTTCACATTTAGTAGTCGGGACTTGTACTTGAGCGTTGCACTAGGAATCCATACTATCCTATGTACATCATTTACCTAGTTTTGATTAAATATATTCCAAGTCAAAATTTTGGGTATTGCAACAGTCCCATCCCCTTGGAATAACACAATCATCGATGTTTTCTCAAAATCATAACAAAAATGGGTATGCCTCTTTCATGGAAGCCTCCAAATCCCACATACCCTCGTTAGGATCATATAGATATTTATTAAGCAAAGAAACATGAAAACATTATGATCTCTAGTGTTAGAAAGAAATGCAATTCTATATGCAACTAGCCCTATCCTTTCAAGCACTTTAAATGGTCCACAATATCTTGGGGAAATCTTGGCAGACTTTCAAGGCTTAAGGAGATCATCCTTAGCCTCACTCTAAGGTAAGCATGATCCCCAACATCGAATTCCCTATGCACTCTATTCTTATCTATGTAGATTTTATGTCTATCTTGGGATGCCTTTAAATTCTAACTAGTTTTCGTAATTACATATTCCATTTATTTAAGTAATTATGGCTCAAGTAAATTTTTTTTTACTGGATTATCCCATGTCATTGGTGTCTTGCATTTTTTTCCATACAAATCCTCAAATTGACTCATTCCCAACGAAGCTTGCTTCCCGTTGTTATATGAAAACTCCACCAAGTGGAGATAATCTTCCCACTTGGATGGCTTGTCCATCACATACATGCGAAGAATAACTTCAAGAAGCTGATTTACTCTTTTAGTTTTTCCATCTATTTGTGGAAGGTAGACAATGTTAAAGTTTAGTTGTATACTCAAATATACAAAAGAATTTTCTTGAAATTTGAAGTAAATTTGATATCCTTGTCTGAAATTATTGCCTAAGGCATCCCATGCAATATAAAATTTTCCTTCATGAAAATACTTGCAATGGAATATGTTTTATATGTGTATTTAACTAGTATAAAATTTGTACACACCACAAAGTCCCCATTTACATGCATTTGTACACACCGCAAAGTCATTTTCTGGGTCTACAATTTTCATAATTGGAGAGTTTGTGAGAAGATTCTTCAACAACTAGATGCTTCTTCACATTCCTATGTCCATTCAAATTGTATTCCCTTATTCTATAAAGAATTGATTAGGTGAGCATCCATGGAGAATCCCTTAATGAACCTGCTATAATAACCAACAACACCCATAAAAGATCTCACATTTGTCACATTCCTTGGAGTTGGCCAATTCATTATGGATTCAATCTTTTTCAGGCCCACTGATATTCCTTCCTTTGAAATAATGTGACCCAACTAATGAATTATGTTTTTATACAGATCACATGTGTTTAGCTTCACATACATATTATACTCCCTTATCAATTGCAAATCCATTCTAAATGTTTTTATGATCCTCTTCATTCTTAGAGTAAATAGGAATCTCATCTAGAAAAACAAGAATAAACTTGTTCAAGTACCTGCTGAAAATGCTATTCATGAGACACGTGAATGTAGCTGGTGCATTAGTGAGACCAAATGGAACCACTAGAATTTCATGGTGTCCATACCTTGTTCTAAAGGATTTTTGTGAATATTTTCTTCCTTGAATCTCACCTGATGGTAACTAGACCTTAAGTCATTTTTTTTAAATACCATTTCATCTCTCATTCACTACAATATTTGAACCCGAAATCCGACGCTGTCCGACATTTCACACGGATGTGTCAGATAGCAATCAATCATTAGAATGTTGGTAACAGAATATTTATAGAACTGTTGAATATCCAACATAAGTGAGTCGTATTTTTGACCCTGGTAGTGTCAGGGAACCGACACTAGAAGGGTCGGATCATCGACGTCTACGAAAGCAATACTGGTGGTTATCTGACACTGATGCGTCAGATATCCGACAGGGAACCGACACAACCAAGGCGGTTTGTCGACGTCTGCGAAAGCAAAACTAGTGGTTATCCGAAAACGATGCGTCGGATATCCGACGGGTAGTTTATAAAAATATATATATAATATATAATAAGAAATAGACTCATTTTCATTTTGGACAATTAGTTCAATAAGGAGGTTTTTGTGAGTTGGGAGTAGGTCCGGTAGACATGGCAGACAACTCTGTTGACCCATGGCAGCAAGAGCTCAACATCTTCTCCTCACCGAAAATAACCAATATATCGTCCCCGAACATAGTGCAGAACACACTGGAAAATTTGACAGCTGGAAGCGAGAGCAGGGTTCCAGTTTCTCCGCTAGATGAAGAGAGCAGGGTTCCAGTTTCTCCTCCGGATGAAGAGCTTCTAGGTGTGTTTGCAGCACAGCCATTGAACCTAGACTTAGGAGGAGGCCCATACTCATTATTCCAACCTCAACCTCACAGCACAGCTCCAACAACCATTTTCATCGAACTTCCCCAGGAGGAACCACAAGGAACCCCAAACAGGGAAATCGATCCTTCAGTGTCATAGGGAGCACACACAAGAGACGCTGCCGAACAATTGAACTCCAAAAAATGAAATATTCAGTGTTTAAATCCCTCTAGAAGAGATTTTAATGTAAATTGTGGAGTCTGGTGCACCATGGAAGAAGCACGGGAGATGGACGGATTAACCCTAGTCGGGAAAATCACAATATGAAACCCCACCCTAGGGCAAATGAAGGAATGGGCCAGGAAAAATTGGATAGGGCTTCAAGCTGAAGGCCCGGTTATTAATTCCATTGCAAATGGATGGTTCAGCTTCTTGTTCAGATGCAGAGAGGATGCAGAACAAATACGCAGCAGAGTCTGGACATATGGGAAAACCCTGTTTTAGCTAAAGCAATGAACTGCCTTGTTCGATGCGAAAACAGAGCAACTAGACACAATACCAGTCTAGGTTCGCCTGCCAGGACTACCATTGGAATTCTGGAACCCAGCCTGCCTTAGTGAAATTGGGAATGAGCTGGGGACTTTCATTGAAGCAGACCTCTCGTTTCAGCAGACGGACATCAAAAAGGTAGCCAGGATCCTAGTCTCTTTGAACATTAGAACTAGTCTTCCTGAAGCCTTTAATTTTGTATGGAAAAACAAGCAAAAAATATAGTTGTTGGACTATGAAGGGCTCCCATTTCGATGCCGCAAATTTCATGAAACAAGACATTTTGCAAGAGACTGCCCAAACTTTGTTCCCTCGACAACTGGAAGAAGGAAGTGGGTTAGGCGAATAGAGGCCCCGAGCTCCAAAGAAACTGATCCGAACACAGCTTCAGACGAAAATCCTCTTAGGTCGGAGGGCACAGAACAACCATTAGATCAACCAAAAAGAGTGGGAGTAGTAGCAATAGAAGGGCCTTCTCAATAGACAGAACATCGTCGGATCGCGTCTCCCCCATCGGGTATGAACACTTCTTCCCTTAGCAATCAATTGAATGATTTATCTTTGAATGAGGAAAAATCTTTGCCTACCCCTATCACAAACAGTCCCCCTCCCCAAAAAAATGGCACCTCTTCCCCCGCATTCAAAAGTACCTCCAATTCAAACCAGGAAACCTCCCCTTCCACCATAAAAAATGGCTCGCCCACTCAGTCCTCCTCTATTCGTTTCCACCTTCATTCAAGGGACGTTCCAATCCCTCAAAAACTAAAAATCCCTACAAAAGGACTAGGGGTAAATGCCAGGATCACATCCAAAGGGAAAGGGAGAGGAAGACCATCTCACCTCTCTACGGCCCAGAGCATGGCGCTTAGGGATCAGGAAAGTGGCAGACAAACAACCATTTTCGGGGCGCTTAGAGCAGTGCAAACCCCAGATGGGATGCCCAAATGAAATTTGTCTCCCTAAATTGTAGGGATCTGGTAAGCACCCGAAAAAAACTTGCCCTAAAAAGGATGATGGAGGTTCTATCACCAAAATTCATCCTTCCACAAGAAACAATGGGTCCAGAGCTAGAAGTTGAAACTAGTTTAACATCACTTCTTCCGCAACACTCTTTCACAGCGCAAAGTGCCATCGGCCACTCTAGAGGTCTAGCAATTGGATGGAAGAAAACAAGCATTCGGTGCACAAACTTAGGAGGTGCATGCTTATATCTAAATCAAAGTCATTTTTTTCAAATTTATTTGGGCCTGGGAACTGGAACCAACAGCTATGCAGAACTCATGACATTGAAATTACTTCTCTATTTTGCCAATGAAAGAAATTGCAGACAGTTACAAGCATATGGTGACTCAATGGTGGTTATAAACGGGATGAATAAGATATATAAATGTAGAACTGCATCTCTAGATGCATTATTTGAAGAGACAACCCATTCTCTCTAATTCTTTTAATCAATCTCTTTCACCCATGTTTACAGGGAGCGAAATAAGGAGGCAGACAGGCTCTCAAAGAAGGGTCTGACATTGCAATGGGGTGAATGGAAAATTTTGGAAACACAAGACTCCAAGGCCACGAAATATATGCATAGGCCTTTTATAAATCCATCACTCTAAAAATTTTTGTAAATTTGAAATATATTTTTGAAAGCATAGCACAAAATCAGTCTTTTATGCCTGGATGCTTTACTGAATTGTTTACTGATTTTTTTTTCTGCCATTGACTAAATAAATGTTTTAATGAATGAGTTAATGAATGGTTTTTTCAGCTGTTGAATGATTGAATGGTTTAATGAATGTTTTAAAGAATGATTTAATGAAATCATTTTTCAACTATTGAGAGAAATAATTTGCATTGTAGATGCATTGTTATTTGCTTTGTGAAATAGTGAAATAACTTGTTATTTTCCAGTATAGGCATTGGGTTTGGGGAGTTGAGAGTGATTTGAGGGGGGCGAGGGGCCATAAGAGCTTCCACCTTCATGTGGTTGGTCCTTTTTAGTAGAGAATATTAAATTATTCTCGAAACAAAGAGGAGCTCAATGAATGGTAAGGAAGAATACATTAAAAAACATCTATTTCTATATTTTTATTGTGTAATTTTCACTATTGCTATTTGACTCCTCCATTGGAACTTGTTACAGATAGCGTTGAGAAACATTTCCATAGTTAAGAGGCAAGAAATGGAGTTTTGATTAGATCAATGGCCTTATATACATAGTATTTTTGGTTATCCATGTTTTATCAGGTGATATATTCTTAACAATTAATTTACTTGAATAGTTGAATAGTATTGTAATTTGCATTGTAATAGAATTGTATTTATTTAGATTTTTTTGTTATTTTCATAAACAAACATAAATATATTTGATGGATCCTAACATGAAACTATTGCAACATGACAAAAAATGAAGTATGTCGAATGATGTTTTGAAAGGTAAAGCATAAGAAGACAATGTTAAGATCCAAAAATCAAGGTATAAATATGTTTTATTTTGTTTGATTGAGCTGTGTATTGGGTATTTATGCATGTGCACACACATACATTTAGTTGATGATGATGATTACCATACATAGAGACGAAAAACAATCGCTAGAGGAAAGAATATAGACTATGTAAACATTCTACAAGTTAGGCAAGGGTCTTTTGACATCCTTGACATTTCCACATTGTTAGGTTCATCATTAAACCAAAAAGTTTGGAGTTTTTCCAAAACAAGAAAATTCTGCTTTGAAAAATCTATCTGTTGAAACAACCTGAAAAGTGTTTATGAAGTGCACAAAGGCACTCGAAACACATTACTGGTAAGAAAGAAGGTCATAGGGCTTTAGTATTTCACATTCTGCACCTCTCCACGTATTTGGATTTTTTTCTCTAGTTTCTCTTGAAAGATAAATGCTTTCCAAAATGGCTTCAAACACATTTTTCAATTTTCAACCACCCTTACCAAATTGCATCCCTAGCTACAAATATTTTTCTAGATCAATGTTGCAATTTTCATCTTGGGATATATCACTGACGGCCCAGATATATCATTATCAACAAGTGCATCAAGCATGCATAATTAGGCATCATCATAGAGCAAGGCACTCATCATCATGTACAAGTGTGCATATATGTCTGCCCTCATCATTATATCCTGTATCATTATCAAAGCATCATCTACATAGCATGCATTAATATGGAATTATCATGCAACTTCACACTTCATAAATACACCACTGAGTATACCGCTTTATCTTTCAAAAATCTCATACTCAGGCTGTGTGTCAAGCTATCAGAGGACTGTTAGTAACCTTAGATGTCCAAAGAAGTCACTAGTTTATCATCACAAATTGCATCATTATCATCAACAAGGTCTATCACCATCTAGCTCTTGGTCAGACTGTATGTACCTAATATGCTTCCTGTGGTGCTAAAATAAACTCATCCTCAGATATTTGTAGATACTTCCTTGTCACTAGTCACTATCAAATGTGGTCACTGGTTAGATCAAAGAAGTCTGCTCATACACTGCTCATGCCACAATACCAAGGAGTCTGCTGATATACTGCTTATGTCAAAACATCTACTCATACACTGCACAGTCTCACTTAATCATCACTCTTTATGTCGTATCAAGTCAATGCACAATCATAAATACTATCACCTTTTGAACCCAAAAGGGTGCAGGACTAAACCTTGGAGAGTCCTTCAACCCATAAGTTTTGATCAAAGTTCTCATGAACAAAAAAGCTACGGCTATCAAAATAGTCACAATTCAAATGTTGCTTCAAACTTAAGGTAAATTCATACTTACTTGAACATGGACTACTTGATGAATTTACACAGTGCTTAGTAACTCCCACTTCTCCAACTGTCTATGTATAGCACCCTTTACTGTTTCTGCTCCTCAGTCCCGAATCTCCTCAGTAGTTGCCTCAGTGATGCCCGAAATTCAGAGCTAAAATATTCACTCTCTTCCACCAAAATTTTCAAAGTAGTGAAACACCCAAAAAAAACTTGTCATCAGCGTGGAGTTAAGGTCACAAGCAACTATTGGTATGTGAAATGGTTGTTGCTGTAATAAAATTTAGACTGTTGGATGGTTGAAGATCAACAGTCACTATCCCACAAAAATCACAGTGCCTCAGTTAGGGCAAAAAAAAACAGTCCTTCAAAATTATGATTTCATCTCCAAGAGAAAGCAACTTGGCTCCACCAAAATTATTCTCCATAGCCCAGCAATTTTTTCATGAAAAACTGTCCAAAAATGAATATTTTGACCAAGAAATTTTCAGTCTTTCCACAGGGCCGAATTTGCCTTAGTCACATACCCGAAATTCCTCAGTTTGTTTGCCTCATTCCACAAAAAATGACCTTAGAGCGGATCCGAAATTGCATTCAAATTAAAACTTTTGATCACTTATTTATACCTTTTCTTCTCCAGAAGCCTGGGGGGCGAATTTTGCACATGGTTAAATGCTTATTCATTTTGGATTGTTAAATTTCCATGGTTTATTGGATTATGGACTCTAATCTAATCCACAGAGTCCTACATTTCCTTATTTTCCTATGTTGAATTTTGTCATGTTTGATCCATTTTGCTAAGCAAAATCCTAACATTTTTTCCATGAGTCACTTCATGTACAGGTGAGATCCACTCATTAAATTTTAAATCAATCTTTTCCAACAAGACCATATCCATGATCTATTGTTCCCCTAGATCCTTCACACATTTATGAAGAATGGGAAGCTCACGGTCAAACTGGAACTTGTAGAAATATTATTTCAACAGTCTCTATGCCACTGTCCTTGTAATGCATATGATTCAATAGCATATTGTAGCTAAGATGGAAGGAACTATTCAAAATATGAACATTTCCTTTAACCACTAGTTTTGTAATGGATGTCTCCATTTATTGGATTGGTGAGGTATTCTTCATAGGACAAACTTCATTACTTTCAACAGGTGATGATAGCATGGTCAAGTGGTGGGATGTCATAATCCAGATATTGGAGTAATTATGTTTTGTTGATTTTCTTTTGAAATAATTTCTAAATTTTCAACACTGTAGAGCATATTGCCCACTAGTATTCACGGGTCAATTGATTCCTTTTTTGTGTTTATACATGAAGAGTTACTAAATATAGAAGAGTCATTATATGATTTAGTTTACTTTCTTTACTATTTTTACAAATGATGATTTTTCATTAGCATAAAAAGAAACCATTATATAAGATTTGTTTGGTATATACCTCGCTAGTTTATTTAAGTCTTTCTTTTTCAAAAAATTAAGAAAATTGAGCCTTAAATATTTTGATACACACACTTTATATGAAATGTATGCAATGTAGTCATGGAATGCTCTTGGACTATTAGCTTGGACTTCACCCCTTTGAGGCTGCTAAACCTTAGTTGTGACTGTGTAAGAACTATCCTAGTGGGTTGTGACTGTGTAAGACCTAGCCTAATGGCTTGTGACTATGTAAGAACTATCCTAGTGGGTTGTGAATGTGTATCCTAGTGGTATGTGATTGTGTAAGACCTATATTAGTGATATGTGACCGTGTAAGAACTATCCTAGTGGCTTGTAACTGTGTATCCTAACGGGCTATGATATCCTAGTGGGTTGTGACTGTCTTGATCTCTCCTAGCTGGGATATGGACTATGATGTTCTCCCTCAACCTTAATATGAATTGTGGTAACCTCTTATAAATAGGTCAGGGATGATTTGACCTTACCTCTCTAGAAGTGACCTGTTTGCATCCCATCTTAAGCTGAGTTGTGGTTGTGTTAAGCCCTAAATGAAAAGGGTCTTAACACTTGGTGACTGAGAGATATTAAATGCATCTAAAAAATTGAACTAAATACATTTAGCGTGTCCCTCGCTAGTGTCATTTTAGCTCTCAAATTCCACATATCCTAATTGGATGTGTCTTTGACTACAACAAATATCACTTGTTGAAAACAATATAGAATAGGAATTGAACACAGGAGCTACCTTTGGCCAATGGTTTGTTGTACCATTAAGCCTCACCCCTTTAAATACTAGGAATCCATAATGGTTTTTTTACAAGGTGTGGATTTCTATCTTAACAATTCACCTTCAAATAACACCCTGGCTCAAGTCTCCTTTCCATCACCAACCACTTTCCTTTGTTACCTTGTTGAAAATTGGACATGCTAGGAATCAAAGCTCTGATCCACCATCGGTTTATAAACTACTTTACCACTGAGGTTATTTCTCTTTTTGTTATGGGAATCCATGCTGGTTGCATATAAAGCTGTGGATTTCGATCTCCAACACTATTGTCCTAAAAAATGTCTTAGAGTGAGATATAATGGTAGTAATGTTTGGGAGAAATGGGGAAATGCAGAATCTGAAATAGGGTTAAATGTGAATCATATAAAGAATAAAAAGAGAAAAAATGGGGATAAGCCCATCGCAGACCCAGCCACTGAACACCTATCCTACACCCTGCCAACTTCAAATGTGACACCAGATTCCATGAGGGATATGGGGACAGAAATGACCCCTATTGCAAGCCAAGATCCTTCAAGAACAGGAACCCCTCTCAGAGCTACAACACCTTCAACTAGGAGCCCTGTTAAATCAAAACCATCTACTCTAGGAAGATGTGTAGCACCAGTGGAGGCATTAAAAAATTCTCAACTGGGCCTGAAAAACCATCATAAATTATCAAAGAAGCAAGTGCATGAGAGCACTAGAAGGGAAATTATGGCTCTAGGGGCACAATTTGGGAAAGTCAAATATCATGGGATGGGCTAGTAAAGAAGTTTAAGAGCAAGATGCTTCTAAATCACTCAAGACTAATGATATGGAACATGCTAAATTGAATGTCCTAGAGGCTCGGGTTGCAGCATGGGAGGAGGCAGAGTAGGCTAAATACATGGCCATGTGATTCTCTTGTAAGCCTGAGAAAGTAATCAAAAAATAAAAGCAGAAGCTGAAATGAAAAGAATAGAGGTATACTCTCCCTGCCTCCTAACTTTCATGTATCAGCTTATGAAAACCTTATTTCTTTCGTAGTTATAATCGAACATTGTGAATGGCGGAATATTTCATCCAATATGTAAGAATGGTCTTAGTAGTAAATCTAGACAGGCTCAATCGATGGCTTCCTTTGCAACATGATAGTAGGGTAATAGAATACTACCAATAAATGACCATAATCTAAAAAATATCAATAACCTGACTAGCTTATTTTGCTTACTTATAGTCTCGTCACTTGTGTACATACCTGGACTTGTTAGCTTACTTTGGGTTTTTTTTACGTTCAATTCATAGCTGATTTCCATTAAATTGGATTATAGTTGTTTTGCGTAAAACTAAGGTTTCATTTGAAGGTTTTGTATTTTTCACTTTGACTTTTCTCTTTATTTGGCATAATCGATTAGTCTTAGAATCTTGGAATAGAGATAAGATTATGACAATGAGATTAATTTAAAGTCACAGCCTAGCAAGATGAACCAAAACAAACAGTAGGCTTATGGCCTGTCAGTGTCATCAACATCGAGGCCAAAATAATTTTTTACTCTTTGCCATTATCCTATAAATGATGAGTTCAAAGCTTCCCGTTCTCTACTTCCTATTCACCAAAAGGGATGAATGAATGGATTCGTTATAATTGGTTTCAAGCTTGGCTAGATGGATTCACAATGCCTTCCACTGGATGGATGCTTAACCAAGGAATGGTCTTATATCCTTGCAATGCTTCTCAAATAAACAAAATTGTTTACACCAATTCAAAACCAGTAGCCCAAGATTGTTTCTCAACTAAGTTCCAACTCTGTTTATTGCATTATAATAGTTATAACTCTGCCCATTCAGAAAACCAGCGGCTAATAAGATGCATGGCATTCTGCAATTCAAAAATAGGATGACAGTTAAAAATTACACAAGCATTATATATGGATGGAGCTAATTGCAAAGACTTGATCGCTCAAGTAGTTGATTAGGTTAGGTGCACAGTCCAGTTCGCCACTACTGTTGTTGCTTACAGTCAAGGTATTTACGGTCAACATTTTCATTTCTATCATAAGAGGGAGATCAGATGTCTATTTTCCAGGTCTATATGTTGTTCTCTTTCTTGGTATTAGATTTTGATTGAATGATCTTCGGCACTGTAAATATATCATGTTGAAAGTGAAACAGCTTGATGTTGTGCAGAGATTGCAGCAATTTTACAAGTCGCTTCGAGTTGTGGAAGACACATGGGTAGAATCATTTGATTGTAAGCCCGGTGCCTTTGTTGAACATGATGTAGGCCTTAGTGAACCAGAACATTCTTCAGTATCTAGCACTTCTATTAGTGCTCCAGAGAGAACTGATTGTAAGAAGAATAGAAGTCAAGGCCAAAAGCAAAAGCCATCTGGGGACGCATCTAAACTGGAACAACTATGTAGGCCACTGGTCCCAAATCCACATATCTTTGTTCTTTTGACACATAATGTAAAAGGTTATTATTAAGTTTTATTTAGGACTTACATTTTCTACTTGGTAGAAAAACTGTATTAAGCAAAATTTATGGATTTTGATGCATAGGTCAAATGTTTTTTGATATGCTGGATGATATAAGTAGGAGGGAAAGGAGCATACATGAGATGAAAGAGGATTATGGATGCCAGACCACGGCAAACTATGAAATGAAAGAGGGTGATGGATGCCAGACCATGGCAAAGTATGAGATTTTAGATTCTTCAGAATCCTCATAGCCTTTGGAAAGTACGAATTCTTGGAGTGATTTAAACCTAGAAAGCAAGGTTTCTAGCCAAGCTTCACTTGCCCCTTCATCAGTTTTTCTAGAGAGTACCCAAACTTCAGTGAAGCCCAGGATTTTTATGAATTATTTTTCTCCAGCTTTACTTTGGTTTCCAAGAAATCTGGTTACTGGTAGCTCACATCCAATTAGTTCTGTCAATATTGGCACCCAAGGTCTTGACCCTAAACATTCTTTGACAACTAATCTGGACAAGATGTAGAGAGGACAACCCAGCAATCCTAAAAAGAGTACCCAAGGTCTTATTAATGGTGTTAATGTGTCTACCTGTGAGAATCCTGACTCTAAATAGGTAACCTCTATAGAGTTTAAAAGGGTAAAGTGGAAGGGGCTTACCAAACAGGCAAATCATCACGAGCTTGTAGAAAATTGGTTGGTGGTGGTGGCAAGAATGGTACCTAAGGCTTGGATGAAGCCCTTGCAGAAATGGCTAAAAGGTTAAGTGTGTTCCTTTCTTTTGCAATTTGATTCCCTTATTTTAGGAATCAAGTACTTTCATCTATTTATTTCTCTGCATGGTATGGAGAAATACTCCCTGATCCAAGAAACAATCATAACTAGAAATCCACAATGTGAAATGGGTTTTAGCATGACTGACCTACAGGTCTCAGTGTGTTAATGTTGGCTTGATATCTGGTTTCAATTTCCAATACAGGTCATCTTATTTTCAGCGGATAGAAGAAGATGCACAGCTCTTTGAGACCCATATTATGGAGATGAAGCATGATATTGAATGCTTTGAAACAAGAAATATGGATGAATTGTTAAAGTTTCACCATTATGTTGAACTTCACCTTGAGGACTTGTCAAATGAAACGCAGGTATTGCAGATTGAATGTATAGATAGAATTGGTTTGAACAAAAAAATAACATTTCATACTCTAAATGACAAATTATGCTTTCAAGACTTTCTAAACTTGTCCTCCTCTCGAAGGTTATTGACCATATTTAGTGTTGCGTAGGTTTTGGCAAGGTTTGAGGGTTTCCCTACAAAGAATTTGGAAGTAGTTCATGCTGCAGAAACACTTTACTCTAAATTAAGTTCCATAGTCGATCATCTTAATACCTTTCAGGTTGTTCCTCCATTGTCTCAGCAACTTGATAAGGTTATATGCTACTTTGACAAGGTAAATGATGCAAATTTATTTTATGTTCTATGTAAATCTTCTTATCTTATTACTCTGAGAAGTTGGTTTCATGAAATAAAATTCTCAGGTTTCAACCCTAGCAAGGCTCTTTGTAGGTTACCAGGTGTAAACTTAAGGGACAATATATTTGAGGTCCATGCACTGCAGCTAAATATAAATATAACTTTAGCATATCCCTAAGTTTGCATCTTTACACTACAAATCTGCTAAGTGTAGCGAATAACCTATATGAAGCAAATCACCAAAATTTCCTTTCATATTTTTTCTGAGTGTCTAATCTAAGAAAATTGACCAGAGCTACGTCTATTTTTGGACTATTCCGTGCTTATTAAACACCCATGTTCTTACCATGAATTAGGAGGTCCAGATTAGCCTCTTAAAACAAATTGTTATCCTGTTATTATGAAGGATTGATTTGGGGAAAATAAAATTCTTTAGTTTCAATGTATTACATCATTATTGCATATTACTGTCAAATTTAGTTATCAATATATTTATGGAGTTAAAATCTACAGATGAAGATGGAGGTGGAGGCATTGGAGCGCAGTAAGGATGAAGAAGCAAAACGCTTCGAGAGACATAAAATATTCTTTGATTTCAATGTACTTATTTGCATCAAGGAATCAATGGTTGATGTTTCTTCTAGCTTAATGGCTTCAGCATTGGAGGTTAGTGAAGGGTATCTAATCTTGTTCAGAAATCATTTGTTTTACCAAGAAGTTCATATTTATTGAGCAATCAAATAGTATTAGTTGCATTATGTTAATAAGCTTCATGTCTCAAGTTACAAAAGTTTTACCATCCCATAAAGCTTAATAAGTGGTAGTCGTGTATTTATATTTTGTACAGGAGAGCAAGGCAACCAAAGCAGCTCCAAGCAAAGTTGTTGGTGACATGGTGGATGGACATACTGACAGTCCTAACCTAACCCTAAATTTCAACAATTCTCTTAATTAGTTAAATATGTCTTTCTAATGTTCATTAGTTAATCTTTGGATTTTTTTTTTAAAATCCATCAACCGCCCTCGCTTTTTCCGATGTGCTTCCGACACTCCAGTAAACACCTACGACGGTCGATCGTCTGACGGTTCAAGTGTCGATCCATGTCAGAAGGCCAACTCTTCCAGTGTCGGATGGTGTCGGTTAGCCGACACTTGCTGGATAAAAATACCAACGGCCATGCCATTCATCCGACACTTATGTCCGTCGGATTTTCAACGCGTTATGCAATTTTGATTGACACTTTGGAAGGAAATACGGTCGAATATGCGACACAATGGTCTATCGGATCTTCGACCCTTATTAGTCTCATGTCGACAATCTGACGTTACGCCACCAACGACAAAAAAAAGGTGTAGGTGTCGAAAATGAGACAGAGAAGTGTCGAATTACAGACATGCAAGGCGTCGGATTTTGGGTTGAAATTCTATAGTGATTTGATAGAAAAGATCATCAATTCAATGCAATAGGTGATTTATTTTCATTTTTAATCTATCCAAATACCTCTAATCAAAACATAACTTGAGTGTACCATATTTATTTTTTGCAAATAGTATAGGTGCTCCCCATGGAGAAATGCTTGGCCTTATGTACTTATTTTCCAATAATTCTGGTGTAATCATTCTGTAAGGTGTCTTGGACATGGGTGCAACTCTTGGCACAACATCAATTGTAAAATCAATGTCCCTCTTCATAAGAAGTTCTGGAACTTGATCAAGAAACACATCCATGAATTCTTGAAAAATATGATAGTCTTCCAACATGGGAATTTCATTTTCTGTTTTATCCAAAACATGGGCTATATACAACTGGAAACCTTTCCTATATAACTTCTTTAGCTACATGGATGAATTTTTCCTAACAGACACTACATTTTGAATGCCTCTTACAACCATTGGGTTTCCTTGATCATTAATACATTCAAAATTCTTACTGTAGCACTCAAGTTTAACTATGTGTTTTTCGAACCAATCTATTCCAAAAAGAATATCATACGAAACAAGTGGAAACATATTCAGATTTGCACAAGTGAATATCCCATCAATTTATAAATGGAATTTCTCCACCATTTCACTAACTTTTATCTTGGTTCATGTAGCTAGTTAGACCAACCATGATTTACTATGCTACGGTTTTCTTAAAAGCACAAATATCAACAATTTTAGGACTCATATAACTATGAGTAGACCCATGTTCAATTAAATAGAAATAGATTCCTTAGCAATATTTCCTTCAAAATCAACCATAGTTGATTGATGGTGTGCTTGGTGGTCCTCTAGTGCAACATAAATTATAGGGATAGTTGTTTTCACTTGACCCATAATTTCAACTTCTTGAAAGTTGTGAACTTGCTTTGCACTCCCATTACGGTGTGGACAATTTCTAATCAAATGATCCTCTCCACATCCATAACATTGAAATAGCTCTCTTGGTTGTCTTGGTTATTTTGGCTCTCTTGGGTTGTCTCTCATCATCCTAAGTCGCTTTGTCTCACCCTATAGTGGTTGCTTTGGTTGATTGCTCAAATGAGGAGGTTTGAACCCCTTCTTTATTTGGTCAAACTTCTTGTTTTTCTTCACGGGGGATTCACCTTGTTGACCAATATCTTATCACATTCATTCATAAAGGGGGGTTTTTAAATTTTTAAAAATAAGGTCAATATATTGTAGGTATTGATGGGGTGGGGAGTATGGTATGGGGGGTTTATAGGTATCGAGGTTTATAAAAAGGGGTATCTAGTTAAAATATTAAATATTTCATAAAACTAGGGTTTTTTTAATTAGAAATGTGTATTTGGAGGGGGTTAAACAAAAGAATTTTGGTAGGTATTTATCAATATCTAGTGAAAAAAGGGGTATTATTTAATATTCCATGAACGGAGGCGCTATGATATGGTTTCACTGAGTGAAGACCTCGTGTTTTTCTTATCCTTCCATGCCTTAAGGAAATATGGATTTCTTTTGTTTTGATCATAACAATACTTGGAATTTCTTATGGTCTCATATAGATTTTGAGGATCACCAAAATAAATTATTTCTTTGTAGGATTGACGAAACCCACTTAGAAAATGTTGAATTTTCACCCTATCATATCTGATATACTTGACATATCTCAACAACTCTAAGAATTTATTTGCATATTCCTCCTTGGTCATTTGGATAGATTTTGGATCATGGAATTCTTTATTTTTTCCATAATAATACCAATCAAAGAGATACTTTTGCTCGAAGTATTTATTGAATTTATTCCACACAATCTTCCTTTCGTTGATATTCTTCACTTTCCTAAGGTGATCCCACCATATAAATGCTCTTACATTCATATTGAATATAGAAACTCTTTCTTTCATATTTCTTGAGTAGTTCGAATAGATTTTCCAAAAAGATATATATTTATTTATTGAATGATGATTTTACAAGGAGAACGTGCGGCAATAAATATAAATGAAGAGAAACATTTGAAAGGTGTGTCCTTATAGTGTTGATATTTAATTAACTAATAATAACAAAATATTATTTAAATTACTAATTTACTCTAGTTCGATTACAAGTCATAACTCTTTGAGATACTTTGTCCTCGAAGTATTGGTAAGGATGGGTGACGCAAACAAAAATATTCATTTTCCTAAGTAGCTTCATCATCCAGTAAATTTTTCAACTTAACAAGTTATTATGATTGACATATATGGAGTGAAGTGTTCTAGTTTTAATTTCTAAAATGCATTCAGGATCTAGAACCAATTTCCCTTCATCATCTAGCATAAGTAATTATGTTTGTATGTGAGTATTTGGATCCAATTTCTTCTTTAAGAAGGACACATGTAAAATGCCATGTATTTTCCCTTTATTTGGTATGTCTAGAGCATAAGCCATATGGACCAAAAAAAATTGGCGTAAGTTTATGATTTTTGGAGTTTTTAAGTGAATTGTGTTTGTATATTTGGAGACAAACAAACAACAAATAACCTACTTCAAATTCTTGATCAGTTCATTTTGAGTTGACTTATTGCTTCATGTGATTTATTGCTTGTTCAAGATGATTATTCAAAATACATATGACCTCATCGAATGTCGCTAAATAATATTTTATTGTTTGAACTTTGAAATTGTTGATAACATATACCTTCGTTGTAGGAGGAGGATACCCATATAATGCCTCAAAAGGGGACTTTTTGTCACTGTATTATATGTACTATTGTACCACCATTCTGTAAGGTTTATGCAATGTACGCAATGATTCTGGTGGTCGTTTACGAAATTTCTAAGGTATCCTTCAAGGAATATATTTACGAATTCAGTTTGTCCATCTATCTAGGGATGGTAAGAGGTACTCATAGTTAATTAAGTCCCAACTTTGTCGAATAATTCTTCCAAAAGTTGATGGTGAATTTGGGGTCCCTATCACTAAATGATAACTATGGGGAATCCATGGAGCTTAAATATATTCTTTACATACATATACGCAACTTTGATAGCTTTTGCTTGTGATGAAATACTAATGAATTTAAAATATTTTTTTAATCGGTCCACGACTACAAATATGTTATATTTCCCTTCTGACGTAGGAAGACTAGTGATAAAATACATGGATATCATATACCATTTCTAGGTTGGGATATGAAGGGATTGAAGAAACCTAGGAGGTTTCAGTGTTTTAAACTTCTACCTTTGACAAGTATCACATCCAACCACATATTTCTAGATATCGGTATTCATTCCCTTCCAAAAAAAGGACTAACGGATATTGTGGTATTTTTTAAAGAACCTAACATGGCTGACTATGGAGAATCATGGTTCTCTTTTAAGGCTTGAGTTTTAAATTTTTATGAAGTGGGTAAATATATTATTTGTTTGTACCATATTATGTCTTTCTCCCATGAGTATTTGGTGTTTTTTTCCTTGTTGTTTTCAACTTCTTCAATTGACCTCCTTGTCTCTAAGTCGTTCACATACTCGGTTTGGAATTATGAAATCCATTCATGAAAAATTGTGGAAATGGCGCATAGTGATGAATCACCTTTAGGTTTCCTTAATAAGTTGTCTACAACCACATTTTCCTGAACCTGTTTATACAAAACGTCAAAATAAAAAAGTTGGATCTTGCTTACCCATTTTTGTTGTTTTGGAGAGATATTTTTCAGGGTTAGAAAATACTTTAGGCTGTTGTGGTCTATTTTAACAAGGAATTTTTCCCCAAGAAAATATTGCTTCCACTTTGCCAAGGAATCCATTATTGCCAACATTTCTTTGTCGTAAGTCAATTTTGTTTTCTCACTTGGTTTTAATTTATGACTTTCGAAGGCAACATGATGTTTATCTTGAATGATCACAGCTCCTACACCTATCCTTGAAGCATCACATTCAAGGATAAGTTTTTTGTGAAGTCTGGGGCTACTAGTATTGGAGTGCATGTCATTAGAGTTTTCAACTTCTCAAAACAGGTTTCTACATCTTGATCCCATTCGAAAGCATCCCTTTTTGATAATGATGTTAAGGGTGGCACAATTTGTGCGTAGTTGTGAACATTTATCTTCTGTAATAACCTACCAAACCAAGAAATACTCTTAGCAATGTGATTGATTAGTGGGAATGCCACTTAGTGATTGCCAGAATTTTATTTGGAACTACCTCGATGCCTTCAACTGAAACAATATGCCCCCAAAAAAAAATTCCCAAATAAAGCTTATTTTTTTAAGAAGCTTCAATAATATCTCTATGTGCTTGAGGTGGGAGTTTTATTTTTTGTTATAAATGAGGATATCATCAAAGAATACCAACACAAACTTCCTTAGGTATGGATGAAACAAGTCATTCATTATTGCTTGAAATGTTGTCGGAGCATTAGATAATCCAAATGATATTACTAATAATTTGTACAAGCCTTCATGGGCACAAAAAGTGGTTTTGGGGAAATCTTCTTGAATTTGGATTTGGTAATATTCTAATTTTAGGTCTAATTTAGAAAAATAATTTGCACCATGGAGCTTATCTAACAATTCGTTGACAAAAGGAATGATTAATTTAGCTTTTATGGTGACTTTGTTTAACACTCGATAATCAATGCAAAGTCTATATGATCCAGTCTTATTTCTGACAAGTATGACTGTCGTAGAGAATGAACTTTTACTACGTTTGATTATGATAGAATCTAATAACTCATGTACCAGTCAATTGATCTCTAATTTGTTCATGTTAGATTATCAGTATGAAGTTTTCCTAATTGGAGATTATCATGTCATTAACTCTATGATGTGATCCCTAGAATGTGGGGAGGGTGGAGGCCATGTAGAGGGTTTTGGAAAATGACACTTTGTTCCCCCAAAATTTGTTCTAATTCCCTTGGATAATCATTTTGATTCTCATCGATTGTCCCTTCCATAACATAGCAATGTAAGAAGAAGCCTTGAGCTCCCTTTTTTATCATTTTTTCCATCTTGTTGGATGAGACAATTTGGGGAGGGTGGAATTTGATACCATAAAGCTTATATTTCCTCCCATTTACATAGAATCTTATAAATTTAATCATATTGTGCCTAGTGTTTCCAACCATTGGACACCTAAGACAATGTTAACCCCTTCGATCACCATAACATACTTCGATGTTATTAACTGGTATTCATTTATAGATAGCTCTACTTTATGGCAATTCCCATCACATGAAGTGGTTTTGTTCCTTGTTATTGATACTGGGAAGATGGAGGTAGTGTAGATGAATATGTTTAATTGTTTTTCTACCTTGGTGTCTTTGAGGTTGTGTGTACTCCCATTATAAACCAACACATTCACTTTAGCATCTTGATATGGCCTAACATTTTGAGATTTTGGGGTTGAGATATACCCATAATTGCAGCTACTAAGAGTATTGGGATGGTGTTATCCTCCTTTGTGTTAGATTCATCTCTATCTGATTCTATGTGGGAAGGAGATATGTCACAATCTTCTTGATTATTATTGTCATTGTTATCATTTTTCTGCACAAGAAGAAATTCTTGTTTTTACACTTATGTCCTGGGCTCCAATTAGGGACATTACACGAGTCAAGCACAAATTTTCATCCCTTTTTCCATTTTCTCTAAGGCAGGGAGGGATGTAAATTGACGAAAGTTGTGATTTGTGTTTTTCTTCAATTAGATTTGCTTTTGATTGAGATTGTTCCACATCCTTAACATATAATAATTTTATCTCATTTTGGATACTTTGTTCCAACCCACCAATGGAAATTTGCAAGAGTTAATCTTCAGGTACATATTGGACATGAGTGGCCAACACCAACATATTGCTAAAATATTCATCCATGGTTCCCTCTTGTTGTAAACCAGTGATCTTGCTATAGATTTCATCTTATTCCATGTTTTGAAATTGTTTAAATTTTTTTTTATTGAAGGTGTCCCAGTCTCTCACTAGTATTCCTCCTTTCATTGTTGACTCCCACCACAAAAACCAGTCACGAGCGCTTTTATCCATGTACATTGTTGCAACATTCAATTTTCCGTCGTCGCCATATATATTATACATTTCAAAATGTTTTCTATTTTACTAATCCATCGAATACCATCTCAATTCTTTTTGCCATCCACTCTTAGTAAATCAATCTTAACTTTGTGAATGACATTGTGGATTGGTCCTACATGTGACTTATTGAATCCTTTAACTTTATCTCCCAATGACTAAATTGTGAGCTTTAGTTCTTGGATGTCCTCCTCTTTTTGCTCAAGTTTTGTCAGGATCTTTTGAACCGGGCCATCTTTTGACTTTATGAACGCATCCTTGTTCTTTGGATGGTTTATCTCCGTATTTCTTGTATACATCTTGTCGAAATTTGGATTTGGTAAATTTCAACTATTAAAATATTGATTATAATAATAATTTATAATTAAAAATGATAATAATAAATTGATAATAAAATTTAAATAGTTTTGAAAGGGGTTTCAAGAATTAATATTAAAACAAAAGTTAATAATAATAATATGTTAATATTATATTTTTTTGCGAGGAGGTAGTGTTTAGGGGGGGAAACGTGGAGTAGGCGGTGAGATGGATGTGGTAGTCAATTGAAATGGTGCATAGGTTGTGGAAGTACAATGATAGGGGGAAGAGAGAAGGTGGTGCACACAGTAGGTGACTAAATGTGAGGGATTGTTGGGATGAATCCATGTGGAGTGTGTGTAGTAGACATTGTGGAGAGTGGCGGAGTGTGACGGTTGGTGAGAGCATGAGCAGGAAAGGAGTGTGGGAGGAGATTGAGTTAGAGGGAAGATACAAGTGGAGAGTGGTGGAGCGTGATGGTGGAGACCGACGGTGGAAATTTTCAGTGGAGTGGATGCATCAAGGCTAGGAAAATGCCAATGGAGATGAGGAGAGGAAGGGTTGTATGTAGGTATGGAGTTTGGAGGAGGGTGGGAGAGTTGGGAGAAGCACAAAATGGAGTGTGTCGAAGGATGTGTAGGTAGGATGAGGTGGAATGGGGTGTGGGAAGGTAGGGATGAATGGAAATGGAGGAAGAGTCACTAAAGATAGAAAACCAATCGAACCAAACACACTTGGAATATATTTTCCAAAAAGATATATATTTATTTATTGAATGATGATTTTACAAAGAGAATGTATGACAATAAATATAAATGAAGAGACACATTTTAACTTGGTGTGTCCTTATAATGCTGATATTTAATTTACTAAAAATAAAAAATAAAATATTATTTATTAATTTACTAATTTACTCTAGTTCGATTACAGTAGTCTTGAACTTGGAAAAAACTTCATCATTCCAAGAATCCAAGACTCGGCTTCTTGACCATAGGTTTGGCCTTCCTAAATTCGCCATGTAAGTTGTTGTTGGAATACCTCTTACTCTTCTTCCTATGAGATGAAGATAGTGATATTTCAATGGAATCCTTAGATTCATATGACTCACTAGAAGATATTTTTGGAGTATTGTCATGTCTCTAGAAATTCGTCTTGAACAATGGGACCTCTTGTGAGAATTCTTCCTTAATCTACTCCCACTCTTTTCCTGGTTTTCTAAGTGATGTCCAAAGTTAATATTCCTTTGAATGCTTGTCAAAATTTGAAGCATAGATGCATTTAGCTTATTCTATTATTCTTAATCTCTAATCAACCTCTCGTTTTCTACTTTACAACTCTGTAGTTCCACGCTTAGGCTTATCGTGGATTCCACAATGTCTGGGGGAGTCTCTTAGCTTCTCCTACTATTGGATTTTATCTATGCATTCTCAATATGTATGTTTTATGCCATCACATATGTCTTAGCTTCATAGTGATCTTATGCATCATCCATGATGATGTTTCTCTTGGACTAATCAAGGCCAAAGATTTCCCAACTGCATTATTCTAAATGATAACATTATCTGTCTTTGATATTATATTGAATCTACAAAAGTGCTCATATAAACACTTTTTTTAGATTTATTAAATTCTTAGAAAATCAAAAATCAATTTTCATGTATTATGGAAAATACCCATATTGACTATTTTGTCAAATTAGGGCTATAGGGATTTTTTCTGATCAAATTATAGAAACGTCTGAACCACCAATTCAGAATTCAAGTATTCACAATTGTTACCCTATGTATAATATTTCCAATGACTACACATATGTCCAATTATGAATCCTATGTTAAAAGTTATAGTCCTTCAAAATTGTCAAATTTTCCCAATTTAGGCACTATTCCTGTAGGTTCTTTTAATTCCTGAGGCCAACTTCAGACACCTCTAGATCTTAATTTATCGAGAACTATACAAACTTACCTATTCTCCCATATAATACATATGACAAAGATTACTCAACAATATTTAGTTTCTTCATTGGATGCTCCAGTAACCTTTTGTAAAACTCTGGGATTGACTACAGTTAGTCTTTTTCAACATTCTCCATACTTAGAAATATTTACATTTCCATAACACCCCCTCATAATCAACAATTTTCCCAATTTGTATAATGTATTAGTAGCTATGTTTAAATTCCATAAGTGAATTTGTTGATTAAAAGAAAGAGATTCAAGAGGGATTTCTCCCTTGCGTAGTTGCAGAGAAGGTCGAGGGAAGCACCCTCATTTTCCTTTTTGTAAATATATAAATTTCACACAATATGGTGCAAAAGTTCAACGTCAGTTTTTGTTGACATGGTGTAGTGGTGATGTGTCTTGACACATGCCTGTTGAGGTGTCAAACGGGTTTTCCCTATCACCTCGTTATGCGATCTGGTCGCCCTCCATTGCTTGTCGAGAAACAATACCACTTGACCTTGGGCATCGACGATTTTCCCATTACTAAGAGTGATAACATATCTCCACAAAAGCGGTTTTGTAAATTTTAAATTTGGGGAGACATTATTAATAAAATGATGTCATGTGTCCTATGTGGTTTCAACCCAATGGATCGTCCATCCATTATTAATTACCATACACATTGTCAGTGCGTTATGAGCCCTGGACGTTGATCTCCCTCATCATCAAATGGTCAGATATTATCCACCTACTATTAACAATCATTCTAGTTTCTCATGCACTATCAATTGCAACCATTGATCTACCTTTCCTTCCAACGTTCAGACCTCCATCCGTCAAGCCATTGGTTCATTTTCTTTGGTCACTTGATCCATTGAGTCTAGCACTAGGGTGATAAATTATTAATATCCCCTGGGTTGAATTTTAGTGCCCAAACATTGATGTGGATGCTCATTACATCATACCTCTAACCCATGTGTCTCCTCCATGTCACCCTTCCATGTGGCATGGGCGAGGCCCACCTTAAAATTTCCTTTTTCTTCAAAATTTCAAAATAATTGTACAAAATTATAATTCACCAATAAGGGGATTACAACCAAATTAACTTTAGCCCCTTATACGTCAATTAAAATAACCCTATATGCACATAAGCATTCTTTATTTTCTTCATGTAACTGTGTATTATGTCCCATACAACTCCGGTGTTATAAATAGAAGTTATGATACCACTCTATAACATCCCCATATCTTAATCCAACCAATGGGAGGAGACCTTAACTAAATCAGGCACTCTAAATCTTTCCCCGTAACCTTAACTATGAATTTATAACATCTAAAATGCATGTGCATATGTGTAAATAAAAAGAAGTAATGGAATTAAATCCACACACACATAGCATGCAATTACAAGATTAATCATTATAGGCATTAATTAAGACATTATATATTCAAATAAAAAATAATACTTATCTTTAAACAAAGAATATCCAAGCAATTGGTTATGTAAGAGCAATTTTCCACCTGATTGTAGGCACTCTGTCCATCTTGCACTCTTTTTGTTGAGAGGCCACCAAGTTAAAGGAAACACCTATAGGATTCTCTCACTCAACCAACAACTTTTTCTGCTAGCTATGCTTAGCCAAAAGCTCATCGAGAGCTCTATAAGAGTATCAATAATCCATCACAACCATGGAACTCCTTCCAACTTCTCCCCACAAAACAAGGAAGTAATTTATCTTTACTGATCCATAGTTCCCTCAGGAAACCCAACCCTTACAGTGCTTACCAATGTGTGCAGCAAGATTCCAACATGTTGTATGTTATTGGAGAACCTCATGCAACATTAATTCATGGCTTCTCAAGCATCCAAAAGTAGAATAACTCAACTGGTAAAGGTTCCTAGCATTCCCAACCTCTATGCTCACCTACAACCATTTGTTTTCCCTTCAAATATGCAACTCAATTTCCAAATTCGAATTTAAGGGTTAAAAACAGTCTGCTAATGGTCATGAACAATAATATGAAACTCTATGTAGTGTGGAAATATACTTGAGAGAATTATCCAAAGAATATTCACTCCAAGGGATATGTGATGGTGGTGAAAAGTCAATTGACATAGATTCTAACCATAGAAGAAAGGAATGTTGATTGCTGACATAACTGTCACTATTAGAATATTGGGAAATACTGAGCAGGGGGGTGAATCGGTATTGTTACATTTTTAACAATTTTAACCACTTTTAAAATAATAAATAACAAACAGAATCAACAAGATACAGAGAACACAAATTTATCATGGAATCCCAATTGGGAAAACCACCAATACTTCCTATTGTTGTAAAATTATATTTACAAATAGTTTATGCCTGTTACTACAGACAAGGATTCTACAACATCGTGGTCTCTTCCTACTATAACAGACAAGGATGCTACAACACGATATTTACCAGCTACTACTGGAAGGAGGCTATGACCCCCTATTTTTTCAGCTACAACTGATAGGATGCTATGACATCCTTATTTACCATTTTCTACTAGAAGGAGGCTACAACCCCCTTGCAAGCCTGTAGTCTGCCCTAGCACCAACTTTCCACCCTTATATGTTTTTATCAAACTTCTAGATCTTATTATGTCTTCAATTCTATTATTGGTTTCTCATCACTTCCTTGATCTCTATCTACATGGGTCTAGACCGCAGAGACACTCTTCAACAGGTTGAAATATGCACATATATATTCATTGTACCCATATGAACTAGTGTGTATTTTCACTAATATCATGCCTCTTTCAATGATCTCATCCTTCCAACTCTGTTCATTATTCCTATTCACCAAAACACACTTTTAGCAAGTGTGTCTCTTCAACAAATGCATTTCTTCATTAATAGTCATGCCCTTTTATCATGACTCTTTAGAAATTTCTCAAAGCGTCAAACAGATATCCTTCCGCAATTACCTTCCCGTAATGACCTTTATGCATTTATCTTTTTGCAAACCGTCTTTCCCCTTTCGTAATTACCTTTCCAAAATGACCTTTCTGTATTTATATTTCTACAAACTATCTTTCCGCAATTAACCACAACGATCTTTACACAATCTCCCTTTTTCACAATCTACGAGAACTCCTTCCTTTCACAATTGTGGGATGCGGGTTGCAGGGATTCCTTTGAAATTTTTTGAACCAGGCTTCTACATTTACCCTTTATGCAATAATATTTCCACAATCTCCCTTTCAGCAATTACTTCCCACAATAATATTTCTGCATACTCATTTCTGCAAAAACCCTGCGGATTCACCTTCCTTAATTAACTTTCAGCAATTGCGGATTGCAGGTATGCATTTCCCAAATTTCAAAAAGACTTCCATAATTAAATTTTCACAATTTCGGATTGTGGATTGTGGGTATGCATTTCCCAAATTTTAAAAATGACTTCTAGAATTAACTTTCCGTAATTGTGGATTGCAAATTGCGGGTATGCATTTCATAAATTCTCAAAAATCACTTCTACAAATCTCTTTCGCAATAGTCTTCCCATAGATTTGACAAGCTTGACCCTTGGCATTGCGGAAAATATTATAGACCATTGATCTTTCTCTCTCTTATGATATGGGTCGTCCAAATCTTCACTTCATAGAAACTTAGCATTATAATGCTTTAGACCCCACTTAGCCAACTGTGTTATTTTGGATCAATATTTTTGGACTATTTCATCAATGTCACCTTATGATCTTATCTTGACAACAATTCTAATTTAATCAACAATCTCCCCCTTTGGAATTTATGGCAACATTTTCTCCTTTAGGCAATTTTTCTGCCCCTTTGACAACAATGACAAATTTTTGAGAAAACCTCCCCCTATAATGTTGCTCCATTTTGATATATTCTTACATAATATTATAGTTTGTAGTCATGTATAAGAAACACAATAAAGTATACTTGCATTTATCTGTGAACGTTGATCTTGTTCTCCTATGTTTTTTTTAAATCTGAAGATGTAAATCTTACTTCCAAAGACTGTAATTTAACTTCAATATGCAGCAACAAAAATCATAAGTATTACAGTTTCATATCAGCAACATCAATCCTCCTTCGAGGAGATCAAAACCAATCATAATTATTTACTTATGGACCATAGATTTTTAAAATCACTCCCCCTGTGGGTGTGTCTCCCCTTGTCAACATGTCTCCTCTTCCTATGACAGAGTTTTCATCCTTTTACTTATGACTTTTGGATCATATACTTCATGGTCTTCATGGCTCACACACTTTAATACTTTCATGTTACTTCACTTTGACACATGGATGGTCTCTAGCAGAGTCTTCTTTTTCAATTTGTCACTTCTACATGTCTTCTTGTCTTTGAGGAAGATAAATTTTACCAATTATTTCTTATGACTCTTCTTCTTCTTGTTTTGATGGAAACCTTAAAACATTCTTTTATTCTTACCAACTGATATTTTTCAATTACCATTTTCAATTTTCTGATAT
The DNA here is from genome assembly GCA_001517045.1 of Pseudotsuga menziesii. Lineage (NCBI taxonomy): Eukaryota > Viridiplantae > Streptophyta > Pinopsida > Pinales > Pinaceae > Pseudotsuga > Pseudotsuga menziesii. Next base: position 400,578 of record LPNX010113678.1, read on the forward strand.
TAATTCCCCCTGAGTATATGATCCCTTCTAATGCTAATTTCAGGTTTCTCTTGTAAGTCGTGAGAGATTTTAGAAAAGGAATCCACCATTATCATCTTCATCTCTATCGGTGTATTCTTTTACATCTTCATCTTGCTTTCCCTCATAATGGATTTCATTTTTATCTAAAGCACTATTATGCTCATCATCATCTTTGGAAACTTCATTGATGTTTGAAATTTGTGTTTCTCCAGAGTATTTTTAATCTGACTTTCCTCTCCACATCTTTACATGAGGTACCCTGATTACCGTTCTTCTATCATTTGATGTGTTTGTGTCTTGTTTCCTTCTCAAAATTTTATCTTTTCCCCTGGTTCTACAATCAGCAACCTTGTGACCAAACTTATGACATCAATGAAAATATCCAAAGAATGCCTTTCTTATATTTAGAGAATCTTTGATCTTTCTGATTGTAATCTCTATTTTCATTTTCATATCTTCTCACATTTTTAATCTAGGAATAATTCTAATGAATGGATTTATACTTCCTGTAATTGTTCTGTTGATTGGGTGCATTCTTCTTATAGACATGAAACTTTTCATATTCTTTGCAATCCAGGGTTGTAAGCCCAGAGTTATTACAAGAGTAGCAATGACCAAAAAATATTTGTTGATATCTACATGTCATTGGTCTTATAGGAATCATATTTGTTCTTTGTAATAGAGGAGCATATTTCTTACTTTCTTCTTTCTTGGGTGCAATAGGAAAACTTATTTTATCTTGGTAATATTCTTGCTTCTTTTCTTTGCCATATCCTAATCCATATTTATCGCTTGATGGTGTTTAGCTACTTAAGATATCATCTAAAATCCTTGAGTTGTTCTCAAATTTTGATTTAACATATTTTTCATCAAGCTTCTTTATAAGTAGGATGACTTCTGCTTCAAGTCTTTCAGAGACTTATATTTTCTCCTTGAAGTTTTCATTAACAGATTGCTAATATGTTATCCTCTCTACTTTTTTCTTGAATTTTACAACTTCTTGTTTTAAACTCTCAGGATCTTTTTGGTATTTTGATAGTTGTTCTTTCAAATATTTGTTCTTCATTCTGCTTTTTCTCAATTCTTCAAGGGAACTGATGATTTCAACCTTTAGGTCCACCTCTCCTTCCACATCTGAATCATCTTCTTGAGTTATTGTCCCCATGAATAGGATTTCTTCATCTTCATTGTCTTCCTTGGAATAGAATTTTTTCTTCTTTTTCTTAAATTTCTTCATGTACATGGTATTACTATTTTGATCTTTCTTATGACAGCAAGTTTCTTCATCATCATCATTATCTTCTTGTTTTGGGTAAGTACACTTTTGGGAAAAGTGACCAATCCTTCCACAATTAAAACAATTCAAGGGTATCTTTCCTTTGTACTGGTCAGTACCTTTCTCAAGTTTCTTGATGAAAAGATCTTCTTCATCATATAGGTTCTCTAATTGGTTCTTGGATGAGACTTTAAATGATGTTTCTTTCTTTGATGGTACATCTTGTCTTGTTCTCATCTTATAGGGAGTGAATATCCCATGTAGTTCATCTACTTTCATGAGTTTAAGATCATCTCGTTCTTCTAGAGTAGATACTTTTGAGTCATACTTCATGGGAAGGTTTCTTAGTTCTTTGTCAATGACTTCTCTCTCCTTTATTACTCCTCCAAGGCCTCTAATAGCATTGACAATTTCATCCACTCTTAAAAGATATTCTGCAATATTTTCTTCCTCTTTCATTTTTAGACTTTCAAAATGTCCTTTGTATGTCTAAAGTTTGGATTGTTTGACTTTGGATACTCCTTCATAGACATTTTTTATTTTTTCCCATGAATGTTTGGTTTTTTTTGCATTGCATGACTTTCACAAACACTGAATTTGTTAAACCACCCAGGATTGCATTCAGGGCTTTAGGCTTGGCTTCATATTGTTTTAGTTCATCTATGTCTATAGGTAAGTCGTCTAGTATTTTGTACTCTTTTTCAATAGATCTCCAGACTTTGTATCTAAGAGACATTAGATGGAACTTCATTCCTACACTCCAATATGCATAATTATATCCCGTAAATAATGGAGGTATGTTGGTGGATAACCCTTATTGTTCATCCATAGTGGTTTTTAATAGGATTTTACTTCTAGCGATTAAACTATAGTGAATCATCCTGTTCTAATACCAATTGTTAGAATATTGGACAATACCAAGAGGGGTGAATCATTATTGTTACCTTTTTAACAATTTTAACCACTTTTAAAATAATAAATAACAAACAAAAACAACAAGATACAGAGAACACAAATTTACCATGGAATCCCAATTGGGAAAACCACCAATACTTCCTATTACTACAAAATTATATTTACAAATAGTTTCTTCCTTCTACTACATATAAGAATGCTACAACACTCTAGATTATGTCTACTACAATAGACAAGGATGCTACAACACCCTATTTACCAGCTACTACTAGAAGGAGGATACAACCCCCTTGTTTTGTCAGCTACAACTGACAGGATGCTACGACACCCTTATTCACTAGTTTCTACTGGAAGGAGGCTACAACCCCCTTGCAGGCCTATCCTGCCCTAGCACCACCCTGCCACCCTAATGCATTTTTATCAAACTTCTACATGTTCTTATGTCTTCAATTTTGTTACTGGTTTCCCATCACTTCCTTGGTCTCTATCTACATGGATCTGGACTGCAAAGACACTCTTCCATAGGTTGAAATATGCACATATATATTCATCATACCAATATGAACCAACGTGTCTTTTCATTGATATCATGCCTCTTTCAATGTTCATGTTCTTTCAGCTCTGTTCATTATGCTTATTTAGCAAAACACACTTTCAGCAAGTGTGTCTCTTCAACAAACACATTTCTTCATTAACAGTGACGCCCTTTCATCGTGACTCTTCATAAATTTCTCGAAGCCTTGAACAAAAATTATTCAGCAATTACCTTTCTGCAACGACCTTTTTGCATTTTCTTTCTGCTTCCGTAGCGACCTTTCCTCCTTTATCTTTCTGCAAACTATCTTTCCACAATTAACCACAACGATCTTTCTGCAATCGCTCTTTCCAAAATATTTGGGAACTCCTACCTTCCGCTATTGTGAGTTGCAGGTTGCAGGGATGCCTTTCAACTTTTTCGAACCAGACTTCCACACTTACCCTTTTTGCAACAATATTTCCACAATCACCCTTCCCACAATTACTTCTCACAATAATATTTCCGTAGACTCCTTTCCGCAACAAACCTGTGGGTTCACTTTCCTTAATTAACTTTTTGCAGTTACGGATTGCGTATTGAGGGTATACATTTCATAAATTTCAAAAACGACTTCCGCAATTAACTTTCCATAATTGCGGATTGCGAGTATGCATTTCCCAAATTTCAAAAATGACTTCCGCAATTGCGGATTGCGGATTGCAAGTATGCATTTCATAAATTCTCAAAAATGACTTCCACAGATCTCTTCCATAACAGTATTCCCACATACTTAACAAAATTGCACCTTGGCATTGCAGAAACTATTCTATACCATTGATTTTTCTCTCTTATGATCTGGGTCGTCCAAATCTTCACTTCATAGAAACTTAGCGTTATAATGCTTTCGACTCCACTTAGCCAACTGTGTTATTTTGGCTGAATATTTTTGGACTATTTCATCAATGTTTCCTTATGATCTTATGCTGAAAACAATTCCAATTTAATCAACACTCACAACCCCCATGCTTCAATAATTACATGAACTAAATTTTCCCACCAACCTCACACATGCATTTAATGATTGGGTTTAATAGTCAAGAGAAGGTAATTGGATCATTTAAAGCACATGGTATAATTTTGGATGAGTTCCAAGGTTGACACTTGGAAACATAGGATTTAATTTCCTATAGTCCCCCTTACCTCTTCCCCTTTAGTGGAATAATATCCCCTCTAGTTCACTTTAAACAACCATCTTGGACCCTTTTATTATTTTCAAATAATATATACATACATTTCTAATTGGCATGATAAACTAATCATGTAGTCCAATAAAACAATATGCATCATATAAGCCTAGACATTCACTAAACAAGTTGTGGCATTGAGGTCCACACTAGGAATCCATCCTAGAATATTAACATCATTTACATAATTTTGATTAGATACATTCCAAGTCAAAATTGAGGTTATTGCATCAATTTTTAAAGACTATGTTAAAGTACTGAATAAGTGTCACCCATTTCAAACATTTGCCAACAATATGGACACACACCCTACTCAACTTTACCTTGTTATCATCGTGAGTCCCTTTATGAAATGGGGGATATATTATAAAACTTGTAACCCAATGTTAATGAAAGGCCATAAATACATTATTGTGGTCATGGACTACTTCACTAAATGGGTCGAAGCTATGCCCACTTTAACATGCAATAGTGACATAATGGCACACTTTGTTTTCAACCAAATCATATCTAGATATGGTGTTCCTAGAGAGATTGTCACTGATAATGACAATAACTTTCAAAATAATATGATGATGTAATTAGCTGCCAAGCCTTGATTCCAACAAGATTTCACCTCTACATACTATTCACAAGAAAATGGAGAAGTAGAGGCTATTAATAAGTCCTTGAAAATGATGATGCAATGCATGGTGAGTAGGAGCAATAACAAATGGCACATTATGCTATATCTAACAATTTTGGTGCATCAGAATTTAGCGAATATTGCTATAGGATAAGCCACATTCTATCTCGTTCATGGATTTGAATATGTGTTTACAATCAAGTGTGAAATTCCCTTGTTGAAACTAGTTATTGATCTCTCACCTGACCCCAACCAGTATAGAAGAATGTTTAGTTTACCTGGAGCAATTAGACGAACATAAGAGGCATGTAACTACTACAAATGGGGAACATAAAAAGTACACCAAATATTAGTATGACAAGTCGATCCATCCCTGTGTCTTCTCTAAAGGAGACATGGTGCTTTTATATTACAAGGATCATGCTGGACTATGGTCAAGGAAATTCAATTCAATGTGGATTGGTCCATACATTGTAAAAAAAAGTAAATAAAGGATCCTATGAGTTAGAATATTATGATGGCAACATGTTAAGAGGGCCTCGTAATGAGCACTAGATGTAGAGGTATTATTCCTAGATAGAAACATTTTGAAAAATACGCTTTGAATTGTTGCATTATAAGTAACTTAGATTTCTTTTCTTTTATATTTTTTATTATATTGTTGGTTATCGATAACTCATCATGCTATGTGCTTGATTGACATATGTCGTTAGAAGAGACTACTTTTGTGGGATATTTAGATGGTTCCATTCGTCACACTCGGCATGTTTATTCCAGAACTTGGGTGATTTATTCTCCCACTGACCATCTTGTTAGTTTAAGAGGAGTGTGTCTTGGTCGAGTGACTAACAACGTTGTTGAATATAGTGTTGTGATAGACGAGTTATTGGAGGTAAACTCTTATGGAATCCAACATTTAACAATTCACCTAGATTCACAAATAGTGGTGTCTTGGTTGAATTGTACTTATCAAGTTTGTAATCCTATGCTATTAATAAATTTCTTGCAGGTGCGACTTCTAGAACGTTATTTTGAAACTATCACATATGTTTGTGTTACAAGGAGTTTGAATTATGTATTTAATGCAATCGCAAATAATGTTTTAGATTCAAAATAGTCACACATTTAATCAAGGATATTGTAAATAAAAGAGTGTGTGCATATTGTATATAAAGCCAACTGAAAAGGTTTTTCATTAATATAGAATTCTTGCATCAAGTAAAAAGTGTGGGATATTATAGAAAACTAGGCATCATATCCCTCAATGATGCATATAAAGGAAAAAATGTACAAAATGGAAAACCCAAGTAGATTAGTCATGGGACTCAGTAACATATTAGTAGCACAATACAATAATAAAAAGGCAAATCCATCTACGTGGTATCCCCACCACCTATTGTTGCATCACTTTAGGAAGTCCTATATCTATTTGGTAGGGATCCCAAGGGTGAGACCTGTAATATTTTCCTCCACTAATGAAAAGTTACTCTTAGGTTCCTCCCAGGGATAATTTTAGGGGCGAATTTTAGCCCAGTGGGCTATTTTTCCATGTTTTTCTCCCAAAAAAGATTCGCCATTTTGCATTTTTTGGAGCCCTGTTTCGCCCAATTTTGATGGGGTAAAATTTTTTCCCCCTAAAAATTGCCAAATTATTATATAAATGATATAAAATCCTTGGAAATTAAAATATTTTTTGAAAAATATCGCCAATCATTTTATAGTTGTCGTTTTAAGAATTGGTANTTTAATAAGTATGGTTCCTTAAAATCATCCCTGGTTCCTCCTCGGTATAATGCTCCTATCATCCAAATCAAGGATGACCCACCTAACATACAAGTCCTACATCTGTATCAATGAAATTTGTCTTAGCATTCTTCCACACCAAAAATATTTTTACCTTCTCATTTCAATATCACAAAAAATATTGAATATGTTTAAAAAATATTTCCTAACAATGTGTCCCCAACACACACCAGGAGGAAGGGATATATCTAGATCTCCTAATAAATCCATGATGAATTAAGGAAATTCCTCATTAGATGGAATTTGTCACCTCCACCAATATAGGAATCCAACATCAAAAGCAATCAAGATCAGCCCTCCTCCTAGCCAACACATAATGTATGTCCACTAAGCCATCCTAGGTTGTTGTGGCTCAAGAGGAGGGAGCATGACAAATGCGCTCATTCTTGAAAGCCTATAAAATGATGAAATATACCATAATGCTTCCATAGCCAAATTTCTTTTATTTATCTATATTACAATTAGTGAATTGCGATCTCATACTCACCAACAATCTGCTACTTGAAAATGTAGGGAAATTTTGGACTCCAAAGAGGTAAAATGAGAATAATTCACTATTTTTCTTTTGTAAAAATGCTTTAAACTAATTTTTACCCACTTTGGAATAGTTTTTAAGTGGTTAATAACTAATACTAATGTTATTGCCGAGTTCATTTATGCATGATAGGTATTTTTGCAAATGAGGTTTCCTTTTGATGGTTTGAAGGAGGTTCATTTAACAAGTTTGTGTCACTGTCATTGGCAATTAGGGTAGGATTCACTCTACCATCCATATCTATAATCTATGTTGTATTTTGGCACCCATGATGAAGTTTTCTATAGGCTCTAGTCTCCCATATTAGTTCTTCTGTGACTTTGATTTAAAGTCGCATGAATCCTTAATCTCATTTTGGACATTACCTGTTGCGGGGGGTCTCTTTTTCTTGCATTTTGTGTTCCTGCATTGCATATCTCTTATTTCCCTTCTAAGTTTAATGTTCTATGCATTTATCCATCAGCTACTTACTGTTTAAGGATTCTCCTAGCTGCTCGCTTTTGCTATTATTGTACTCACATCTTGTAACCCTTACCAGAGAACACATGCTTAAAGAGAATCCACATCTCGCACATATTTGTTTTGCATAGCTATGTTCCATGCACTTGCAATGTACTTAGAAGCCATGTGATGCTCGTCTTCTCCATTATATTAAATCATTCTTTTATTCTTTTGAGGCTCCATAATATGAAAAAGACAAAATATCAAATATTTTGAAAAAGAAAGAGGGGAGTAAGATCTCAATTTTATGTTATATCTGCAACAAATCACATAATCAAGAGGAATCATATTAACCACGGTTGTCATTTTAATGTCAATATTTTTTCCTCACTAACCAAGGTCATCATTAGGACCAAAAGATTTGTGACCATTAATACATGAGACCAGGGACAAGGGATTAAAACTCCCAACATCGATGAAAAGACAAGAAGAACAAAATCTTAAGAATAAGAATGAACGATAACTAAAACAGTTAAAAAAAGGAAAATGAAAAACCCTAAACCTAGAAATCTAATAGATTAATTATTAATTAATTTACAAGAGGGCTTATAAATAAATAAGAAAAGAAAAACATAACTAAAAACCAGCAATAGGAAAAAATAGGAAAGAATAAAAGAACGGGATGGAAACCTAAAACTAGAATAATAATAAATAATCATTAATATTTATGAGTCATAAATAAAGTAATAAATTCAAAAGATAGAAAAGGAAAAGAAAGATTAAAACAAACACTACAAAAGAAGAAAAATAATAGTTAATCTTCAATAAAGGAAATAAACAAAGTAAAGTGACAAAGAAAACATAATTAGAACAATCGAAATAACAAAAGAAAAGAAACTACAAAACAAATAAATAAAAATAAAAATAAAAAGCCAAATAAATAAATATAGGGGGAATTTAAACATCAACTAAAGAGAAAAAATATCAAAAGTACAAACAAAAGGAAAGAAAATGGATAAAAATAAAGAAAAAGAAAAATAAAATAAGAAAGGTGGGATGAAAACTACAAAGAAGAAAGTCAAAGCAGAAAAAAAACTATGGGAAAATAGACTAGATCTAATAAAAATAAAAAGAGAGAAGAGAGGATTAAAGGACTAGAAAATAATAGAAGAAAATACCTAAAAAGAAGAAGAAAGAAAAAATTTGAGAAGAGGAAATGGACACAAATAAGATAAATAAAAGAGACAAGAGAAAGAGAGGAAGTGGGGCACCCACAGATGAAGGAAATAAGGAAATATGAGGACCATGGTGTTTATTTGGAAACTATATTGTTGAATAGGGGACGCATGTTCTCTCTAAGTTCTAAGCCATCATCTCTATTCAAACTATTTGGATACAATTGTTCCCATGAATATGGGTAACATATTTGAGCAAGTGTAGAGCGTGAGTATGGAAAAAATGAGCTCGGTCGAGCTTTTGTTACCGATCGAGATTTTAAAATTTCATTTTAGGGCTTAACCAAGCGCTTGATCGAGCTATTTGAAAAAGCTCTAACAAGGGTTAAGAAAACCCTTTGATTGAGGGTTTTCTCAACCCTTGATAGAGGTATTTCATTAGAAAAAAATAAGTCTACAAGAAGACGATAGAAAGTAAAAAGTAGCTTAAACTAGCTATTACCTCGATCGATATTTTAGTTTAATCGCTTCTAAAACCTCAATCAATCTATTAAAAAAGGAACTCAAAACCTATACTGAGGGTTTTAAATACCTCGATTGTGCTAATAGCTCGATCGAGGTCGTGAAAAATAGGCTTTTAGCCCACATATTTATGCAAATTTAATTTTACCGACCTATTTTCCATGCCTTAACCGTATTCTGGGATGCACCTTGTGTGGTGTACTTCATACAAATGGATTAACCAACAAATCATCCATCCATTGGAATATAATTTATGGGTTTCTGAGTTCATATGATAATTTTTTAAATTTTCGTTTCAAACCTACACTTGCAAAACCATGTCCACAACTTCAATCTAGTGCAAAGAAAAATCAACAACATAAAAAGTACACAACCAACAAATTTCAAAAATAAATATTCCCCATATCAACGCGTCCTCTTCGAAAATACATTTTTTGTTTTCAATTTTTGTAACCTATATAAAAACAAATATGAGCAAACACATTTGTATGAAATGCAATTAAAATTTTCAATGGTTAGTTTTGAAAATTAATAAAAATATATAATTTTCCAACTTAAATTAAAAAAATGTAAGCCGAGGTGCATTTTGTGTATATTTTATATATTTTTTTACAAAAATTATGCATTTATCACTAAATTATTTTACGTGCACACAAGTCACTTGTTAACTTTTCTTGAAATTTACAAGAACAAATCTATCACTAAATGCAATTTTGGCATATCAAATAATAGTATCATTTTATTTTTAAATATAGGTGGAAAGACAACATAATTTTCTATAAAAAAAATTGTTGCATGTCAAAATTCACGAGGCATATATGAGTTATTAGGGATTCAATTTAATAAATGAGTAAAAAATCAATCTTTCACTGTCACTTTTGGCCAAAAAGTGTTATCCATCTTCATAGATTCACCCATACTTGATTATTTCAATGGCCTTTTTAATGCAACGCTTGTAATAATGCTCCTCTTTAGCAAGAAAAATAGGGTCTTTGAGGTGAAAATGGTGTTTAGTTTTTATAGAGTGCTCTGCCAATCTGAGGTTTGAGTCCCTTCTTTTATGATGTCAACTATACATTCCTTAATTCTTGTGTGAAAGGAACGCCCAATTTCCCCAATGTAACACTTTCCACATAAAAAATCTATTTTATAAACACCTTTTTGTTGTCTTGGGTCCATGTCATCTTTAACGGTTCTCGTTTCCTTCTTAATTGTCTCTAGGGGCATGGAAGAAGTTGTGATGTCTTTCATTTTTAGGATCTTGGAAATTTTGTTAGTGACTCCGTTAATGTAGGGAACGGTACGACTTCCTACTTTAGTTATGATCACCCTCTAAGTGAGGCTCTTTTTCTTTTCGTAGTTTCTCTGTATCTCTCAAGAAGTCTTTCTTAATGTCATTTTACAGGTAGCCAATATGCTTGAACACCTTTGTAAGATGATCTCTTTCTTCTTCTATGTGCTCGTTATCTGATATTCTAAGAGCCCTAGTGGTTGGGGTGTTAAGGACCCCAAATTTTTGAGTGAGAATTGGTGTGACATAGCATGAAAATAACTCTCTATGTGGGTGTTTTTTCTGAACACTTCGTGGCCAAGGTATCTATCTATTATGCAACCAAGTCCCATAAATAGCATAAAAATAGAAAAAATAGACAAGAAGAAAGTAATCCATGCCTTAATAATGAAGAATAAATATGAATATCAATTATATTTGAGTGAGGAATGTCCTTACATAATGTACTAAGTACATCTTAAGGCAAGACAATATACAATGATGACTAAACTGAAAATATATCCTTCTTATATATATGAGACAAGTGTACATAATAACAACTAATAGACCCAATCCAATATGAATCATATGTAATCCACCACAATTTAGGTTGTAATTCCCCACTCTATAGGAGGAATGTTTCCAATATTTAGGGCTTAACATCCCCTCCCCTTCAAAAAATCATTGTCCTCAATGCTTGGGTAGTTTTCGATGCATGTGTATGAAGGACTCATCTACCCATGTCAAATATACAATTGGTAAGTTCTTCCACTTGAAGAGGTACTCAGTAATAGCCTTATTTTGTATATGTTTGATCCTTGTTTCAATTATTTTTCTAGGTTCCCATACAATTTTCCCTTCTTCAAAACTCCTTTGACGATGACGTTGATATGTCTGTCATTTCATCATGTTTTTTTACATCTTCGGGATTTGGAGAATTGTTTGCTAGTGCTCTATGCGATCTACCAGTGCTTGAACTGTAGATTTCCCTGCCACTACTTCACCCATATGATCCATTTCATTCTTCTAGCCATAGGGGTATCTATAAGGTATGATGCTAGAAGGAAATATTCCTGCAATAAAGTGAATAGCATGGTCCAAATCTCGAACAGGTGCAAGAATTATTGGAATATCGTCAAATGTCTTGGAAGGCTTATTAAGGAACCTTAGGAAATCTAGGGAAATAGGAGCCTTAGATGTTTGAACATATAGTGAGCATAACTATGTAATTACACTTTATTGTCCTTTTATTAATAAATTTGTCATACCATTAGAGTTCATCACCTTACTTGGTTTACCTGTAATACCAGTTAACACAAATTAATTTCCTTGCCAGTAAATTTCATGAAAAGCTTTTGAAAATTAAAAATCATCGTTCCCAATGATTGTAACCATTAAACCACTAATACAACATCGACACCACCCATTAGGATAGAAATCATGGGACTATTTAATACATATCCCCCCATAGTAAGATTGATATTATGGAATTTCCCTAGAAAATTGATGGTTCCTCCAGCTACAATCATTACTTGAAATTATGGTGTTGGATATACAAAGCAATTGAGATCTTTGGCTACTTTATAGTGAATGAAATTATCAGTACTACTAGAATCAATCAACACTTTTACATTTTTTATTTTTTATATATCCTTCGATATTGAGAGTTTGAGGAGTGTTAATTCCAACCGAAGCATGACAAGATATGGTGGGAGTAATCACTTCTAGTTTGTCCCCTTGCAGTGGTTCTTGTTATTTTTGTTCTTCCTATTCACATTCTATGTATACTAATTTATTTTATCCACACTTATGTCCCTTACAATACTTGTTGTCACAATTAAAGCACAGAACTTTTGATCTTCTTTCCTCCAGTTGTTGAGGTGTCAACCTTTGAGGTGGGTTAGAAGAAGGAAAAGCATTCTCTCTATATGTGTTGGAAGTGGTATTTCTAGTGTCCACTACCATATTTAGACTTTCAACCTTCCTTGCCATCATGAAATCCTTCTCTAAGGATGGTGGTTCGAAGATACGCATCTCATGTTGATTGTTATCCTTGAAGGTTCCAATAAAGAGATCCAATAAATTATCTTCTGAAATATTCTTCACTTTGAGACTTAGCCTTCTGAAACTACTTGATGTTCTCTGTAACTCGACCTTTTGCTTGAGATTTACCAACTGGCTAAAGAAGGTGTTTCTATTTAAATATCCCCATAATGTGAAATCAATTCTTCTAACAATATTGACCAACATATAATAGAGTCCTTTCTACGATTACAAATCCATTGGTACCATACAAATTGATTAGGTTCCAAATATAAGGACGCGATAGTTACCTTTTTCAAAGTTGGAACCTAGTGTAGATCAAAGAATTTCTCCTTCGGGAATATGCATGTTATTGGATCATTGCCATTAAAATTTCTCATGTCAACCTTGGGAAGTTGGGTACCCCTCGATGACCATCCCTGATGACTTTCATGATTAGAATCATTTCCTTTTGGAATATTCTTATTCATGGAATGTTTCTCAACACAGACATTATCTTTATCCTCCTGAGTATCCCAGAACATATCATCAACTATATGGGGAGTATCCCTTGAATTTTCTATGAGATTAGAAATATTTTTCATATTTTCCATCAACTTCTACTCTAAATTAAGTAAATCAACTGTTGTCACAAACCCTTTCATATTTTCCTCCATTTTCTCCTATAAATTAACTAAATCAACTTTTTTCACAGCCCCTTTCATCGTATCTTCCAACTTGGACACTCGAAAGGATAGATCTTCCATTTCATCATACGCCAAGAATGAATCCTCGTGTGGCTTGAGTGGAGTGTGATTTTTTCCACTTCCTTTTAGAGGCATTTTTAACTATATAAATATATCTCACACCCTAGGGTTCACCACAAATAAATCATTCTACTCAAAAGTTATTCAAATTCAAAATGGTGTACCTTTTTTAAACTCTAATTGGGATATTGTTTAGTGGATGACTTGGAGCTGAGGTAAATATGATAATTGGGATCCTATGGGTCTGAAAATTCATCCTATGGAATCCTAATGTGCCCTCTTTCCGATGTTGTGGTTCTAACCTAAATTGGATGTACCAATAAAAAAGTTATTGTAAATCTCCCAACACTTCTTGCTTTTGGTATTGTTGGTTTGCTGGGCAGACCCGGGTTTACTATCATGTACCAACAACACCCCTAGCTCACTGGCCCTTTCGGCAACAGACCGCGGAGCGGCTTGAAGTCTCACCCGAAGTGATCCTAATGGGTTGGCCAAAGACTCAAGTGTCTCGACCAGGTTCTGTATGGCGTCCTGTTTGCATCTCGCAGCTCTTCTTAGCCTGCGAGATGTCTCTTTCCTCTCTGCGATGCGCAGTTTCCTCTTACTCGCGATGACTCCAGTCCTTATCGCATCGCCGCGTCCTAGGCAACACGTAACTCTCTCCTACGCTCGATCCTCAACATGCGGTACCACACACCACAACTCCTCTGATGGTGCGATATCACCTCCCTGCAATATCCTACCGCCGCGACTCAGCGTACTTAGCGTACTGGTGTTCAACTTACAGGACTTGATACACAAGGCTGTTTAATACTGCGACTCCAAACTGTCTTGAGTGAAACTTATACAAACTCTTATACATAATACTTAAAGACTTCAACTAGCATTTATCCTTTTAATATGCTGTGAACTGAATAACACATACATACATTTACTGTAAGCAAAGTTCATGTAGTGAATGACAGATATAACAAGCAAATACAATCACATGAATAAATCACATAACACTCTGATTTTACGTGGTTCACTTCCAGGGTAGAAGCTACATCCACAAAACTGTGTTTCTATATTATAACTTGAGAGAGGTACACAGTTCTGCTGCACCGCATATGCAGCTAGAGATCTTCTGGGTAACTCCACACACAGCCTAGAGCCCTTCTCTCTTAGATATCTTCTCTATATTGCCTTCTTACAATATACTCTCTCTCTCTCTCTCTCTCTCTCTCTCTCTCTCTCTCTCTCTCAATCCCTATGGATTGTTACAATACAAAATACAGTGAGCTAACAGACTACTGGGCTCTCAGACTTGCTAATGTCTAGCTCCAAAAGGACTGACTAGCTGGATGGATTAAAATGCTCAAAATGCCAACCTTTTACAATACAAAATATATCCCTTTATAGGCGGCCCGAAGGTCTCACCATTACAACACTGTGGGCCTGTCCCAACAGTAACCCAAAACCCTAACTAGTGACAGTCGGCATATCTGTACTTTGGGTAGCCGCTTTCCGTCACACCACTGCTCTGTGCAGTATTCCATGCTTCCCGGCACTAACCATGGGTACTATGCACCACTTCCCGTCTTCTGTCCTTCGTCTTCAATACCTCGGCCTCGTCGCTCCTTTTCCTTTATGAGGGTAGCTGAGCCCTCCTATCTTCGCCGATGCCTTCAATGCAGTGGTTGAGCTCTCTCTTCTCGGTCGCTCAGGTACTGTCGTCTTCCTTGACTTCTCTATCCCACAGTCACGGTTTCCGGATCTGCTCTGCAGCTAGAAACATGCTATGGCGTCGTAGCTTTACCTTATCTCTTCGTCTTCGCCAAACTATCTATCCGCCAAAATGGCAGCTTCTTCTGTAGCTGCGGGACTCTGCTCCAACAGGTATTTTCATACGAGAAAACTTGTATGGTGTGTCACATGTTCAATATTTCAAATAATAGGATGAAAAATTCAACACAAGTACTGTGGTATGTCTTATTTCTTATGCAATAGGTTTGACCTAATTTTGATGCTCAAGTAAAAATTTAGTGCAAATCTCCCAACACTTCTTATTTTTGGTCTACCTAGAAGAGAGAATTTGTATGGTATGCCACATGTCCAATATTTTGGATCTGTAGCTAAAAACTCTAGCAAATATACTTTGGTTCGTCTTCTTTCTGATGCTATAGGTCTCACTTAATTTTGATCTCGGATTCCTTAGATATTACCTTTTTTCCCTCAAACATGTGTTTCAAACTAGGCTTTGGACTAGTAAAAAACCCTAGATTCCAAGACAAAAATCTCTAAACTGTAAAGTATCAAGACTTAAATTTCAAACTAGAGATACTTTGGCATGTTATAGAGGTGTTGTTTTAACCTAGATCTCTGAATCCTTGTAGAAATGAATTTGTAGAGAAAATTATAAAATAACTTGTTTTGCAAAAACCAGTCCCGAGGAAAGAGCTCTGATACCAAGTGTTATGAAATCAAGTCCCATAAATAGCATAAAAACAACAAAAATAGACAAGAAGAAAGTAATCCACTCCTTAATAATGAATAATAGAGATGAATATCAATCCTCTCTAAGGGAGGAACCTCCTTACACAATGTACTAAGTACATAAGACAAGACAAGATATAATGATGACTAAAATGAAAACATATTCTTCCTATATATAGGAGACAAGGGTGCACAATAACAAATGATAGACCCACTAATATACCTAAGACGACATGAATAACATGTAATACACCACAATATAGGGGATAATTCCCCAATCTAGTGTAAATGTGCCCAATATTTAGGGCTTAACACAGTCCTGCTTTCTTGATATCATTACGTCAAGGAAGGGAATGCTTCCATTATTTTCCATTTCTTTGGTAAATTTGATGCTCTCTAAAAGAATGTTCTTAAGATGCTCAAAAAATTCATTAAGAGATAAATTTCCATAGATCCATTTTACGTTTGTGTCATCCACGTACTTGATCCCTCTTGTTGGTTTCAAGGAAAAGGTGTCTAACACCCTCCTCTCAAATTTCTCTATAAATAGGTTGGCCACTATTGGGGATAGAGGGGACCCCATGGATACACCACTAGTTTTCTCATAGAAGTTTCCTTGAAAACTAAATAATGTATATCAGAGGAAAACTTCTGCTAGCTTAGCCATCTTAGGGTCCGTAAAAGTCATATTATCCTTAAACACAACACCAATCTAGAATCCCCTTAGCAAATTGGGCTTAAGTATGGAATTAGGAATTGAACCATGATCTTAGAATCTTTAATCCTCTCATTGGTTATTCTTCCAATCATATGGAGAATTTGTTAATGTATCCTACATCACAAATTTATATCATTGTTCCCAAGTCACTATTGTTTCATGCTCAATATTCAAGAATTGTCCTAGCATGTGTCATACATTCCTCATTTTCCTTGCCACTTTTCTTGTCAACCTTCCTTGTCATTAATTTGTTCTCAATGTGTATCATCAAAAGCAATGTTTGTACTCATACTATTGTGGAAAGTCTCCATCAACTTCTCACTAGCGGATCATTCTTCATCGATGATGATTGATGGCTTTGATATTTCAACCTATAGTAGTAGCACCCATAGGGTCTTCAATGAAACTATCTCATAGTTCCTTCATTCATGGGATATTAAAGAATACCCGTAATTTCACTAGATATTGATAAATACCTACCAAAATTCTTTATTGATCCCCCCTCCCAATACATATTTCCAATTAAAAAAACCCTAGTATTCCCTATTTTTACTAAATACCACTTTTTATACCCCCCATTACGTATAAACCCATGATACCCTACTCCCCTCCCCCTAATACCTACAATATAATGACCTTATTTTTCAAATTAAAAAAAAACCTTTAGGAATGAACGTGATAATATATTGGTCAACAAAGTGAATTCCCTATGGTATCACCTTGGGCATATTTTCATCATTGGTAGGTTACCTTGCACTCAACATATGTCATTAATCATTGGTCAATGACTGAGTGGTTTCACGAACGTTCGACTTGGAGAAATCTATTCATATTTGTGATTCGTGGTGTACCTCGGATTCCATTTTGGTCATTGTTGGAATTCCTCACCTCTATCAATAGCTTTCATTAACATTTTTTGCTCAAAAATTCTTCATCATGTGTTATTTACATCTAGTGCATATAAGATACATACTCAATGGTACCTCCTACAAAACCTTGTACAAGTACTTTTCCAAGTCAAATCATATATTGATATTTCCTCATGTTGGTTGATGGAGGATTCTTTAATGCCTCCCTTCCAGTGGATCCCTTCCCATCGAATTCAACACATCCTACTCAAGGAATGGGATTTAGACTCTCAATAGTACCTTGGGGTTTGCAGTCACCATTGGTAAGTTTCCCTCATTATCAGGTAGTCGGAATACATCAATGTCTCCTTTTTAATGGATTCTACAAGTTTATGTTCAATTTCAACTCATCTAGATTCACAATTGTTAGAATGTACTAGGTACCTTGGCACCCTTTATCATTATCGATTGGTTTCCTTGCGTTTGTTAATGGTACACATCAATGACTAGTAATAAAAATAATGTCCTCCGTGTTTTACTTCAGATCATTTATTCATATCATTAGGATTCATAGCTTTTGGTGGCTTGGATGGAAGACATTGGGATAACAATAGAACTACCTCATTTTGATATTGATCGAGTTGTGCAAGACTATACCATACACAATCTGGAGAGCCAATTTCACTCACTTTAGTTGTAGTTGTTCTCCTAATATATATTGATACATGGATCCACTTTGTATATATCCATGGCTATGATCTCTTGATTGACATGGATCCATTGTGTATCATTGGCATTCCCCTGATCCTACGTTACTTCTATTCTACATGGATCCTTTCTCTACTCTTTTACATGGCCGTGATTTTTTATATCTCCTAAATTTCATGGATTTGTATTGTACTTGATTTGGCAGCCATGTTCTATCACATCTGAGCATGGGTATGCATGCGTCAGGGAAGACCAGCTTTTGACACCTTTATTTATGTTATAGGTAATTCTTTGGAAAAATGATCAAGAACTTTAGTCTTGATATCACTTTACTCTCCTCCATTGGAATTATAATGTATTTCATCCATCATCTTCCCTTTTGACCTCACACACTAGGGGGCATCTATTATAGCGCAAATTCACACTTCCTAGTTTATGAAAACAATATCCCAAGATGACACCTAAGTGTCCATGATCTATCACAAACATGATCCTATCAACATGGAAAATTCCCTAATTTGACCGTATTTGATGGTTTAAATCCCATTGAGAAGAATCCAACTCATTTCCACTTGAAATCAATAAGACGTGAGAATAAAAGAGACCCCAGGCACCTTTGTCTTTTGCAAGGTGCGTGCCATGCATGTTTCTCTTGAACAAAGTATGTGGGCCAAGAATATAAGCCAAGAAATATAAAAAATATTGAGATTATAAAGTTATGACAATTTTGGAAGAAGTTAGTATCATTTGTAACTTCTGTAACTATTTTTTAACCATCAAAACTTTCATAATCATGCAATAAAAAAAGGAATTGGATGGACAAAATGAGGGAGCAGACCTATTGTATTGAAATTCTAAAGGAATCTCACCA
The DNA here is from genome assembly GCA_001517045.1 of Pseudotsuga menziesii. NCBI lineage: Eukaryota > Viridiplantae > Streptophyta > Pinopsida > Pinales > Pinaceae > Pseudotsuga > Pseudotsuga menziesii. The sequence goes on from LPNX010113678.1 coordinate 419,331, forward strand.
CCATGTTGAAGCCGCTTATTTCCTTGTCCCTGAGTGACCCCTATCCCTGATTACCCTTTCCACAAGTGTTGTTCAGTCATCCTCCTTATATGACTTGTACCATACACACATTTGGATAATTGAAGTGTTTTGAAGTGGGATTATAAGTGATTCATGAGAAGAGGAACCCAATCATTGCCTTCGAAAGGTGCCTCATCAACAGTAAGGTAACTAATGTATTAATTAAATTGTTGCATTTAATAGAAATTTTCTATATTTCCCTCACCCACATACAAGTGTAACATGTCAAATATTTGATTGCTTGAAAGTTATTAGTGATTTTCAAGAATATTATTGCAACTTGTTGAAATTGCATATATGTTCTTTCTTTGGTTAATATTTTCATCAAAGTGGTAAGGTTTGTCAGAGTATTTGGTGTTTCTTGTAGGTTTCAGGTTGTTATAGTGGAGCAGGTTGAAGGTGAAAAATAGGAGTGATGAATATCAAACTTCAAAAAAACTTCATCCTCTTCCTCCATCTAGTTTCTTTCATGTTTGTTTGTTGTCTTGCCTCTAGAGTGGTGAAAAAATATTTCCCTCAATATGGCTTTCATATATGGAGAGTCGCAAGATCTTGTTTCGTTTATTTGAGTATGTTGGTGACTTGCCCTAGTCATTAAAAAAAAATTCCCACAACATTTAAGCACAACATAGAAACATAACAATCACACCATATCTATAGGCCGCAATGAGGACTCACACACTTATGTTAGTCATGCATGGGCTTGGGCTTCATAGTAAGAATATTTTCTTACTTTTGAGCTTCAGTACCATAGTGTTCCATTCACAACATCTAATATAACATTGCTTAAGAGAATCATGGTATAACATATGATTCCAATGCACTGAGTAGCATCGTAAGTGTGTGATTTCCTCTAGTTTTCTTCCTTCTTGAAAGTATTGTAAAGATCTTAAATTCGAAGTTTGGTATCATTTTAAATTAGGTATTTTCATTTTCATTAGATAAAAGGTGTCTTCTTAATAGAAGAATGCATTACCTCATTTATATTATAATCACTTATAATATTTTATAAGTATAATTTTGTAAATATCATGATAAAAATTTCGATTAAATATCAGTTGATGGGATGGCTGAAGATACTCCGATCTTTTGTTATCAATTTTTGCTGCTGACTACCTATAACTCTTCGACATGAGTCATGACTACCAGAAGTACAACTCAATCAAGTCTAAAACCCATCAGTATTCAAACATTAGAAAAAAGGAAAAATCACATCAACAACTTTCCAATTAAGATAATCATCGTAGATCTATGAGATCTTAGTCATAGATATGCTTTTGTCGTATTCTTCAAAAGTTCAAAGGAACGTGACTACATGGGTTTCGTGGAGGTTTCGTTCCACCGCAGCACCGCTTCAAGTGAAAGTGAAATTTCAACGGAAGAAAATATAGACAGCGAGCGAACGAGTGGTAGGTAGCCAAGATTAGTCGGTGGAAAGGTGATTACATATGAAGTCGTTATCCATCCCTCCTCACCGTCTGTTTACTTTGTAGAATATAACAAGAACAACGATGTCATGCTTTATTTGCTTTTGCTTTGCCCTAGTCAAAATATTTGTAGGGTTATGTAGTAGTTTAAATGTTAGATTTTTTAAATTTTAATATACGATATTTGTTAAACTTGTATAATTTTAGTGTTTTTGGGGTATTTGAGGATAGTGAATTTATTTATTTAATCAAAAATAATAATTTGGACACTTCAAAACTAGGATTTTGTATTTAAAAACAAATTAACCTGATTCTAGCCGGATTCTAATTAAAAAATACCCTGAAAGTCCAAAACTTCTAAGAGATAGACTACTCCATAGGGTTATAAAGTGGAAGTTTTGGATAAGGTATTTAAAGAAACACTCACTATATGATGTTTTTGTTAAGCTTTTTTTATAATAATTGAGTGGATTATGTAAATCTAATCATATCTTAATATCTAAGTGGTAGAGCAGAGCAACCCTCTAAGATAAACCACCTTTATTAAAAAATTATTTAAAACCTTTAATAACTAAATAACATGTTAACAAAGTGACACCTAAAATATAATGAAAGATATTTTCACAACAAACAAATGTGTTCTATAAATTCAAGAGTGTTGTTAGAGAAGAGTTCATCGATTCCACAAAAATGGACCCATTGTATTGCATTGCATTGTGGGAGATATGATAGGGAATTAAATGGTATGTGTTGTGGTTTATGGTTAGGGATTGAGTTTGGTAACATGTGAATTGATGATTACTGTCTAGTCATGGACAAAAAAGAATTGTCTAAGGAATTTTTATTAAGGGAATTTTTATTATCAATGTAGTTAGGGTTGAAATTTCAAAATAGCAGACATCCGTCAAAATTGGTGATTATAATCAAAACCTAAAATGTTAGCTTTATTTGATGGGTAAATTGGTCCATAACCGGCAATTCACATGTCAAATTCCATCATTGCATTTAGTTATGATGTTCTCTTGAGAAGTGACTGAGGGAGCCTTGTTGAATGAGAGATTCAAAGGCCCATCCTCAGCCTCAGTCACTTCAGGGAGCCTGGGAATTATGTAGAATGTATAAGGCACACTCTAACCCAGAGGGACATAAGTTAAGAGTAAATTAAACCAAAGGGACATAAGTTAAGAGTAGATTAAGTCATGACTGGTGAATTCAAAGTTGTAGTATTATTGTTATAACATTAGGGTAGCCTAGAGTGCACTAGGCTTGTCTTAATTAGAGTGAAGTTTGCAACCGACAGGGACAGAAGTTAAAATTCTTACGTCATGACTAGTGAATTCACAGTTGCAGTACTATAATTATAGCATTAGGGTAGTGAACTCACAATTGATTTGGTATTAGAGACCATTAGTATTAGAGCTTCACTGGTCATCCGTAAGCTTCAATATCGTACCAAATTTGAGAAGTTGCAAATTAGATGCTAGAGGCAAGGAGAAGAAAACAAGAGATTTCAAGTTGAAGAAAATAAGAGATTCATTTCAAAATTAAATGCGATCAATAATGCTTTGAATTTATACCTATACTAATTCAGCAGATCCAAGTAGTATTGCCCATCAGAGACTATACCAATTCCAAACTTACATTCACCAACCCTTTGTGTCAACAAAACACAGTTCATGAGTTGAAAATGAAGCGATGGGGTTGTGTTATGTGAATTGAAATCAGAATGGAAATATTTAAGAAGTCCATGGGTTAATTGTTATTCTCTCAATCCTTCTATTTAGGCAGAAAATAAGATCAAACTTATAATAGCACAACAGCAAGTAAAGTGGCCAGTGAGCTTCTATAAACAAAATATTATTTAAATCTTAATCAAGTAGCATTTATGCATTATAAAATGAATCTAAGTTGTGTTACACTCAAGTTAATCTTATTTATCTACCCAAAATTTTAGATAACATCTAAATGCCTATCCACTTAAGTAGAATAGAATAGAATGAAATGACATGAAGTAAACAATATTGCCATCAAACTACTTACAAGGAGAGATATAGAAAATAACCTAAGACAGATATAACCTAATTCGTGAGAGATTCTATATTTATGTCGATAAGCATACATATCTTAGAATTTTGGGGTGGACTACCATCTATGATTTTTCATCTACGAACGAGAATTATACAAGTGTACTATCCAGATTGATTCTATGGGCGCCACTCCAAAAATAATAATTAATAATTTTTAAAAAAATGGCTTAAATAACATGTGATAAGTATAGTTAGTGATAATTGTAAAAAATAAAATTAATCTTCAACTATTTGATTATTAGATACAACTACGAGCTTAACTCCATGGATTATTAGATACAACTATTAGCTTAACTTCAACTCTAATCATAGTTATATTCGATAACTATTAGCTTAAGTATTAGATACAACTATTGGCTTAACTCCAATGATTTTACAACTATTAGCTTAACTTCAACTTTAATCACTCAATGCTTGCTCCAACTGTATTTGATGTGCACTCATGTAAGAGTTGAACTCCTAATAAACTCTTGCATCTCATAGTTGGGCTTCTAGCTAATATACAATTGTCCATCACATTTTCTTGGAATTGTCATCTCAATTTTGAAATTGGAATCGTCTCTCTTCTTGGCAAAGGTCATAAAAGAGAACCCAAACCATGATGACCTAGAACACCTTAGGCACCTCACCTTTCCGAGCTCACACTCTCAAGACAAATTAGAAAGTGGACAACAAATTTCAATGGACTCTTTGATGAACTATGCAACAATTTTTCAGTGTTTTGCAATGCTCAACTGATTTCCTTCTTCACACCATGATAGGCAGAGATTTAGATTGAGAAGTTGCTCACAGAATCTTCCTGCGTTAGGACGATGGATGTATATGGCACCGATGGTGTTGGAAAAACAACATTGTTTAGGAGAATCTACGATACTCACAAAGAGGTTAGTGACGCTTTTGATGTTGTCATTTGGGTTATCGTTGCTCGATTTCCAATATTGAAGTTGCAGGGTGCCATTGCTTCTGAAATCAATTTAGAGCTAGTCGAAACAGATGTTGACAAGATGATGATGAAATTGTTTGCATATATGAGGGACAGGAATATTTTCCTTGTTTTAGACAACATGTGAACACCATTCGATCCGGAAAAATTGGGCGATGTATTAACCATGATCGAGCGAGCAATGTCATATTCTCTACTCGCAATAGAGATATGATTGAAGAAATGAAGGCAGAAGATTCCATGAAAATAGAAGCCTTTTCCACAGACGAAGGATAGGATTTGTTTTCCAAAGTGGCTTTCAAAGAGGTCGAAGGGGTTCATGTTCATTAGAAGATAGAGCGTATTGTCAGATAAGTCTCCAGTCAGTGTAAAGGTTTTCCCCTCGCCATAAATGTAAATCCATGATTGGAAAGAGCGATGAATATGAGTGGAAGCTTGCTCTAAGGAAAATGCAGAAGAGTCTGAATTTCATTGACCCAATTGATGATCATCCTCGCATTGATCGAGATTTGTTTCAACGATTGAGATAGAGCTGCGATTGTTTGCCCGTTTCTCATTGTGCCATGTTTCCTCAAGCTACTACATTTCCGGAAAATCCACTTGTGCAAATGGGGAAGAAGGCCTCGTGAAGACCAAGGACGTTGGGCACAGTGGTGTTCAGTTTCTTGAAAATCGGTACTTATTCCAAGTGCAACCTACAGAAAATGTGACTGTTGTTGACGATGTTGTGCACGACATGGCAATATACATGACTGCAAGAGATTATCAGTTCTGGGTAGTAATATTAGGTTTCTCCTCGCAAATGAATTTGGGATGTCAAAACTTGGTGACTATATTCCTTGAAAACCTGGAACTGAAAGAAATTCCAGAAGCATTTCTACTCGGCCTCACTTCTCTACGGGTGTGGGATCTAGGCGATACATAAATTAATTCATTGCCATTATTATTAAATGAATTTATTGCCATTATCATTATGGGAACTGAGACAACTCAAATTTTTAAATTTGAGTCGGAATGAAATTGAAAATGTGGATGGACGCATAGGTAATCTCTCTTCCCTTCAGTTTTTAAACTTGCAGTCATTGTATAAAGTTCAAATCGTTTCCCTTTTAAATAGTAAAGCTTAAAAATATGAGGTATTTCTATTTTAGCGAGGTCTGGAGTATTTCGATTTTAGCAAGTGTGATAACCTAAGGTTGATTTTGAAAGAAATTACCATCAGTCCAAACTGTGAAATGATCCTGCAAGAGGGATCTCAGTCAAACATTCAAGAAATGTCCAGTCCGGTTTGTTTATTTTGGAATTTGTAAATTATTGATCTTAAAAAAATTGTAAAATTGTAAAATGCTTGTTTATTAGTTTTAATAAGAATTATTTTGATATTCTGCAGGTTATGTAATTAAATATTTTATTTGGTATAAAATGAATTCGCCGTCACTTTGGATGGATTTGTCATATAATTTTAAGCTTTATAAACTAAAAACAACTATATTAATATGTTAGGAATACATCCGCACCCTGAGAGAATTGGTTGTTGCTAGTTGTAAAATTCACTCTAAACCATGAGAGAATTGGTTAATGAGATTATGTAAAATACGGTATGTGATTGTAATTTTTCCACATTGTTGTAGGTGTTTGTACATTATTGGACAATAGCATGATACGCTTCTTAGTGAGGCCTATACATTTAGCTCTTCACTGCAAGCTTGCAAAGCAATGCCGGCGTGATATACTGTTATTGTTCTGTGAAGAATTGCTATCTAAGTTAAAATAACTCTCCACCGATCTAGACTGCATGTCATATATCTTTAATTTCTCTTCATATTAATAGAAACGAAGGTAATATCCCCGGTTACAACAAAAGTACAAATCTTCTCCGAACCAAAACTATACTAAACATGGGTTGCGAATCGGATGCCATTGGTATCTTATTCTATATTCTAAATTCTAACACACACTATTACTGTTACTGTTACTGTTACTATTCATATAATTGATATGATTATGCTTATAATCAATCGCTGCTCCAGGGAAAAAGCAACACATCATTCCTTGTTACGACCTCCGGGGAGTTTCTCTTTGATTTTATCTCCCATCCCCTTCTTCTCACCTGGATTACACTCAGCAGTCTCACACTGATTCTGAGTCTGAGTCTGAGTCTGCGTATGGCCTCCGGGCAGCTTCTCTTTCACTTTATCGACGAGCCCCACCTTCTTCTGAGCTGGATTAGCATTGGGACGAGTACCAGCCTGATTCTGCATCATCTCATCGTCCTGTCTTCCCTCGTCCTTCTTGCCGAAGAGACCGCGGTCTTGACACTCCTGATTTGCAGCCATGGTAATAATACTAATTTCAAAAGCAGATAGATAAAACAAATTCAGATAAAATAGCAGAGTAGTTTGTGTATTTATAGCAGAGTAGTTTGTGTATTTATAGGTTACAGAGGTGGAGTGTGGAGTTGGGTTCCTCTGCTGCGCTGCCGTGTGGAGGATAAGGTTATTTTGTTTAATCAATTATAATACGCAACATGAACTTGCCTTTCAGTCTGACTTGAGTGCTTCGATCCGGATAAGATAAAAGTCTAATTTCAGTGTCGGTTAGAAATAATCGAAGTTAATTTCATAGTTTCTTTCCTACTGGTGAATACTTGTATTTTTTTGTTTTATTTAGGGGATGGTAATAGTAATAGTCTTGACAAAATGTTAAATCTTTTCTAATAAATTTTATCTCAATATAAAATCAAAATGTTGCGACAATGACATAGTGGAAATTAATTTTTTATTTTATTTTTTATACTAAATATAACTACTTATCCTAATATTAAATGTTGATATGGCAATTTACTATAACTCTTTTAAACATAAATATGTTTAAACTATCTAAATTTTGGAATTTAACAATATATTTTGTTAAGTTATCACCATGTAATTTTGGATTTGACAAAAGTATTTTCGTTACAGTTACTTTAGAAGGTGTAAAAGGTATGTTAGTAAAAAATGAATATTTTAAAGTAGTTTTTTTTAATTTCTCTGGAAACGGGAACGATGTGCAAAATCTAACGTGAATAAAATTTGATCCACTTTACAAAGTGGGTGATCTTTATTTTTGTTTTTAGCAAGATTTTGTAAAGTAAAATCATAAGTGTGTAGCAATTTTTTTCATTAAATCTATATTTTGATTTCTAACATTTGGAACATAGTAAGCACGAGCATCGAGTAAGCACGAAGAAGAAAACATTAATTAAGTGTTCTGAGTGTGGTGATTTAAGATTTTTAGAGTGTCAAGTAGTATAGAAGAGTTAGAGTGTACTTGGATCTCTCAACGATATATATGTTGCCAACGCTACAATATATAATGTGTGTGTAAGATTTTTAGGGTGTCATTCAAGTAGTATAGAAGAGTTAGAGTGTAAGATTTTTAGGGTGTCATTCAAGTAGTATAGAAGAGTTAGAGTGTGCTTGGATCTTAAAGGATATATCTGAAAGCCACAACGCTACAATATATAATGTGTGCATTATTTAACTTGCAAGTTACAATTATCCATCCATATATGGAAACATGAAATGTATATTGCCTTGAATGTGTATTTAATGATCAATGTGTTCTTAACGAGGAGCTGGGTTGAGCAATTTAAACATAGAGTGTGCTCTCTAAATGGCACATAATTGAAGTGATTTGGTTGCAATTTTTAATTGATCTTCACACTAAAAAACAAACCAACCTTGAAATCAGAGTTGAACTCATCCATTCATCTTGGTTGATAAATTCATAAAGATAATTATGATCTCAGATTTACAGTGAATTGCAGAGACATACAATTACAATTCTAAGAAGACTTGGAGTTTGTGAGTCAAACATGCTATACACTCACCTTTCACCGATCAACAATGTTTGCACAAATATGAGATTTTGACATCTAGTTTCTGCATCATCACTCACTCACAAAAATGCACTTTGTTCTCCCTCTGGTCAAGGTCAGCAACAATCTCCACCTCGAAAAAACTTTGCTACAACTGAAAATTCACAAGGAATTCATTTGCCAATAGGAAAAATTTTGGAGTCCTTTGAGAATAGTATTGTAGAATAAATTAAGTCTGCCATCTTTACATATCAATTACCAAATCTGCTCAGTGTTTTAGACAATTCCCCATCCCGATTGCCTGAGAAGACTATTGTTTTATCAAACATCGTCACGAGTCATCACATTACAAGGCTAGGTTTAATCAAATGGATCTAAAATGCTAGAACATGAGTAGGGAGTTTTGTGCATGCAGAGTCACTAAAAGAATGTAAGAGCAAAGAGAGTTAGTGATAGAGTATTTATGAAAAATGGAGGAGTTTTCAATTCCCATGAGTGATAGTTAAGAGGATTTTTCTCTTGTTCAATCCGTGTCCATCCACTTTTTCAAATGCATGTTGTTCATTTTTCGATTAGCATGTTCTTTCAAATGCAACCCATGAAACTTGTTCAATCCATTTTTAGGGTAGATTTTTGGTTTATTTCTCCTTTTACTGGTGGTAATTTTGAAAATGCATGTAGGTTTATTATTGTAGTTCCATATTAATCTGAATTTATGACTAGTTACATCTATAGGTGTTTATATTTTAGAATTTGGGATGTACTAGTACCTATACTTTTCCTAGATTGCAAGAGGATGATGATGAAGATTTTATGGCAGTACTTCCAAATTCAAAATAAAAAAAATATAAAATATAAAAACAAAGTGATAACTATGCATGGATAACTAAAATTATAAATATAAAAATAACTTATAGCTATGCATGGATAACTTGTACAGTTAATGCATAAGTGTAGTTAATGCATAAATGTACTCTCCACATTGATTTTATGGCAATTATTCCAAATTTGAAATAAACAATTATATATTAAAAAAGAATATAAAAAATAACCCCTAGCTAAGCATGGATAACTAATAACTCATAGTTGATGCAAAGATAAGGAAGCAATTACCCATAAAAAACAAGTAACTTGTTAGTGACACTTAACTTATGATTTATTGATGTTCACTAGTCACAAATCAAGTGGTTGTGTTAATAGAATCTAGTTTTACACCTTTTTTTCACAAACAAATTATATTTCCATGCAACACTGACAACCTCTAATCTCATTGTGCATTTATTTAGGATGAAGGTTACTCATCAAGACCAATACTTTTCTTGCTCTTGTTATTATGCTCCTCCTATCGTTATTACTGAATGGTTATGACTGGGGATATGAGGTTGTGTTACCACAAGAAGGATAAAAGACAACTAAAACACCTAGCTTTTCCTGTAGATTTTTTATAAAACTGATAAAAAAAAGTTCTGGAAAATTGTTATTTTTACAATTTTTCAATTTCAGTTATTTTATTGCACTATTTTACATTAAATTCCCTATTTTAAAACTACCCAGATAGCTGAAATTGCTATTTAAACATTCCAAATTACCATTTAAACCAGAATTGGTCTGCCTAATTCAAACTAGTTGGTGGCGTTCTGGTTAGCGCTTATGATGATGATGATGATGATGATGGTTAACGTCCCCTGAGACCAAACTTTGGTCTATCGGACCTAAAGAAAAGAATTACTTAGTTTGTTTTAAAGTTATATTTCTATGCTCAAAGAGCTTGGAAAGAAGCGTCCCAAGCGTACTATAATTTTGACAGGCTAAAACGCTAGGAAAGTTGGTATTGCAACAAAGATTATGAAACTGGGATCTAATGTGGGTGTTCGCAGGGCACTCTAAGAGGAAGTGATTTTCATCTTCAATGTTCTTACTCTCACAAAGGTGGCAGATCCTTTCTACCCAAGGTGTTTTAGGGACTGTCCAACGACTGGTTTCACTATGGAGCTCATGCGAGTTCGTTCTTATGTTAGCTATGTTAATTTTTTTCTTAGTACTGCTCCGTGTTACCATCGTCACTTCATTGTCTATGTCCTTCTCGACCTTCGTTCTCTATGTCCTTCTTCTCGACCTTGTTGACTTGTCCTTCCATTTTTATATTTCAAAGCTACAGTGAAATGAGGACTGTTACTACTTATTTGATCACACCTTTCACCTGAAATGTATAATTTTTTGGTACCATCTTGCATGTTTTGGAATGGCTTCTATATGCACGACAGATTTCTTTCACAATTTCTTTCGAATTTCTTCATTGTAACGTTCCATGAATTAGGTATGAACAACCTTCAAAGCATTTCTGGGATGCTTGCTTGCATGGCCTGGCCTGACTATGAATCATTTGCTAGTGTTATGTATCTCTAGAGACTAGACAAGAGACCACGCATGAGAGTTAGTGATAGAGGAGTTATGATTTGGGTTTGGGAAAATGGCGAGAAGGAATAGAGGTGATCTTTCATGGTTGGTTGTGACGTGTGAAGGGTAGATGTGGGAAACTGACCAGCATAAAAGGAAGGAAATGACCATTACGATATGCGATGTAGCTGTTTAGAAAACATTGAATGGCAGTGATAACCATTAAGATGCGAGTTGCAGGAAGCTGACAAACGTTTAAATGATAGCGATGACCAGAAAAGACTATGACCAAATTGTCATGCAGGGCACCCAGCTTTGGGTGGAATGAATGGTCGGAAACCATCCAATAGTCGCCCTGGATGCACAAGGGGGAAATGCATTACAGTGTAATTATCCAATTTTTTTATATAGTCAGGTGTTTTATTTGAAAAGAGCCTGAATATTTGAAAATAGTTGTTGGTAGAGCCAAATAACAATAGTCGTCCTGGATGCACAAGGGGGAAATGCATTAAACAGTGTAATTATCAAATTTTTGTATACAGTCAAGTGTTTTTATTTGAAAAGAGCCTAAATATTTGAAAATAGTTGTTGGTAGAGCCAAAAACTAGTCAAAGTAGTAGCCTTGTGACCTACCAAATTATTTTTTAAAATAAAGAATTGTTAGGATACTTTTGAATATCAACAACAGTACTATTTTGAATTTATATACATAAACATCAATAATACTATTTTGAATTTATGTATATAAACAATATATTAATACATAGAAAAAAAATACATCATATTATAAATAGAAACAAATTAAAAAACATTCTTGTAAAGGTATATTGGAATAATAATCTATAAATGAATGCTAGTCCACCAAACTAGTTGATAGAGAGAAATTTCCACTTAGCTATAAGAATCAATTATGAATTCCACCCCCAATCCAAACAATGATATCTCCAAGGTGAGGCAAACAAGCTAAGAACTCTCTCAGGGCACTCCTCCCATCAAATTGCTCTCAAAGTGAACCAAACATTCACCGTAGTACACTTCATGCAACCATATAGCCAAACCATCCATGGAACTCCATTCCACTACTCCACACAACACAATAACTATATTTCCCTTCTCTACTCGAAAGTCCATCTAGTGCTCTCATTATTTTTGAACAAAATTTCAATTCTTTGTCTACCTTCAAAGCAAGCCAACAAAGTTATATAATGTATCTTGAGAACTTAATGAGAAATAATAGATAGGAAAACAAACGGTTTCCTAGGTAACTTAGCGTTTATTCTCTTGTATAGCCATTCATCTCTCTTCTCGGGTCCATAATCTTCCCTTCAATACTCTGTTGGACCTCTCCATGTTTGGATCTCAACCTCAAGCATGACAATGAAGTGCCCTATGATTAAAAGGTGTCTTCAGCATGTGTGGATATTGTTCTATTGGTGAGGAGAGTGGCACCTCAAACATGAAAATGAAGTTCCCAAAGCTTAAATGGCTCTTCAGCATATGTGGATATGTTTCCATTGGTGGGAGAGTGGCGACCAATGATAGGAATGATGATAGTAGAATCCATTTTGAATTTGCAAGAGAAATGGCATTGCACATAAATAAAGAAGTTTTAAATTCCATTCAGAATGGAGTCTCTTGCACTCCTTCATCCTATTGTACTCAACCCCTACATCCTCATAACTATGGAAGGTGGACTTTAGTACAACCCACCACCTATATTCAATGATTGGAAGTTGAGGTTAAATAAAGCACATGATAATAAGGAAAATGGTAGGGTTAGGAAACTTAGCCAAGTTGGATTATATATCACCTTTGGACGCCCTTTCTTCTTTCCCTTTAGTGGTATCATGGTCCCCTTATGCTTCCTCAAGAAATCATGTGTTGGATATTATCATCATTATATATTAACTATATTTGTACTTTATATAACATAAGAACAACATAGAAACATAACAATTTAACCATATTTGTATCCCACAATGGGGACACACACACTTTTGTTAGTCAAGGTTTGGCCTTAAGCTCCACATTAGGAATATTTTCAATGCAATTGTACATTATAATTTACACATGGTTTCATTATTGTTCACATGGCTTGACTTCCATACGATATCCTCATCATTCAAATAATACATGGCTAAATGTATTCAAGGGTTGAAACTGGGATATTACATTTCCCTCCCTTTGGAGGAACAATTTCTTTGGTGTTCATTGTTAGTGATTGAGCAAAATATGAAGACAATTGAACTTTAAAACTTTAATCCACAATAATAGTGCATATAAATATCATCAACAATCTAAAGACATAAATCAAACCATAGTACACAAGATATACCCTTGGAAAACCCTCAACTGATTAGGAGGATAAAAAACCCAACAAACAATCTTAGAGTATGATTAATAAGTGGTAGAGAGTGATTACAACACAATAGCATAGCACTTTAATAATAAGTTAAATTAGGCCATATAAGGAAGGTAGCAAATAATGCATGCTTCATTAAGTAGTTAACATTGAGAACAATGCTTTATCTTCAACCATGCGCCTTCACCGACTTGGTGCCGAGTTGGCACTCCATAATTATCTTCCACAAGGAAGATATGTGCCCTCCATTAATTCATTAAGTTTATCTGTCTCTAACTAAGTTGTTAGCTAAATGAACTGAACTGAACTTAATGGAACGGAACAAAATTGGATGGAATTGCATGCAACTGAATGAAAGTCCATGTAATTGAATGTAACCGAATTCCAACTGGATTACATTGAGCAATCTGAATGCGAGAAGGATTGGAATTTGACTTCGTACAAGACGTATTGGGAAAAATAAAACGTATTTGACATTTAATATTTTAGCCTACACGTCAACGTCTGCGTGTATCAAAAAATTTGAACCGACGTACAAATATATCAGCCACCCGTCATAAATGAAAATACCTATACACATAGCATTTAAATTGTAACCGACAGATTGATCGAATGGGCAGCCAGCCGCTAGCCATAGAACTTGGCAAGTTGGTGTCAATCATGACGGCACTTCACAATATTTTGAAAATCGAGGAGTTAGTGTGCATTAATGGAATTAAAGGTTGGGACTGGCAACTTAATGGAATTAAAGGCTAACTCGCAACTTAATAACTAGCGGTTTAAAGTTGCAGCCTTCAAAGTTTTGGCTGCGACTTGCATAACACAAGCCCGGTACTCTCTGCCATGCCGTTATTAAGACGAGCAGCTATGGATCATATTTGAGAGCGATATTTGAGAGCGACATAATCAATGAGCTCAAGGAAGAGCTCATCATGAATTGCTTCAAGACAATCGATGGCAGAGGCGCCAATGTCCACATTGCCCACGGTGGCTGCATTATGATATTGTTTGTGAAGAACATAATCATTCAGCGGCATTCACATTCACGAGTGCATACAAAAAGGAAATGCAATGGTGAGGAGTAACCCTGAGCATTATGGCTGGAGAACGGTGTCTCATGGCGACGACATTTCAATATTTGGAGGATGCTATATCTGGATACACTCTTCCCTTTCCAACTGCAAAGACGGCCTTATTGACGCCATCATGGGATCCACTACCATCACCATTTCCAACAATTATTTCACTCACCACGACAAGGTCTCAAGTTGTCATTCAATTCCTTTACAATTTGTTGTTCTCTATTGGCATTGGATTCATTTACCGAACTATTGTTTTTTGTGTGAATCTTTGTCACAGTCATATAAACTTGAAGGCTAAGAGGTGCTTTCCATACAGGCCATGCTTCTTGGTCACAACGAAAGCTATGTGGTCGATGATATAATGCAAATAATGATAGCCTTCAATTATTTCAGAGAAGGGCTTATGCTAAGGATACCCAGGTGAACTCGTGTGTAAGTTTATGGAATATAGCTATGAGATGTTTTGGATAATTCTTAATTTTTAAGATATCTAAAAAAACATTTTTATATCAGAACTAGTTTTATAAACTGCATAGGCTGCGTTTGAGGCTCTGCCTCTCTCCCTTCAACATCACCGACACCGACTGAGCTCCTTCCAGGTTCCACCATTTGAGGAATTCGAGTCTAGGGTCTGCAGTTCTCCCTTCAACCTCATCAAGCCTTATTTGATTATCGCTTGGTGAGACCGTAGATGCCTCTGCCTTGGATTGAATAAAAAAATTCTTTAAGAATACAAATTACAAATGCATTAATATATTTATTATTATGTATATTTGTTTTGATATTTTTTTTAATAATATTTAACTTAAAATTTCATATAAAAATTTAAATTAATTCGACAACCATAAATTTATATAAAAAGTATAATGAAAAGTATGAAAAATCCAAAACCATCATTAAAATTTTATTTGACAGGCATAATAAACTTGAAATTCCAGGCATGAGTGTGAGTCTGGCCTCTTGGCAGTTTCTCTTTGACTTAATAGATGAGCCCTGACTTCTTAGCTGGATTAGCATTGGGACGAGTACCCTCTTTCTTCTTGCTGAAGAGACTGCGGTCTTGGCACTCCTGATTTGTAGCCATGGTAATTCTAATTTCAAAAGCTGATAGATATAACAAATTGAGATAAGCTACGTACTTTGTAAAGTTCTACGTGAGATGGGATCACAAAATAACGGAGTAGTTTGTGTATTTATAGGTGTAGTAAGCTAAACTTTAGACTATGTGTACTTAAAATTCCGCGAGTTTTTTGGTCAAAATTGGGCAGAAATTGTTTAGAGGGTAGTTTTCAATAATTGGAATTGCTAGGTGTACCAAGGGTAATCAAAGATCCTGAATTCATTTCTGCAATAAAAATTGCAATTTTATGACTAAATTTTTTATTTTCAACAACAAATGGCGTTGCCGGATTCCCGCCAAACTTACTTGAAAAAGTGCAAATGGTCTAGAAATTAACTCTCCTTTATAGGTTACAGAGGTGGAGTGTGGAGTTGGGTTCCTCTGTTGCGCTGCCGTGTGGAGGATAATGTTATTTTGTTTAATCAATTATAATACGCAACATGAACTTGCCTTTAACTGCAACGGTACCCATTGATGTGATCTGTCTGACTTGAGTGCTCCGATCCAGATAAAAGTCGAATTTCAGTGTCTTTCATAGTTTCGTCCTGGAGAATACTTATATTTTTTTGGTATTTTTTTATTTTATTTAGGAGATGGTAATAGTAATAGTCTTGCCAAAATCCTAAATATTTTCTAATAAATTTTATCTCAATATAAAAAATCAAAATGTTAAGACATTGATAGAGTGGAAATTGAAAATATTATTTTAATTTTTTATACTAAATATAACTACTTACTCTAATATTCAATGTTGATATGGCAATTTACTCTAATTCTTTTAAACATAAATATGTTTAAACTATCTAAATTTTGAGATTTAACAATATATTTTATTAAGTTATCATCCTAAATACCATGTAATTTTGGCTTTTGTAATATTAAATGTTGATATGGCAACTTACTCTAATTCTTTTAAACATGAATATGTTTAACTATCTAAATTTTGAAATTTAACAGTATATTTTATTAAGTTATCATCCTAAATACCATGTAATTTTGGATTTGACAAAAGATATTTTCGTCACAGTTACTTTCGAAGGTGTAAAAGGCATGTTAGTAAAAAATGAATATTTTAAATTAGTTTTTTTTTTAATTTTTTTTGGAAATGGGAACGATGTGCAAATCTAACAGTGAAAAAAGTCTGATCCACTTTAAAAAGTGGGTGATCTTTATTTTTGTTTTTATCAAGATTTTGTAAAGTAAAAGCATAAGTGTGTAGCATTTTTTTCATTAAATCTATATTTTGATTTCTAACATTGGGAACATAGTATTGTCTCATAACGAAGGATATAAGAAAACATTGGTAATTTAAAATTTTTATAGTGTCATTCAAGTAGTGTAGAACAGATAAGAGTGTACTTGGATCTCTGAACGATATATCTGAATGCCACAACGCTACAATATATAATGTGTGTGCATTATTTAACTTGCAAGTTACTATTAAGAATGGAGAGAGGAGACATTGTAACACAATATGAAATATATTAACTAATACATATCTCACTTACAAATGATATCTCTCATATATAGAGATGAGAGATGACTAACTATAGCTCATGGAGGTTGAGATAATATCTCAACCACACATCAAACAAGGAGAGTATATATTTGTCATATCCAACACGTCATCAAGAGATAAACATTATCTTTTAATGTTTATCTCGTATTAAGAGTAGTCTTGGTCTTTGCTAAAGCATTCATCACTTTGGGATTTTATCACAAACATTTCTTGTACCAGCATCTCATTATTGATGTCCATATGAAAATGAAACCATCTACTGGAGTACATGGGTCCTCAGCCGCTATACCCGACAGTTCTCTAGGAATCATTTTCTTCTACATGGTTCATCAATGTTTTGATCCTTCATATGCTGAGAATATTTTATCTCAACTTTCCCTTCAACTTCACATCAAGCCATAGCTTGACCAACATCCACTCTCTGTATAAGAGGGATCACATGGTGACATTTTGCACCATAACATGTATTCCTGAACATCTGAACAGGTCTTACAACAAACCAGGGAAATCAGCTTGTTAATGGCTAAGCTTTACAACATGGACCAAGAATTCTTCTGGGGTGTCGGGTACAACCGAACATTATAAATTGAGCACATAGATATGTAGACAAACACACAACTCACAAAATAGATCTCACAATTTACTCAGCAATTGAAGAATGAAACAATGCAAAAATGGCTTGCAACTGTGAATGCTTTCATTAATAAAAAATAATTAGATAATAATTACAATGAAGTACAATGGCTAAATAGCCACAAGCAATTCGGATCCACATGAGGAAATTCGAATTGATTACACTCTACTTGACTGCAGGTAACTAAGACCTTGTCTAAATCATTATCGAAGGACTCAATGGTTAACTGACCTTGTCTAAACCATCACCGGAGTTCATCGGAGTTCTAAAACATAACTCAAGTGTTACATTCAGTGGTGACTAAGGCTAACTAACTATGGTAGGTGAGAAATGTGCCCCTCCTGCATGCAGCCATGCAAACCTAGCGCTAACTGAATGTAGAGGGCTAGAACTGAATGTAACTGACTCCTAACTTAGCTTGACTAGTCACCAAATCAACTCAACTGACCTTGGTTGGTTTAGGCACTCCCAGTGGCTCCTAAATTGTAGGGATTGGTCTAGAAGGATCCTAAACTGATGCATGCAAGTGCAATCAGTGGTAGTAGGCCTCAATTAGTGTTCCCCACACTTTAGTAACTGAAACATGTGCCCCAATTAGGCCAAGTGGACCCAATGGTGCTAGTGATTAAAAATAGACTGGATGGACTCTCGATTTAGACATGACTCTTGATTTAGACATATGACCAAATTTGACAAGGGAGGATTAATAATCCTAATACCCCCCCTGAATGCTAACTGGGACAATCTGTGGGACCTGGTAACTAAAACCATAGGTCACCCATTACATCAAGTAAAATAAAGTAACTGCTTAATATAAGGAGCTGGGGCAAAAACCACATGGGAAAAAAGCCCCCCCTCTATCTAATCAGGTAGAATCAGGTCTTAAGTTTGAAAAACTTGAAAATATGTTGCTGCAATCTTCATCTCTGTGAGGTAGCGAAGCAGCATGCATGGTGTGCTGTGCACAGGTATTTTGGGGCCTGGCATGTAGACTTGTCCTTCTTCTCCAAAATTGATGATGGAAGGAAGGAGGAATGTAACCTTTGTCTCTTGTTGGATGAAGAGATGCATGATCATGTCTATTTTTCTGAATGTAGTGAGACTGAGCGCTTGCCATGTAGCATCTTACAGGGAGTCTATTGCATCTCTCTGAAGGAGGTAAGATTGCATGGCATAGCGCAAGGGTCTTTCCTTTCTGAGTGTCAGGTGGGTTTCCAGTCATCTTCCTAGCTTCCAGTTTGGACGTAGGGATTGAATATAGATCTGAATCACCCTGAATATCAATCTCATAAACTGATAAAGATAGATTTGCAATACTAGTAGAAGCTGCAAAAGAAGTAGATGGAATGATTTTACCTTCCCTTGCAAGTGGCTGCTGAGAGTGCAATGGTTCTGAAGGAGGCATGAAATGTGAGAACTCAAATGCTTTTGAGACATTATTTGAAACACCCTTCGCTATGATGTTCCCACTAGAGATATCTGTGATCTCCACTGAGTCAGGACCAAAGATCACTCGCTTTGGAGATCCAGTATGGGTCACCTGATAGATAGATAATAGGTTTGAAGCTAGGGAGGGAACAAATAGCACATCTTTGAACCTTCCATGTTCAAGCTTGACAGAGCCCTTCCCTTATGTTTGTACTTTACTGTTATTTCCCATATAAATACTAGGACCATCAAAGGACTGAAAAGAAGAGAATGATTCTCTATATGCATCCATATTGTTGGAAGCTCCAGAATCAATGAGGAAGACATGTGCTGATGAGTAACAAGCCTTCAGTGCATGGCCTTTCCTTTGGTATTCTTCATCTTCTTCTTCAAAGTCATCATTCCTTGCACTAGCAGGTGCAGAAATGTTATGTTTCTTCAAAAGAAGAGCCATTTCATCAAGTTGTCTTCTCATACAAGTGCTTTCTGAACGAAAGCCCCTTCCACAGTAATATCAGAGGACCTTGCCTTTGTCATTCTTCTTGCTTGTCTTCGAACCTGAAGGCTCCTTTGACTTCTCTTTCTTCACAGGAGACTCATCTCTTTGCTTCCCTTTGTCATTCGCTACCTTATCTCCTCTTGCAACCAGAGCTTGATCTTTGGGAGATCGAATGATTCCCATTTGGATCAATTTATCATTCTCAGAAGTGAGAGATTGGATGAAGGAATTAAGAGTGGGAATCTTCCAATTTGGAGTGGTGAGCCTTATTGTTTGGAAGGTTAATACAAAGAGTGAGTATTCTGCATTGAGCTTTGTGAGAATGGCAAGGATGAGTTGATCTTCATCCTTCTCCACTTTGCATTGCTTCAACTGATATATCAGGTTCTTGAACTTTGTGGAGAATTCATTTAGTGATTCGAAGTTGGATGGATTAAGAGTAATCAAATAATTTTCTAGCTGATGGACCCTCATCTCATCCTGCTTATCAAATAAGGAGGCAAGCTTGTCCCAAATCTCCTTGGGATTCTTCAATCCTTGGATGTGGAATCGAAGATATCGAGAGATTGAGGAGAATAAGTATCCATGAGCTTCATCAAGCCTGTTCTAGTACTTTTCTTTGTCTTGATTTAAAACTGGCTCTGCCTCTGTTTCTTCTGTGAGTCTGAAGAGCTTCTTGGTGCAGAGCAGTACCCCCATGTCTTCCTTCCACTGGTGATAGTTGAAGGGAGTTGGAGGCTCTACTGGATGAGCCATTTTGAATGCAGTAAGGAGGACTGAGCTGCTGTAGCGAATGCAATGAGATGAAAGGGTTGCTTGTAGTGAATGCTGTGAGAAGAGCTGATAACCTGTCACAAAATCAAACATACAAAGTAAGGTCGACAGTCTGCACTTTTGGAATTTCCTTCACACCCAGCATAGTTAATCAAGCAAGCCTGATCAACAATTTCCTAACTTGGGATATTAAGTGGTAAATTCTTTGCTTCTGGTGCAGTACCGGAAGGAGCAATTTTGATATAAAAAAATGATCCAGCTGGAGATCTGAGGAGGAGAGGTGCCTTATCTGTCGAGGCTCCGATACCATATAAATTAAACACATAGATCTGTAGACAAACACACAACTCACAAAATAGATCTCACAATTTACTCAGCAATTGAAGAATGAAACAATGCAAAAATGGCTTGCAACTGTGAATTCTTTCATTAATCAAAAGTAATTAGATAATAATTACAATGAAGTACAATGGCTAAATAGCCACAAGCAATTCGAATTGATTACACTCTACTTGACTGTAGGTAACTAAGACCTTGTCTAAATCATTATCGGAGGACTCAATGGTTAACTGACCTTGTCTAAACCATCACCGGAGTTCATCGGAGTTCTAAAACACAACTCAAGTGTTACATTCAGTGTTGACTAAGGATAAATGACTGTGGTAGGTGAGAAAAGCGCCCCTCCTGCATGCAGCCATGCAAACCTAGCGCTAACTAAATCTAGAGGACTAGACCTGAATGTAACTGACTCCTAACTTAGCTTGACTAGTCACCAACTCAACTCAACTAACCTTGGTTAGTTTCGGCACTCCCATTGGCTCCTAAATTGTAGGGATCGGTCTAGGAGGCTCCTAAACTGATGCATGCAAGTGCAATCAGTGGCAGTAGGCCTCAATTAGTGTTCCCCACACTTTAGTAATTGAAACATGTGCCCTAATTAGGCCAAGTGGACCCAATGGTGGTTGTGACTAAAAATAGACTGAATGGACTCCCGATTTAGACATGAGTCCTTATTTAGACATATGACCAAATTTGAAAAGGGAGGATTGATAATCCTAACTAACATGCACCTCTTAAGGTACAACCAGCATTCCAAATCTTTTACTAAATACCCAATAACAGTGCATAAACATAACCAATATAACCCTTTACATATGAAGACAAATATAACTCCTTCATATTATTAAAAACTCACACAAATTGAACAAACAAAAAAAATTCAACTCAATCTTATTTTGTCACTGAGTGAGTCTAACTGCAGTGAGCCAATCGCTTCTTCTTCTTGGCAGCTCTTCATTGAAACAACATTCCCCACTTTCATTAATAGTGCTTGCATGTTTCACAACTTCCATGTTTCACCTCACCTCGACATGTATAGTCTTAATTCCTTTTCCACATACCTGGCGGAGTTTATCATCCTTCTCCACGCGATCTCCATGCTTCAAACCTTCATGCAACAAATCTTCATGCAGCGATGTTCACACTGATCCGCACGGTTCTCCTTCAATATTCTGCCTCCTTCGGTGCTTGATCTCCATGGCTACTGCAGCACGTGAAATCGTTGATGGATGCTCTCCTTCGGATGCTTGTTATGACCAACATCAAAGCGTGATAGTGCCACTTCAATCTCAGCACAAGAAAGTGGACTCACATTAGAAAACGCAGGTCTTCATGGGCAGAGATTGTTGCTTTCTGTCAAAATAAGGTTTTGTTTTGAATATCTTCCTTGTGAGAGTTCCTTCCTTTATATAGAAACTGTCGGGCTAATTACAAGGTTGAATAGAAACTGTCAGGCTAATTACAAGGCTGATCAGCTATTACATCTGACTATGCACGGTAAGTAGCTGATCTGAATAGAAACCTATCAATTACATGCCTATATACAATATACACTTCTATATATAGCTAGACTAAATAAGGCAGAATATATGTTGCCTTAATAGACTAGGCCAGCACATATCCAACTGTCAACTTTGCTAACATCCCCCTTCAAATTGATGTTGGGCGATCAAGAAGCATCAATTTGTCAATTAGGAACTGATGGCGAGGACGAGAGAGAGCCTTGGTGAAGACATTAGCAGTTTGGTGTTTAGTGGAAATGTGTGGAAGAGTAATCTCATGGCGAGCAATGGCTTCACGAATGGAATGACAATCCACTTCAATATGTTTGGTGCGCTCATGAAAAATGGGATTGGAAGCAATATGAATAGTACTGGTATTATCAGCATGAAGAGGGGTAGGAGTAAGCTGTGGAACACTAAGTTCGCCTAACAACCCTTGAAGCCATACAATTTCAGAACAGGCAGACGACATAGCCTGATATTCAGACTCCGTGGATGACTTCGAGACGTGAGCCTGCTTCTTACTCTTCCAAGAAATAAGGGCATTTCCAAGAAACATACGCCAACCTGTAACAGAACGACGAGTATCCACACAACCAGCCCAGTCGGCATCACTAAAACCCTCCAACTTTAAAGAATTCCCTGAAGGGAAAAACAAACCGCGACCAGATGTCCCTTTGAGGTATCGAAGAAGACGACGGACAACGGCCAAATGTGTCTGGAAAGGAGCCTGCATAAACTGACTGACCTGTTGAACAGCAAACGAGATATCAGGTTGAGTAATGGTCAAATAATTCAAACTTCCCACCAGCTGCCAATACATCGAGGGATTAGATAAGGAATCACCACCTGCCTGATGCAGCTTCAAATCGACCTCCATAGGTGTAAGAACTGAATTATCGTCTTGAAGACCGGCTAAAGAAAGAAGTTATTAGGTATACTTATGCTTATGTAATAGCATGCCATTTGGACAATGTTGGACCTCAAGTCCAAGAAAATACTGCAGTGGACCAATATCTTTCATATGAAACGAAGATCTGAGGTGCTACTAGAGCTGCTCAATTAATGGGAGATTAGATCTGGTAATCACAATATCATCGACATACACCAGAAGTATAACGATCCCAATCGCAGTCTTGCAAAAGAAGAGAGAGGAGTCATACTGACTCTGAGTAAAAGTGAAATCCAGTAGAGCAGTACGAAACTTCTCAATCCATGCCCACAGTGCCTGCTTCAAACCATACAAAGACTGCTTCAAGCGACAAACCTCAACAGAAGCGGGGGGAAACAAGCCAGGAGGAGGAGACATAAATATTGCTTCCTATAGATCACCATGTAAAAACACATTCTGCACATCCATCTGGCGAAGCGACCATCCTTTCGAAATAGCAAGAGCCATAACAGTGCGAATAGTAGTCATTTTGGCCACGGGAGCGAATGTTTCCTCATAATCAAGCCCATACTCCTGCCGATTCCCGAGTGCCACCAGATGAGATTTATGTCTTTCGATAGAGCCATCAGCACGTAGCTTGATGGTGTATACCCATTTGCACCCAATAAGCTTAACTCCAGTAGGACAAGTGACAATGTCCCAAGTGTGATTGTCTTGAAGAGCCTGAAGTTCGTCCTGCATAGCTTGGCGCCAACACTCTTGAGTAGAAGCCTGGGAATAAGACTTAGGCATAGAAGTAGTATCAAGAGTAGCCTGAAGAGCGAAAGAAGAAAACCCATACCAATCCGGAGGCCAGGAAACCCTAGTAGACCGGCGGGGCTCATGCAAGACAGGATCAAGTGGCGGTTCAGAGGAAGGAAGAGGCAGTGGGCGACGTCACTGATACACAAGACCTGGCTGAAAATGAGTAGGAGTACTAGACACATCATCAAAAGGAGGAAGCGAAATAGAGGAAGAAACAGGATTAGTACGAGATGGAAAGAAATATTGATTTTCAAACAAAATCACATTTCGAGAAATACGAAGCTTGTTAGCATCCGCATCATAACACACAAACCCTTTATGAGAGTTACTATAGCCAAGAAAAGCACACTGAACAACTTGGGCAGCAAGCCTGTGATGTTTAATGGGAGGTAAGTGAACAAAACAGATGCAACCAAAAACATGCAAAGAATTATAGTCAGGAGGAACACCAAACAAATGAGAATATGGAGAATCAAAATGCAAGGTAGGAGAAGGAAAACGATTAATCAAATATACAGTCGTAGATAATGCCTCTACCCAAAATCTAGGAGGGACAGAAGATTCAAGCATCAAGGTACGAACAACATCTAAAAGATGTCTATTCTTACGCTCGACGACTCCATTCTTTTGAGGGGTGTAAGGACAGGAACGCTGAGAGAGAATACCCTTCTGTTGTAGGAAAGATTGAAAATCATGAGACATATATTCTCCCCCGGAATCTGAGCGTAAGGTCTTAATACAGGTAGAAAATTGTGTTTCTACATAGGCAACAAAAGTTTGGAAGGTCGAAAACACATCAGCTTTAGAACGAAGAAAATAGACCCGAGTGAAACAACTGTAATCGTCAATAAATGTCACAAAATACCTGTATTGAGCATGAGAAAGAATAGGACTCATACCCCAAACATCAGAATGAATAATCTCAAAGCATGTAGAAGCTCGACTACCCTACAAAGGAAATGGTAAAGATTTTCTTTTACCAAGTTTACAAGGTGCACAATCAAAAGACAAGGAAGAAAATGCATTTGTATTGCTCAAATAACCATGTTTTATAAGATGTGTCAAAATTACAGAGTTGGGATGTCCCAATTTCTTATGCCAACAATGGCTATTATTATCAATAGCGAAACAACCAACAAAAATTGACCGAGGAATGGAAAACGACTATAGAGGAAAAAGACGTCCCACTTTAGGCCCCTTCGCTATCTCTTGTCCCGATGCTTGATCCTGCACACGACAACCACTACAATCAAAATGAAGAGAACAATTTTCTTCTACTAATTGTCCAACAAAAATGAGATTGGCAGATAAATCAGGAGACACAAAAACATTAGTAAAGGAAGACCCCAGATTTCCAACCGCAGTAATAGGAAGAGTACTGCCATCGGTGATCTGAATATGCTGCTCACCATCATACTTACGAACATTATGTAAAGCTGCCGGACTGCAAGTCATGTGATTGGAAGCCGTAGAGTCAATTAACCAAGGAGAAGGAAGAAGATGTTTCTTACCTTGGAGACCAAGAGCAGAAAGAGTGGAAACAATCATTTGTTGAACCTGCTCGGGAGTAAGGTTTGAAGAAGAACCCGGAACAATGGGCTGAACGGAAGATGCAGGCACAAAGGTGGACTGAACAACAGTATGAAAAGCAGGAGCAGATCGATTCTGAGGGCGTACACGACAATCCTTAATGATATGGCCTTCCTTCTTGCAATAATTGCAGAATTTCTTGTTGCAATGTTTTGCAATGTGCCCAACTTCCTTGCAATTGTAACACTACGGCGGAGATCTGTATCATCCCTTGCCGTGAACAGCGTAGGCCACATTAACCAGCTCAGTACCACCAGCGTCTTGACAAGACGTTGTTCTTCACGCAAGAGTTCACCCAAGCAGACATCCAAAGAGGGGACAGGTGTGCGATTGATTAACCTCGCTCGTGCACTTTCAAACTCAGGTTGGAGCTTCATCAAAAATTGATCCCATTGGCTCTTAGAATGAACCGCTTGTAGTGCTGCTAAAGCATCTTTGGGAACCTTAGAGTGTACCAACCCAGAATAATCACTCCATAAATTAAGAAAACCGGAATAAAATTGTTCAATCAAGAGGTTCCCCTGGTGATAGTTTCCGATGTCTAACTCCAATTGAAAATTTCGGGCAGAATTATCTTGATAATAAATCCGCCGAAGGTAACCCCACATCGTCTTAACAGTAGTGAACCCACGAAGATTGTTGACCATACGGGGTTCAACAGAACTAAGTAGCCAGGAAGCAATTTTGGCATCCCTGCCTTCCCATAAACTAAGTTCCTTGGGATCAGTTGGAGCTGGAGAAGACCCATCCAAATGACCCCATAACTCTTTCCCTTTCACAAACATCCTGAACTGGAATTCCCAACTGGCGTAGTTCTTGCCATTAAAGAGAACAATAGAATTTTTTCCTGACATAATAACCACCAGAAAAGAAAAAAAAAATAGTTGAAATTGCGACAGCCCAAACCACCCAAAAATCCAAAAAAAAAAATCCTCTGGAAAGCTAAGAGACTGCCAACAGAACCTATGAAGAGGTTTCTGACAGTCCTAATGCTGAGAGAAAAGACATGAAAATAACTTGGGGCTCTGATACCATGTCAAAATAAGGTTTTGTTTTGAATATCTTCCTTGTGAGAGTTCTTTCCTTTATATAGAAACTGTCGAGCTAATTACAAGGTTGAAAATCAGCTATTACATCTGACTATGCACGGTAAGTAGCTGATCTGAATAGAAACCTATCAATTACATGCCTATATACAATATACACTTCTATATATAGCTAGATTAAATAAGGTAGAATATATGTTGCCTTAATAGACTAGGCTAGCACATATCCAACTGTCAATTCTGCTAACACTTTCGTCTCATCTCCACGGTGATCAACTGTGTTCTTCACGCTGCAATCAAGGAGGAGGAAATCGCTCCACGCAGATCCTGGGCTGAATGAAATACATCGCTTCACAGTTCCTGGATTGAATGAAATAAATTGCTTCGTAGCTCTCAGTGGTGGAGGAAACGCCCAACACTCAACACGACGTGCAGAAAAAAAAGATACGTAGCAATCGCTGCTTCACGCAGCAACGGGATGAAAATTTCGGGTCTCCAGATCTCCATGCCGAAAGAAAAAAAAATTGCAGATCTCCACGCTGATAAGTTGAGGGATCTCTCCTCTTCAATATGGGCTGCGATCTCACCCCAGTGCAGTTGATTTGCTGCCTCTCTATGTGGGATCTGTCTTGCAAGAGGAAAGAGGATTCAATCTCACGCTCAGCACGCCCAACACTCACGCTCAACTCAACGTATACACCCAAAAAAAAAAATTATAATTCCTTCACTCAGGTATTGGCTTATGGCAGCAACTTCAAAGATGGCGATCTCCTCTTCAATAAGCTCCCACGCTGCAGCTGGGCGGCGTTCTCTTCAGATGGTGGTAGCCAGCACTTAAGCGATATAGGGCAGCAATCTTCACGCAACAATTACTTGCAGTGATCTGATGGTAGCAGCGTCTTCAATTGTGGGCGGATCTCACTCAGGAAACAAAGCAATGCTCCTCTCTCATAGTCCTGAGCACTCCTGTGAGGGAGTAATGCTCATCCTAGCTCTTATACCATATTAAGAATGGAGAGAGGAGACACTATAACACAATATGAAATATATTAACATATCTCACGTACAAATGATATCTCTCATATATAGAGATGAGAGATGACTAACTATAGTTGATGGAGGTTGAGAAAATATCTCAAACACACACCAAAACAGGAGAGTATATTTGTCATATCTAACAGGTCATCAAGAGATAAACATTAACTCTAACAGTTAAAACTATCCATCCACATATGCAAACATTTAAATGTATATTTCCTTGAATGTGTATTTAATGGTCAATGTGTTTTTTAATGAGGAGTTGGGTTGAACAATTTAAACATAGAGAGTGCGCTCTCTAATTGGCACATAATTGGAGTGATTTGGTTACAATTTTTAATTGGTCTTCACATTAAGAAACTTACGAACCTTGGAATCATATTTGAACTAATCCGTTCATCTTGGTTGATAAATTCATAAAGATAATTATGATATCAGATTGATAGTGAATTGCATAGACATACATGATACACTCCTCCTGTTTCGAGTAGCGCAATCTAGGGTTTGTGGTCTGCGGGCTATGCAGGCCCTCTCGGCCCCTTTCCATGGATCCCCCAGATCCTAACTCGATCGAAGATCGCTTCCTCAATATTGTCTCCTCCATTCCTCCCCCCTCGTCTAATTCTCCTCCTTCACGCTTTTTCAAGCGCTTTGAAATTCCTGGGGTAAAACTCTCTTCAGCTGCATCAAAAAGGAAAGCAGTCACTCTCTCTGTGAAAGGTCTCATAGGTTTGTTCACAGGGCTCTGGCCATCTCCTAGATCGGTTGAAGTTTGGCTCAATAAAAATTGGATAACCCTTATCCAAGGAGAGGTTCTGCAAATCTTCTGTGGGAAAGGTTATTTTGCTTTCATCTTTAAGAAGAAAGAGGATCAGGATCTTATCATCAGGAATGGTCATTACTTTATGGGTCCAAGAGGAATGTATCTTAACAAATGGGACCTTTCCTTTAACCCTGAAAAAGATATCCCTAAGGCAGTTCCAGTTTGGGTTAAGCTTCCCCACCTCCCTCTCCATTGCTGGAATGATGAGGAATTTCGAGAAATAGGTAATACTTTGGGAAGATATGTGGATAACTTAGAGCCAAAAGCCCCAATGTTCTCATGTTCCGGAATCTGTGTAGAGGTTGATCTTGAGAAAGGTTTTCCTGAAGCTATCAATCTCTCCATTGACGGCTGGAACCATCTTCAGACAGTGGACTATGAGAAAATTCCCTTCAAATGCAAATATTGTCATGAGTATGGGCACTTTGCTAAATCCTGTCCTAAAAAATCGGACAAATGTAATCTTGAAGGCCCACAAGAAGAAGGATGGAATGTTGCAAGTAGGAAGAAGGATGTAAAATCAACAACAACAAACCAGCCTCACATCCCGGCAAAGAGAGTTTCTGGAAATAGGTTTGAAGCCCTACATATTGAAGAACCAAAGATCGAAACCCTAGAGGAGAATGAAGAAGAGGCCCCGCTTCAGGAGCAAGAAATCCTAGCAGAGGTTCCATCTCCAAAGCAAAAGGATGTCATGGAGGAGAATCTCTCATAGCCCATGGTTAGAAAGGAAGGACCAGCCAACTCAGAAGGATCAGTCACACGTTCTAGGGCAAAAGCAAGCACTGAAGAATCCATAGACAATTCCAATGAAGAACAAGAACCTCAATCCAAAAAAGGAAGAAAGTCAAATAAGATTTTAAGGGAACATGAAGCTGTAAGAGAAAAAGCAGTAGGAAAGCAATCTAATTTTGACTTTCTTGTAAAAAACCCTCAAGCAAGCAAATACCTCCTTAGTGTGGAAGAGGAAAAAAAGGAGAAAGAAAAGGCGCTCTGACATCTTAAGAAATAATGAAGCTGGTCTCCTGGAATTGTAGAGGATTAGGAGGTTCCCAGAAAATTGAAGTTATCAAAAGATTCAAATCAATGGAATCTGTCTCAGTCCTTCTTATCCAGGAGACAAAAAAACGGCGGAAGACAGTCTTTCAACTCTAAAAAAATTTTGGCCTAAAGGA
The DNA here is from genome assembly GCA_001517045.1 of Pseudotsuga menziesii. Lineage (NCBI taxonomy): Eukaryota > Viridiplantae > Streptophyta > Pinopsida > Pinales > Pinaceae > Pseudotsuga > Pseudotsuga menziesii. Next base: position 448,731 of record LPNX010113678.1, read on the forward strand.
GAAGGGTTTTCCATTAGTGCGAATGGAGCCTTAGGAGGCCTTCTCTCTTGGTGGGATAGTGAAAAGTTTGTTATGCATACAGCTATTGAAAACAAAAATTGGTTGTTCATCAAGATAGAAAACAAGGAAAATAAAGAAATGTTCTGGATAGGAAATATCTACGGCCCAACTTTCCAAGCGCAGAAAGAAAATTTCTGGAACTCCCTTGAGGAGCAAAGTGAAGGGAAAAAACATCTTCCTTGCTTCATAGCGGGAGACTTCAACGTCACTATTTCTACAGAGGAGCGTAGAAGAGGAACCAAAGTAAGGGACCCCTTTGGAGAAATATTGGAGGACCTGATCATGCTCTGGGGTCTTTCAAACGTCAAGCCAAAGAATGGGACCTTCACCTGGAGTAACAAAAGAATTGGTACGGGACATATTGCTGCCAAGCTGGATTGGGTTTTAGTAATCACCCATCTTCTCAGGACTTTTCTCGAGTCTAAACTTTTGTGTTCGGTCATCTCGGATCATAAGCCGATTTGCCTCTTTTTCCCGCCTTTGGAAAATTTGGGGCCTCTCCCCTTTAGGTTCAACCATCTCTAGCTTGAATCAAAAGGAGTTAGGGACATCATTTCAAATGCTTGGATTTGTTTCATCCTAGGGTCTCCGGCCTTTATTTGGGAACATAATCTCAAAAGGGTAAAATCAGCCCTCAAATCTTGGGTCAAGCATCACTATGAGGAGCCATATTAGAAAAAAATAGAAATCGTAAAAAAAATGGAAGCTCTCCAAGAGGATATGGAGAAAAGTGAGATCACCAGAGAGCACCTTCTCAGAGAGATAGAACTCGAAAAAAGTCTGCAATCAATTATAAGGCAAGAAGAAGAGGGATGGAGATTATGCTCGAGGGTTCTTTGGCTTAAAGGGGGCGATCAAAACACAATTTTTTTTCAAAACCAGTGCATAGAGAGGCAGCAGAGGAATACTATGAGGGAGCTCAAAAATGAAGACGACACTGTCATCACAGGTCAAGCGGCAATCAACACTGAGGTAAGAGGTTTCTTTGAAAACTTGTACAATGATGAAGAGTATGTTTTGCAGGAAAATATGGATGAAATGGTCCAATACATCCCTGCATTGATTAGCCCAGAGGAAAGTCTCCATATTGAATCTCCCATTTCAGAAGAAGAAGTAAAGAAGGACATTTGGACCCTCCACCCGGACAAAGCCCCAGGACCATACGCTTTCCCTATCCGTTTCTATAGAATGTTTTGGTCTTTAACAAAAAAGGACCTTATGCGTCTTATCTCTTGGATGTCGAAAGGCAAGATGGGAGGCTCCACCAACTCCACCTTTCTAACCCTGATCCCCAAAGAGGCTAACCCCTCCTCCATCAAAAGGTATAGACCTATTTCACTTTGCAATGCCTCCTACGGAATATTTTCCAAAGTTTTATCCCTAAGACTCAAGCCTATAATTCCTTCTCTGATCTCCCCCAATCAAGGAGGTTTCATCTTAGGTCGTCAAATCAGTGATAATATCCTTATGGTGCAGGAAGCAATACATTCTAGCACCAAGAGGGGCGAAGCAGGTATGACTATTAAACTGGATCTGGAAAATGCTTTTGATCAGTTAAGACATGCCTTCATTTTGTTGGTGTTGAAAAAATTTGGCTTTCCCTCCATTTTCATTAACCAAGTCCAAGCTTGCATCAATTCTCCCTGGATAGCCCCTTTAATCAACGAAAGGTCCATAGATTTTTTCAAGGCCAGTCGAGGGATAAGACAGGGATGCCCCTTCTCCCCTTTTCTCTATATTCTTGTGGCCGACTCCCTAAGTAGAAGGATCTCCAGACTTCAGGAAGAGGGCTTCCTTCCAGGTCTTTCCTTTAGAAATGGATTTCAACCTATTAATCATGCTCTTTTTGCCAATGACACTATTATGTTAGGTATGGCTTCCCCCCAAATTGCTAGAAATTTCTTAAGACCCCTGGACATTTTCCTCTGTTCTTCTGGAAGCTCTGCCAACCTTGATAAATGCCAGCTTTATGGATGGAATTGCAATGTAACTACTCTTTGTAGTATATCTCAAATCCTTCACATAAATGCTAATCATAATTGGAATCATTTCATTTACCTGGGCATTCCTATAGCCAAAAATTCTTTTGATTCCTTCATGTGGGCTTCGGTCATTCAAAAGATTAAAAACAAAATCCATTCTTTGGGATCAAAGTGGTTAAACATTGTAGGGAAAGTAACGCTTATTCATTCCATTCTCTCCTCTTATCCAATATACTCTAGCTCGATGATCCCGGCCTGTAACATTGCAATAAATAGTATTTGTGTGGAAATTAGAAAATTTCTTTGGCAAGGAGGAAAGGTGCAGAAAAAGAAATTTCATCTGGTTAATTGGGCCACAGTCAAATGCTCAAAAAGCAGAGGAGAATTGGGCATAAGGGACCCAAAGAAAATGAATAAAGCTCTAGGAGAAAAACTGATCTGGAGATTGGTCACAAGTAATAAAGAATGGTGGAAAGAAGTAATAAGAAAAAAATACATCAAAAGATGTAGATCCAAAACCTTGAACAACCCATGGACAGGCAAGGGAACCTCACTTTGGCTTCTGTGCAAAGCCTCTATCAATTTAATTCAGTCAAATTATTATTGGATTCTTGGCAATGGAAAAAAGATTAAGTTCTAGGAGAACAACATTCTAGGGCAACCTTCTCTCTCCTTGCTCCTAGGGATGGAAGAATTAGTTGAATGGCCTCGCAACATTGGCATCTTCACTCTCTTCGATCTTTCCTTATGGAATTTGAAGGGGAGTTGGATTGGTTGGAAAGAACTTCATCCTCCCGTGCACTTGGAAGAAGCAAAGAACCTTCTCTTCTCCTCCCTACATGGCATGAACCCAACAAATAAATCTTCTAAGGATCACATTGGTTGGGGAAAAATGGTCAGTATACGGTCAAAGAAGGATATAAGAAGCCAACTACGAAACTGATGGCAACTGATAGCTTATGGAAAAAGGTTTGGCATGCAGGCAATATTCCAAAGGTAAATTCTTTCATTTGGACTTTGATGCATAACAAACTGCTCACGGCTAAAAATCTCAAGAAAAGGGGGATAGCAGGCCCCTCTAGATGTGCTCTTTGCAACTTGGAAACACAAACTTCAAACCATATTTTTCTCCAATGCAGTGTTTCCTTGAAAGTTTGGAAGTATGTTCTCCCTCCGGGTGCTCAATTCAGACCTCCAGACTCTGTGGGGTAGCTCCTTGAAGATTGGATTAAGCATTTTCCTGGAAATCTCAATAAGAAACCCATCCTCAGGTGACTTTGGAACACTATACCGAAAAATTTATGTTGGCAGCTCTAGCTGGCTAGAAATAAAGCAATTTTTAAAGATGAGAAAGTCGTTTCAACCCGAATAGCTTCAAAAACAATCGAAATGATCACTGAAAAACTTGCTTCGAGAGATATCAGCTATCCTGTCTTAGAAGATCTTTCAGAGCCACTCTCTTCTTGGTGTAGCACTTTAAAAAAAAAAGGATCTCCCCTCGGTCCAAATTCACCAATTCAAGAACCAAGCTTTCCATAAGTACATATCCGTGGGAGATAAGAAAGAATCGCAGTGAGATTAGGGCTCGGTTGCAGGAAATGAATTCCTATGCTTTCTTCTTTGATGGTGCCTCAAAGGGAAACCCAGGGGTGGTAGGTGCGAGGGGGGATCTTACTAGATCCTGGAGGACAAACTAAACAAACCTTTGCTTGGGGATTAGGTCATAGGACAAACAATGAGGCTGAGTGGATGGCTCTCTTGCAAGGAATGGAAATTCTAGCTAATACAGATCACTCCAGGATAGCGATATTTGGTGACTCAAGACAAGTCATATATAAAATGATCAATGGATACACCTCAGGCCCCATAAAGTATAGACAGTTGTTTGACAAAATCATCCCTCTCCTATCGAACAATTATGAATTCTATCACATTATTCGTGCAAACAATGCCTTAGTAGATGCATTGGCCAACATAGGGGCCTCCTTTCCTCAGGGTCACTATAGTCTCAATGGCCTAGGCATAAACATTAAACATATTCCCTAATTATTTTGTGATATCACCCCTCCTTACCCACCCATTCCATCGCATTTCGTGTTGGATTAAAGGTCATCGAGTATGGTTTCCATGCTTCCCACCCAGTCGACGCGTGGTCTCCACTCTTCATCAGCCTCACCTCTATCCTTGCTGCCTTAATGAGCCATCCCCCTCAGAGTTATTTCTCACACAGCTCACACACTCCAAGTCTCTTCATCCTCTTTGACATGGCTTCTTCCGAAAGTTTCCCCTACCCCCATGCTCCCCTTGTTAACGTAATGCTCCCTTATTGCTCTGCATTATCTCTGGAGAACACCTTGCTGGCTGTAATCTCTGGTGTCGATGAAGGCATTGTTCAGGGGATCCCTTGGGAGTCCTTGCCTCTGATCAGGGTTTTCATCAAGGAAAGGCTGGCAGGCTTGCTGCGTTCTTGACCTGTTTTTGCTCTTCTCAAGCTGGTGGTCCTTTGTGGCGCTTAAACATAGGCTCTGCAGTCAACATTCTCGTCGAAGGTCAGCCTCTCATTGCAGGTAGCACTTTGATTTTTGGGTGCAAGTGTTCGGGGTGGAAGGAAGGAGTGGTCGGCACTCTCTCTTACCGCAACAAGAAGGATAGTGACACTCTGCAGCAGGAATTTGCAACCCTCATCTCTGCTCTTGGTGGTCTATTTTGTGGTGAGCAGGTTCAAGAGCTCACAGTTTCAGAAAGGGATCTACTCAGTTGTTTTTCTAGTCTTATTCTTGCCAACCCCAATCCTAGCCAATACAGAATGGACCATGCGAATGAAAATTCCGGTCTTGCTGATTTGAAGAAAAATCTAAGGCGTCTTTAGGACATGGTGGCTATTGGAATCATGGACAGTAAAGAGACAGCTCAAGAAATCAAGAACCTGGTAGATGTGGTTGGTTACACCTCCTATCAGATCAACAATCACAACGCCAGGATTGATGATACAGAGATGAATCTAAAAGAAATAATGGGGAAGGTGGACCGCATTCAGGAGGACATTCAGCGTCTGGTGAAAATGAACCAAGAAAGCCAAGTAAATGAAAATCCTCCAGGGGCAGCCCAACATATGGAGGAGGAATTGGTTGTTCAACAACTAAAGCACCCAGGCAATTTTTAATGAATTTGATAGTCTATGTTTTTTCGTTTACTTCTTAATCAACAGTTTATTCGGGTATATACTACCTCTGTTTCTAGCAGCTATGTAAGAACTCTATTTGGCTTTTTAAGGTAATCTCTTTGGCCTTGTTTTGCCTTTTCATTTTCAAAACAACATGAACTCCTAGCGAAAGCTTTTTTGTAATGTATGGCTGTGCACAGCCTGTTTAATATTAAATCTTTCATAGTTTCTGTTAAAAAAAATTTGTAGAGACATACAATTTCAATTCTAAGAAGGATAAGTGTTCATGAGTCGAACATGCCATACACCCATCGATCAATAGCGTTTGCACAAATATGACACTTTCACATATTTTCTGCATTATCACTCACTGACCAAAATGCACTTTGTTCTCCCTCTGGTCAAGGTAAGCAACAATCTCACCTCGAAAAAACCTTTCTACAACTGAAAATTGGCACGAGGAATTCATTTTCCAATAGGAAAAAATTTGGAGTCCTTTGAGAATAGTATTGTAGAATAAATTAACTCTGCCATTTCTACATATCAATTACCAAATATGCTCAGTGTTTTAAATAATCCCCATCCCAATTGTCTAAGAAGACTATTGTTTTATCAAATAGACTATTGTTTTATCAAACATCGGCATGAGTCATCACATTACAAGGCTAGGTTTAGTCAAATGGATCTAAAATGTTACAGCATGAGTAGGGGGTTTTATGCATGCAGAGTCATTGAAAGAATGTAAGAGCAAAAAGAGTTAGTGATAGAGTACTTATGAAAAATGGAGGAGTTTTCACTTCGCATGAGTGAGTGATAGGTAAGAGGATTTTTCTCTTGTTCAATCTGTGGCCATCCACTTTTTCAAATGCATGTTGTCCATTTTTTGATTCCATGTTCAACCAACATTTCAAATGCAACCCATGAAACTTGTTCATTCCATTTTTATGGTAGATTTCCTGTTTATTTCTCCTTTCACGGTGTGCTAATTTTGAAAATGCATGTCTAGGTTGTTTTATTATTGTTGTTCTATATTAATATGAAATTAGTTACTAGTTACATCTTGGAATGAATTTTATTGCACTCAAGGAGGTTTGCATGAGGGGAGATTTGATTCCTCTCGGGGCTTGATAGATCCTAGGATTTTGATCTAGGCTCGTATATTAGAATTTGGGGTGGACTAGCACCTATGATTTTTCTAGATTGCACTAGGATGAGACAAGTGTACTATCTAGATTGTTTTTATTGCACTCGTCCAAATTCAAAATAGAAAATTATAAATAATATATATATAAAGTGATAGCTATGCATGGATATAACTAAAATTATAAATATAAAAAATAACTAATAGCTATGCATGGATAACCGATAGTTGATGCATGAATAATTTGTAGTTGATGCATGGATAACCTCAAATGGTGAAACCTGTGGTGGCACTTAACTTGTGACCTTTCCATGTTCAATGACCACAAGTTAAGTGGTTGTGCTAGTTACATTGATCGATGTTTATATTTTAGAATTAAGGGTGGATTAGACCCTATGTTTTTCCTAGATTGCACTAGGACCAGACAATTGTAAGTCCAGATTGACTTTATGGCAATCATTCCCAATTTGAAATAAACAATATATATA
>LPNX010113678.1:465385-485755 GCA_001517045.1 Pseudotsuga menziesii
TGCATTTATGTCGTGCTTTTCAAGGATTTTAGCAAATGGGCCAAGGCGCTGCCCTGTTTCATCATACTTTCCATAGTATTCACCACCTCTATCAGATCTAATGATTTTCACCTTTCTATCTAATTGTCTTTCAACCTCAGTGATATATACCTCAAGGGCATCCACCGATTGAGATTTTTCATGCAGCAAATAGACATAACCATAACGTGAAAAATCATCGATAAAGGGGATAAAATACTTTTCTCCACCAAAAGATGGATTGTTAAAAGGCCCACAAATGTCTGTATGGATAATCTCAAGAAGCTCAGTACTTCTTGTGGCACTCTTTCTGGTGTGTTTTATTTGTTTTCCCTTAATACAATCTACACATATTCCAAGATCAGAAAAATCTAGGTTCAAGAGAATCCCATCTTTTACTAATCTAAGTAACCTTTCTCTGGAAATATGTCCCAGCCTTTTATGCCACAAGTATGAGGAATTTTCATTCGTGAGAATACGTTTAATACCAACATTATGATGCAAGGTAAGAATAGTTTCAGCAAATTGATTATCAAGTTTTAATTTGTATAAACCATCAGAAAGAATGCCCGAACCAACAAAAGAGGTATTCTTAAACAAACTGAAACTTTTATTTCCAAAATTACAGGAGTAACCATCGATGTCAAGTCTAGACAAGGAAATTAAATTTCTGGAAATAGAAGGAACATAAAGAGTCTGAGACAAATCCAAATGATAACCAGAATCTAGAAATAAACGATAAGTCCCAATGGCTTCAACTTGAGCTTTAGCTCGATTTCCCATTAATACTGTGTTGGATTTCCCGTACTGTGTTGGATTGACCAACTCAGAAATTTTGACTAAAATAATAAGAAATAATTTATCTTTGCTGCAAAAATCGAATGCCTTAGTGTTGTTTCCTCAACCCTCTATCAACCCGAATTTCAGAGCACTCCATGAAAAACTTGCTTGTCTTTTCACCCATCCTAAGTGTGTAACACTTGATTTATATATACAAAAACATGTGGACAAATTTACATTGACTGAGCTGACCTCACAAGAAAAAATTTATTTAATAATTATTCATTTACATTACTCTAATTGAGTTGACCTCATGAGTAAGGTAAATTTCCACTTCGAATTTAAAAAATTAAAATCTCTTTTATTGTGAGGGGTTAGGAGACGCTCCATATATCAACGAAAAGGGATTGACGAGGACTATCTCCCTATTATGGAATTTTAGAAAAAACATGGTCCAATATCCTTAAAATATTCAATTTTGTTCACGACATCAAAGACCCCACACATGAGGGTGCTAAAGACCATACCACCAACTACAAGAGTTTCAAATCTTCTTCAAAGTCTTCTTCAACATATTGAGGCATGTCCATGGGATCCACCTACATCACCATCCCAATAGAAATATAACCACAAAGAGGACCATACATCACCATCAACAAGCTACCAAGTGTGTGGGTTCAAGACCCAAGGTACCACATGCAAGGGTTTCAAGGACTCTTTTAAAGATATCATATAATATTTAAACAAGATGCCTTCCATGGACTTCAAGCGCATCACATAGGAATCCATTATCAAGTACAAAGGTACATTCAATATCTATCATGATCATATAATGTCCAAGAGCCATCATACCACCATGTATGTGGGTGCCAAACCTTCTCATGCATAATGACCATCTCCAAGGGTTCCATGACTCCAACAAGGGATACACACAAATCGAGGTCTTCATCAAGTGCAAGCAGTGGGCTACACAAACATCAAGTGGCACATACCAAGTATGTGGGCTTCATGACCCTATACACTCATGACCTCTTCAACAAATGACCACATAATGGGTCATTTGTACCACCGTGTTCTACAAGGCACACACCATCAGTGAATGGGATCCAAATCCTAGGCTATCACATGTGTGGGTTTTTCCAATCACTCAATCATCAAGTTATAATCCAACTGGATACTGGGTGTGGGTAAAGGGTGACCAACCCATATCAAACCTGTGCAAGTGTCCATGATTAAATCCATACATGTTTATCAATATTTTCCACTATAGGGGACCTTGGTGGTAGCAATGACACCCTGAAGGGCTACTGCAAGTCCTGTGTCAGCATCAATGACAACTCAATCAACAGTAGGAACGTATTGGAGCTTTATATCTCCTATATGCACCATATCCTGAATGTAATGATACTTTATTTCTATATTCTTTGACTTATCATGAAACAACGGATTCTCTGTCAGCTTGATGCAACTCTGGTTATCACAATAAATATCAGTTGCATCCATCTATGCATCAAATAATCCTACCAATAACTTGTGAATCTATATTGCTTCGCTACAGGCTGAACATGTTGCAATGTATTCAGCCTCGACTATACTGAGCACACCACTGGTCTATTTTCTACTAATCCATGATATCACACTTGATCCCAAACTAAAACAACATCCTGAAGTGCTCTTTTTGTCTTCAGAACTTCCTGCCCAATCTGAATCAATATAGACATACAATTTGAACTCACTGCCGACTGCATTTCTAATTCCATAATCCAATGTACTCTTTAGTTACCTCATCACATGTTTAGCTGCAACTAAGTGAACATGTCAAGGCTCCACAATACATTGACTCAAGGTGTTTATAGCAAAACATATATATGGTCTTGTATTAGTTAAATACATCAGTGAGATAGTAATATGTTTGTATAGTGTGACATCTACTCTTTATGAAGATTCATCATTTAGTAGTTTAAGGTTTGTTACCATAGGAGTGTTAATTTCTTTGCACTCGAACATCCCAAATTTCTTTAGGATCTCCACTCCATATTTTCCTTGGTTTAGGAAAATCTCATCTGGGAACTACCATACTTCGAGACCTAGTAGTGCATCATGCCAAGGTATGTCATCTCAAACTGGGTTGCAAGCTTCTTCTTCCATTCCATGATGAACTTCTCCTCTCCTGTTACAAATAGATCATACACATATAATAGTAATAGCATGGTCCCATCATCTACAACCTTATAGTAAAGGTTGGAATATGCTTTACTTTTGGTAAATCCCAAGCTCATTAGGAATCCATCAATTCTTCCATACCATGCTCTGGGTGCTTGCTTCAACCTATATAGTTCTTTCTTGAATTTGCATACATGTGTCTTCTTGTCATGTGTCTCAAAACCTGGTGGTTTTTCAATGTACACTTCTTCTTCTATGACACTATTTAGAAAGGTTGTCTTTACATCCATTTGATATAACTTCCATTTCATCTTAGCTGCCAAGAAAAGGATAGTTCTGATTGAAGTATATATTGCTACTGGTGCAAAAGTCTCTTCATAATCAATCCCTTTCTTATGATAGAATTCTTTGCGATAAATCTTTCTTTGAACTTTTCAATAATTCCATCTACTAAATGCTTTGTCTTGAAAATCCATTTTGAAGAGACCACTGATTTATCATTCGGTCTTGGCACTACATCCCATACATCAATATTTATGATAGAATGGTATTCTTCTATCATGGCATCCATCCATTCCTTCTTTTTTGAAGATTCTTCAAAACATGTGGGTTCGTCGTCAACAAGATTGCACATCCAGGCCACATAGTTGGAGTAGATTCTTGGTCTCTTGCTTCCTTCTGGTGCACAATCTCTTTCTGCTTCTTGAATTAGATCACGTTCCCAATATGGTATTCTCTTTGTTAAAATCATCACATGGGGTGTCTCCATGGGTCCTTGGGGTTCCTCCATGTCATGTTCTTCTAGTATGGGTTCATCTTTTACATTTCTAACTAGTGGTTTAATGGATTCTACAATTCCGGGAGCCTCTTGCTCTTCTTCATGATATTCAACTACATAGACATTTTTGGATTTGTTGAAAGCTACATCTTCATCGAATGTGACAGATCTGGTGATATTAATTTGACAGGAGCATGGAATATAGATTTTGTAATATTTTGATTGGTCACTGTCCAACAAATATTCCCTTCTTTCCTGAAGGGTCCAACTTTAATCTTTTCTCCTTGGGAACATGTAAGTACACAAGACAACCAAATATCTTCAGATAGCTGACTTCAGGTTTCTCACCGATAATCATTTCTTCTAGACTCTTGTTCCAAATAGCAATGTGGGATATTCTATTCTTCACATAGACTGCGGTCCTTGCTACTTCAGCCCATAAATGCATAGGTGGATCTTGATCAAGCATCATGGCTTTGACTCCTTCCATGATAGATATATTCTTCCTTTCTTCCACTCCATTTTGTTGAGGATTATAGGGTTTAGTAAGCTCCCTCTTAATCCCAACTTCTTTACCGAAGTCTTTGAATTCATTTGAATTGAATTATCCTCCATTATCTAAACTCAAGGTCTTGATCTTCTTTTCAGATATATTCTCCACAAGAGCCTTGAATTATTTGAACTTTTTAAATACTTCATCCTTTCAAAAAGTATATCAAAAGTCTTATAAGAGTAGTCATCAATAAAATAGACATAATAAACATACCCACTTAAGGAAGTAGATAACATTGGTTTGCACACATATGATTGGACAATATCCAAGATCCCCTTTGCTTTATTATTACTTCTTGGAAATGGGTTCTTGGTATTATTTCTTTAAGCACATCCTTTGCATACTCCTTCATGAGTTATCTGGATCTCTCGTAGGCCTGTCACTACCTTGCTCACAATTAGTAATGCTTTGTAGTTCACATGAGCAAGTATTCTATGCCATAGTTCACATGGACTTATGGAGAGAAATTCTGTTACGGAGAGAAATTCCTATGGCTTGGGGTACCACAACAGATAGATTAACTCCATAAATCAATCCTTCCCTATATGCAAGAGAAACCAAACATCTAACACTAAAGGATTTCGATTCGTACCTTATTCCGAACGGTTGATGTAGATCCCCGTTGAGTTTTACCACTCTCGCTTGTATTAGCAATTTGCTTCCTCAACATTCAACAAACAAGACAAGCATGCTATATATAATTGTGTTAGATATACTCTAGCATATATAATCAATAACATATAAGCATTTAAAAGAATCCATGGATCAAATACTCATTTAAATACACATTATTGGACAGAAAAATATATTTCTATTGATATAAAACAGAGATTACAATAGCGACAACCTATGTCGGCATGTTTGCGAATGGGAGAAATTGAGTCCCCCACTTGGGCCTCCACCACTTCAATCCTCAATCTCTCAATAGCAAGCTCACAAACAAAAGGCAAGCTTGGGAAGAACACAAAGTGCTCCAAGGGACAAAGGGATGCAGACTCAAGTATAAGCTCTGGCAACAATGGACTATAGTTTTCTTGCACTTCAATTCCTCTCCTTAAATTTATCCAAAGGGTTCCTTATATAGCTCTTCAATGGGGTAATGGAAGGTGGAATTCGAGCGATCTCAAGGCATATGGAAGGCCAAAAGACAAGTGACTCGGATCCACATCAAGGAAAACTCCAAAATCTTTTGAACTTTTGCACACATCTCAATGTACACGGGTTTAAGGGTCAAATCTGTGTATATACACGATAAAGGGATTAAAAGTCGTGTATGGCAATTATTGCATGTTTTTAGGGATGATCTTGGAAACATCAAAGGTAAAAAAAATGGTCCATGGGGTCTAAAGAGTCTGCAGAGGGACAGAGGAGGCCATAAAAGGGTGATCTACCATGTGTGGTAAAATCAGCTGTAACAGATGCTCCCTAATGTGTGAGGTCAGAGGGGTCATACGATGGCTGAAATACAGTATAAGTCCATCCCAGAAGTGGAGTGATGAAGAACCCAATGGAAGAACCAACCATCCAATCAGTACGATACAATGATCAAACTTTGCACATAACTGCAAGTAGATATAGCAGTCCCGAATACATGAGAGTACAATGGCCATGAATAGGCATGATACAAAATATGATGTGTGGTCATTGCCAAGTACAATATAGATAGATCAGAATCTTCATGATGAAGATATACACAGGATCATGATCTCTATGTAGGCTGAAGATATATAACAGATCAAGATCTCCATAATGGCTGAAAATATCTAACATATACTGGAATCAAGTCACAAGAGCTGAAATCTCATGAACACTGGCATGATCAAGGAGGTAGCATATATGAGATGCCACTAGTCTGGAAGGTCTTCTACACAAAGCGCTACGAGTACATGTTTTACTATGTGAATAGAGGTGTCGAGGTCGAACATAGTAGTCCATCGTCTGATTACCGGTCATTGATGTATACCTTTAACAGACGCGAGATCACCCACCGATAATGAAAATGGGAATCAAGGTACTAGAGTGCAAACTAACAAGTGTGAATAAATTTGTTGAGGTCAAACACTTGAGAGAATCCATCAATCAGGGGACATTGATGTATTCCCAAAAAACTGTCGATGGCGAGAGAACCTGCCACTTATGACTGTAAGTCTCAAGGAACTCAAAAATGACTCTAGATTCCTATCCCATAATAAATGATCTGAAGTCGATGGGACGAAATTCATTGGAAAAAGGGAATTAAGGAATCCCCCATCATCCAACATGAGGTACTCAGCAAAGTTGTATAATGTGGAAGGACTCAATCATAATGTGCACGAACCAGTAACGGTACCGGGAATGGCCGGCATGCAAAGTCTAGAGAACTGAGGAATGGCCAACTTAGGTTTCAACTTCCTTCGAACAAGATCATAAAGGCGAATGGTGACTAAATGTAGGCAGCATAAACTTGATATACAAAACTTGGACATCTCTGCGACACAGGAAGCATCGACAGAGGCTCCATAAGGACTGGAAGCTTAACTAGTCATTGGAGATAAACTCAGAGAAATGAGTACAACTCCTAAAGTCAAACTATTAACCCAACCAAGGGATGTGATATATAGTGCTCTATTCGAAGGCGACACAACTCGACTGCTACCAAAGATAACATCTTTTCCTATCCGGCTTTTTGGTTTTTTGATTTTTTTGGACTTTTTCAAATATTTTGCAAAGCTTGAAAAAGAATAAAAGTGCTTTATAGTTACAGACTAGGAGGAGATGAGTGTCAATGGGAAAACAAACTAGTTCCAAGCAGCAGAACATACCTATTCTCAATGCAAGGACACGTGTAGGATAATGACACTCAGGGAAAAGTCCCCTCCTGGTAAAAATGGGGAATCAAGCTGCAAAGGATATATGAAATGGCTCTGCATGGCTAGACATGAGACAAGCTCAGGCTATATAGCTGTGTTGTAGTTGCAACTGTTTTTCCCAAAATTTTTAAAATTTTGGACCCCCTTTGATTTTATCTTGCCTAAAATGGTTGGGATTCATGAACTTTGTTTTGTTTTTCCCTTTGCTATAGTTTGGATTGTTTCGAGGTCAACTGTTTTCATGATTTTTGAAAAATTGTTGTGTCTGCAAATGCTTTGGATCGTGGAGTTTAAAGTTCGATTTGAAAATGTTGTCCTTTGATTTGAATGATTTCTTTCAGTGCTATTGGAAGTCTATTTCTGTTCGAATCAAAGTTTTAGTTCTCTTTGCAGTTGCAGTGTCGGAGAAGAAACAAACTACTTCTATCACTGCACCGCTGAAGTCTTTTGAAACTTAACATTTTTTTGATTTGGTTTTTCGGAGGTCAGTTGAACATGAATCGCGGACATAGTTCTCTATGCAGCCGCCGTTGCGGAAGCTAAACAATGAACGACCCAATGGATAGTTTTGATTGTCGTCGATTCCTTGGTTTTTATTGTTCAGACCTTTGATTGTTTTCAGTGACTATGCTTTTTATTTTATCGGAATATTTTTTAACTAGCAGTCGGAGCATTAGCCTTCTATATCGTCGTCGTTTCGGAGGACAGATAAAGAATGGGCCGATGGTTAGTTTTTCTTTCGCCGATTACGTGACTTTATTTTGCTTACGATAACCTTTTCTTTTCACCCTCAAAGCGGTTTATGACTTTGATTGGAGTTGTAGTTCTTTTGCCTTCCGCTGTTGCGGATCCATAATGCGCTAACCATCTGACTTATAGAGTTGTCGACTGTCGATGTTTTATGTTGACTACGGAACCCTTAGCCTATGCGGTTTCCGCCGTTACGGCATTTTAGTGAGCTAACCACCTGACGTTTATGTCGTTCCATTCGCCGACGATAAGATTTTTCTGCCCGTTGCTATAGTATTAAGTCTTTTCAACGCCGATAGACTTAGTAGTCTCGCAGAGCTCGTTGTCTGTCTGAAGCCCATCGTTGCGGCTATGAATAAGACTATCCTGCCAATGCTTTAGTGGTTTTCCCCACCGATAAGGGTTTTTTCCGCCTGTTCTGTGTGTTTTTTTTACCCTATCTTATGGGCGGCGAAGGTTTCAGATTCTTATCATTTTAAGGTTTTCACAACGAGAGCGCAGTACAGGGCCTCATTTTGATGATCAGTTTTATTGTTAGTATGGTTTATGTTTGTTGAAAAGATGCAGTCCGAATTAATGATGAATTTTTGTTTTAACTACAGACGCGCTTAGAAGATTCTTCAGACCTCAGTTTGATGATTACTGTTGCAAAGAAGACATAGTTGAAGGAGAAAGTAGAAGGGAGTTGATTGAAGAAAGGAGAAGTAAGAAGCATAGGTTTTGCTGAAAAAGAAGAGAGTGAAGATCTGAGAACAACAGAATTTTAAAAGGACCAATGGATTATTAAGAAAAATTGATAGCAGCAGAGGACCGCGCTTGGAAATGGCTCATCAGTTACCAAGCTGGTCCCTTTTTACCAAGTGCTTGTAAATCTTAATCTAAAATGTAACGTATTGTATGAATCATGAGCACTCACAAAGGACAAAATTGTAAGATTAAACAGTTGGGGGAACCCCAAAGGTCACCCGGGGGAGGGGGGGGGGAACCCAAAGGTTTTGCTGTTTGTATAAATATAGGAGAATTAGAGGGAATAAGGCACTTTTTCCCAGTTAGATTTGTGAAGACATATTGTAAGAAGAACTATTTCCTTTTGCAATAGATAATTACAATTTTCCTGTTGGAGAAAGCTTGGTGGAATGTTCAAATGTTGTGCTATGGATTTGTTGAAGAGGAACTATTTCGTTTTTAGCTTTGTGTCCATTAACTGTGAGATCGTTCTAACTCTTTGAACCTATGTTCTTGTATGAATGTTCTCTGGTTTATTTTATGAAAAATTCCACTATGAGTAATAAATGTTGTTCATAAACAATTGGCTATCTGGTTTTTCAAATATCTTTAAATGTTCATGTGTTTTGAAAGAAGTATCAGCTATCTGTGATTTTTCATAATGCATGTACAAAATACATTACTCATCAATGAATGATAATCTTTCTCCTTAGGGATAGGTTAGGTAGTTAGTTTTAACTTTTTGTTGTGTGTGATTCAAATGCGAGAGAGTTTAAGATGAGAGGTAAGAACCTGCACATTACATTGTGACTGCTCCTCGTATTCTCTATCAATATGCATTCTTAGATAGGCACTTGCATCTCATACTTAAATATAAAAAACTAAAATATACACGGTGGATCGGGCCGCAACCGGTAAAACCCTTTGTTTTTGTTACTTGACCTACGGTAGCCGGACCACAAATCGGATGGATTCCCTACACCAAACAGTCACGGGCTAGTTGGGAACGTTGACTGGGGAGAATCCCTTGCTGTTGTTTCCTGCGAATTTCCAGGCCTCAACAGGCTGATAATCGAAGTCAAGGAAGCTGGCATAAGGCTCAATAAGGCAAGCAAAACTCATGATAATGCAATTCCAACTTGACATATACAAGGGAGTCCCGGGGGAAAATGGCCAGCATAAAGTTCAAGAGGAGTATGAAGCTCTTGCTCAAGGACATGGTGGGACTAAAGGGGGACTTCCGGACCTAAGAGAGGACTCATAGCATGGGTACCAAATGCAAAAGGGAGCTAACTAGGACACCCATGTATAGGAAAGCTCTACCATTCACATAGTACCACTTCTAACAGCAGCATGAAGGTTCCATGATACCATGGAATGGGTTCGTACCTAAGGTTAAGATGGAATGGTCATAAGGCAATGCATAAGTGCAAGCGGATGTGATATCCTAACCTATATGCTAGTTCAGACATAATACTTGTGATAGGAACAAACGGGTCGAAACCTCGGAGAGAGTGTACAAAAACTGGACCCTACATGACAACCATATTAGTCCAAAACAACCCAAAATAGTCAATAAAGAATCCAAACTATAGGGAATAGGGAGGAATGTTCATGACAAATGCACCCAAAGGAAACAATGCGGTGAATGATGGGATATAAAAAAGGAAAGTAAAGTGTAGACCCAACGTTCACGTATCCACTACCACCCCCATGAGGGTGACCATTGGCGTAAAGACCGAGCGAAGGGAATAAAAATCCTTCACAAATGGAGTAGAGGATGGAATATAACCATTCCCAAATCTATGAGCACGATAAGGGGCTGTGATGCCCCCAAGTCTGACACCAGGGTCCGTATTAGGACCAAGGACAGGTGATAGGATACCAGGCATGCTGAAAATAAAAGGACCCAAACTCAAGAGAGCATAAATATACTCAATTAACCACGATCCCAAAGGCCAACTAGCGCACAAAGAGCACACTCCTAAGAAAATCTATAGCCAAAATATAAGCAAACCAAGGGGAGAATATGTGAGCTCCCGAATGAAGCAGGTATGTCTCTCCTAGGAGAAGCTTGAGACTCCCATACACAACAAGCAGAGGTTCGTAACCAATTATTGTGGCCCTCAGCTTCAACGCATATAGTGACTGTGCTGTCCGACCCTAACCTGGCCGGGACACCTGCAGAATAACCCCTGCGAAGTACCCCCTCGATAACCTAGGTAAGGCAACTAAGGTCACCTCAATATAATCAATGCTCAGGCAAACAGTCGCAGGCGGGATTGACCATATGGGTAGGGTAGCAAAGCCCAAAACTCTCGAAAGATCCCCCAGATACGAATACAATCCTGGAAATATCTCCGGTGCTACTCAGTTATGACCAGGGGTCATCCCAATCATTAACCGCTCACACTGCCTCGTGCTTAACTCCCGTGTAAGAGGAGCATTCTAAGAAACACTAATTATATCAAGGATTTCTCTCTCACCTGGACATACACCTAATTGTTTTGTTTAGTGGTCTTGGAGAATTAACTCACAATGAACTATTTCAAGACCCTAAAACCTATTCTTGTTGGTGAACCCTATAAAATAAAAATGTGTAGTTCATTTTAAATTATGCGTTAATTTTAATGGCTATAATTACTCAAAGGGAAATGGTCGTGCAACTAATGATATGAAGACTCAGCATTGAAATAAAAGTGCACACCTAACAAGCAATGCCATGTGCAATCTTGTAGAATGAAAAATAGGGTATGCCACTACATGAGATGAATAAATATATATTCCTTTCCGAATGCCAATGCAATCCTTCCTATATGAAAGCCTAAATAAAACTCTCACCCAAGCAATCCAATGCAAGTACCTCCTCAAATCCATATACAAAAATGCAACTACCTTGTATTTTTCAATAGAAAAGAATGAAAAATGCAATAAAAGTCATCTAAAACTCTCAGTCTCTGCAGCAAATATAAAACACAAGTCCAACAAGACACCGAGACCAAAAAAAGTAATGCACTAATGGCAAAACAAAAAGGATAAATGACTAAAACTGCTTTCAAAGAAAAACCAATGAAAAAGCGGTTTCTGGTCACAAAAGAAGCATTCAACATACAACATCAGACCCAAGCAAGACCCAACCACGCTCAGAACCCACCCAACAACTCCCCCAACATCAAACTCACCAAAAGGGAGGATGTACGCGACTGTTCAACGAAAAACTGCATATATACGCGAATTTTGGCCAAAAAGCTGCATGTATACGTGGATTTTGGCCAAAAACCTGCGTGTATACGCGACTTTTGGTCAAAAATCCGCGTATGTACGCGACTTTTGGCCAAAAACCTATGTATACAGAGAAGACAGTGGTAAAAAGCAGGCCAAGGGTCAAGCCAATAAAGGGGAGTGTCAATGGATGAACATACTATAAAATGCAACACAGAAACAAGGAGAAACAAAGAGCAAGTCAAGAATATCAAGTACATTCTGCCCCCAAACCCCAAAGAAAAACAAGGAACGTCCCCAGTGGAGTCGCCAATTTTGTTACGGAGAGAAATTCCTATGGCTTGGGGTACCACAACAGATAGATTAACTCTAGAAATCAATCCTTCCCTGTATGCAAGAGAAACCAAACATCTAACACTAAAGGATCTCGATTTGTACCTTATTACGGATGGTTGATGTAGATCCCCGTTGAGCTTTTCCACTCTCGCTTGTATTAGCTATTTGCTTCCTCAACATTCAACAAACAAGACAAGCATGCTATATATAATTGTTTTAGACCTACTCTAGCATATTTAATCAATAACATATAAGCATTTAAAAGCATCCATGGATCAAATACTCATTTAAATACACATTATTGGACAGGAAAAGATATTTCTATTGATATAAAATAGAGATTACAATAGCGACAACCTCTGTCGGCACGTCTGCGAATTGGAGAAACTGAGTCCCCCACTTGGGCCTCCACCAATTCAATCGTCCATCTCTCGATAGCAATCTCACAAGAAAAAGGCAAGCTTGGGAAGAACACAAAGTGCTCCAAGGGACAAAGGGATGCAGACTCAAGTATAAGCTCCAGCAACAATGGACTATAGTTTTCTTGCTCTTCAATTCCTCTCCTTCAATGTATTCAAAGGGTTCCTTATATATATAGCTCTTCAATGGGGTAATGGAAGGTCGAATTCGAGCGATCTCAAGGCATATGGAAGGCCAAGAGACAAGTGACTCAGATCCACATCAAAGAAAACTCCAAAATCATTTGGCCTTTTGCACACATCTCGATGTACGTGGGTTTAAGGGTCAAATCCGCGTATATACGCGATAAAGGGATTAAAAGTCGCGTATGGCAATTATTGCATGTTTTTAGGGATGATCTTGGAAACATCAAAGGTAAAAAAAATGGTCCATGGGGTCTAAAGAGTCTGCAGAGGGATAGGGGAGGCCATAAAAGTGTGATCCACCATGTGTGGTAAAATCAGCTGTAACAAAGGTCTTGATCTTCTTTTCAGATATATTCTTCACAAGAGCCTTGAATTCTTTGAACTTTTAAAATACTTAATCTTAACCTTTCAAAAAGTATATCAAAGTCTTATAAGAGTAGTCATCAATAAAATAGACATAATAAACATACCCACTTAAGGAAGTAGATAACATTGGTTTGCACACATATGAGTGGACAATATCCAAGATCCCCTTTGTTTTATTATTACTTCTTGGAAATGGGTTCTTCGTATTCTTTCTTTAAGCACATCCTTTGCATACTCCTTCATGAGTTATCTGGATCTCTCATAGACCTGTCACTACCTTGCTCACAATTGGTAATGCTTTGTAGTTCACATGAGCAAGTATTCTATGCCATAGTTCTCATGGACTTGTGGTATTGACTGTGAAATTTGAATCTATGTGCCCCTTTAATTTGTATAGTATCATTCTTCAACACTAACTGGATCATCTATTGTCTTTCCTTTGGGCCACATAAGGACTTCATCATCTAAGGAAAATATGAAACTTTTCTTATCTAAAGCTGATATAGGAAGAAGGTTCTTTTTCAAACCTAGAACATATAGGACTTCTTTCATCTTGATGGACTTTTTAGATGTTAGCTTGTAATAAGTTTCTCCCATCCCTTTGATGGGATATTGATAATCATCTCCAAGTTGCACCTTGTGTTGATAGTCTTTCTTGGTAAGACATAAGAGAGATTCTTTGTGACCAGTCATTTTTGGTAGCACCACTATCTATGAGCTAAGTGTCACTTCCATGAGAGATTGATCCTATGAGATCTTATATTAAGACATATTCTTCATTGGAGTCTTCATTTTCTCTATCCTTATCTTCATCTGATTCATTCTCTTCGACTGCATGGGCATGGAACTTTCAGTTCTTTATCTTGAATTTATCTTTATTAAGTGGACAATGTCTGGAGATGTGTCCCAACTTATGACATGTATAGCATTCATAAGATGAATAGTGAGTCAATGTTAGGCTTCTTACTTCTTTTGAAGTCTTGTGATGTTCTAGGAGGTGGTCCTCGATCCTTTCTCTTGTTTCTTCCATTCTTTGCATCAGAAACTAGAACTTGATCTTCATTATTATTTAGCTTATATTCTCTATTTGCTATCATTCCTTCTTCTTGTACACATTCTTCCCATAGTTTTTTGAATTTGGTTAGCTTTATCCTAGCACATATTCCTCTGATGAAGGAATCACATTCTCTTGGAACACCATTTAAAGTGGTCATCACAACTTCTGCTTCTTCCACCATGTCACCAATGGCTTCTAACTGTTCTTTGATCTGAGATACTCTTGAGAAGTATGATTACATAGTTTCTTCCTTTTGTATATTTACACCCTTGAGTTGGTTTCTCAAGGTCATTCTTATATTGATGTTCTTGCCTTCAAATAGACTGGTTAGTGCATCGAACATTTTCTTTGGAGTATTCTTGGAAGATAATTGGGGGACTCAAATGATCCTTGATAAAATCTGCTACAATCCTCTTGGTTTTGATCATATACTTATCGTGCTTGTCCTTTGCTTCATCTACCTCTTGTTCCTTGACCTCATCTGTTATGTAGCCTTCTAGGCCATGTTCTTCAAGGATGAGCATGACTCTATACTTCCATGCTCTGAAATTCTCTGCTCCCTCAAGCTTTTCATCAAGTTTGGTATTTTTTGTCATCTTTAATTAATGAGAACCTCAAATGGAAATATAGGAGATAGTAGTTACCAATTTGAGGACTGCTTCTAGAACCTACTTCCGGATGACCTAGGGTTTGATAGGAAAACCCTAAATTTTCAACCATGTTACCTGCAAGACTGATTGTAGGAAAAGATGTGCATCCCCAAGGAGAGATAGACAATATTTTTCTTTTGCCCAATCTGTGGACAAAACCTTAAAAAATATGATTCCCTAGTTTCTTCAGATGGTAGTGGTAGGTCAAAAAATGAAAATCCACAGAACTGAAATCTGCTTCGACAGAAAGATGCGCCCTTCGAGGGTGAGTTGAATTCTCCTTCTTTTTCGGTTGATTTGTGGAGGGAGTTTTCCGTAATAATGAGCCCTAACTTGTTGAACTGTTAGAAAAGTTGTTACATAATGTCTTCTTTCAGGTTGGCTTTGATACCATGTTAAGATTTTAAAAGTTGTTATGCCAAAACAAAAGGTTCACTGAAAGAATAACAAGCACAACAAAACAAAATAGAACACAGATTTATCTTGGGAAACCCTCGCGGGGAAGAAAACCCAACAAAACTTCCTCGATATAGACTTTAACCAAGTACAATGTAAGACCCAAAAGATAAGACTAGAGTTCTTCCTCCACCTCAGTTGGTCTGCTCCTTCTCTCTCTAGATAACTTGCTTGAGTTCTGAGTGTGTCCAAATGAGTGAGGCATCTGCTCCTTCTCTCTCTAGATAACTTGCTTGAGTTCTGAGTGTGTCCAAATGAGGGAGGCGCCTCGCCTATTTATACACATCAATTGAGAATCCTAATAACCTAACATAGTCGACTTTTCCTAACTACCCGAGCTAAATTGCCTTTGGAGACTCAAAAATACATTTTACTAATACTTTTGTAGGTATTGCTGACCCGACTTACAACAGAGATTTTACCTCAAGACTTTACATGACCAAATATGTCAATGACATTCCTAATGAGGAACAAAATCTCCGAAAGGGAGAATAATAATAATAATACAAAATAGAATATCTTTTGTAGTTTTTATTTCTTTAACAAAATTTTCAATGGTTAGTGTCAAAATTAATAAAAAATATGTGTGCCCATGTACATTCTATGTATATATATATGGTGGTTCACTGTTTGTTAGAGGGCTACATCCACTGGGAGAAATGCCATCACCTCTTATTCTGAAGAATCAAGATATGGCCAAAATTACATAATGCGAATCATTACATAGTCGGCTCCTAAGGAGCAAGTGTCACAAAACAAGATTTCAACCTGGGTGGGGAGGACAACAACATTCCTCCCACCTACCCAATCTACACTCAATTGCACCCCCCCCTCCCCTTCGCCCACACACACACACACACACACACATATATGAATTTACCTAATAATATTTTGGTTTACACAATCGAATTTAAAATCTAATATTTTTTCTGGTTTACACAATCGAAGTTAAATGGTAAGCAAGAAGCACCTCATCACAATGTCTTTATTGTGGGGATATCAACCACTAGATCAACGATGGATATCCCAACATTAACAATAATACATTGTTGCGAAGTACCCACAAAAATACTTTTTCTTTGCTATCTTTCTTTCTTCATCTTAGGGAATGAGAATGATACCTAGTGGCTTTTCTAACGTGTATATATATATACCAGGGAGGATAACAACATTCCTCCCAACCACCCAATCTACACTCAATTGCATATATATATATATATATATATATATATTATTTTATGTGCACACAAGCTAGTTGTTAACTTTTCATGAAATTTGCAAGAGCAAACATTTTATTAAATGCAATTTGGACACATTAAATGATATTAATATTTTTTTTAAATATAATTGAAATGACAACATAATTCCCTACAATATGTTTTTTCATTGCATGTTGAAATTCACAAGAAAATGATGATTTCGAGGATTTAGATTTAATAAATGAATAAAATATAAAATTTTCACCATCATTTTTAGTGAAAAAATGTTACCCATCTTCATAAACTCATCCATAAAATAGATGTATCTAAAATAAAGAAGTAGTAGAACACAAACTAATAAAAAAACTACAATAATTATTCATTTCTTATTTATACTATATGTAAACCCTCATAAATCGAACCAAAAAACTCTACACTACATAATAGTATTGTTGGTTGATGAAACCAAATTACAGCAAATAGGAACCGTTGAGATCCAGCGCACCAACCCATTGCTAGCTCATTTAGTTAGTTGCAGTTGGTAGTTTCCTCCTTGAATGTTGTATTAAATGATCACTAACTTCCTAAAGAAGTCAATCTCCACATCGACATTCTCTCGAAGGCTCTGAACACCCAGTTCTCTAGAAATCTCTGTAATTCTGCCTGCAATGTAATTTTGTTGTTGGTTTTCTTGGCCACGGTTGTTGGTTAATGAAAAGGAATGCAGTTGGAAATAGAAACACAGTTTTGTACCCATATCTATTGCTGAGTATATGTGTTTATATGCTTGTATATTCGTTTCATGATGGTTGTCTGTGACTTCATATTTTGCCTGTATGTTGATTCAATCAGTTTATGTGCTAGCCTATGTTATAGTTAGTTTTCTTTTGGATAATAGACTATCTGTTGTCCATATTCCAGAAATCAATAGGAAAAGAATTAGATGTGGCTGACAAAAACAGGGGACTGAAGAAGGAAGTTGCTAACTTATTTTAGTACAGAGATTTAGCCATAGCTGCTCTGTTCTCAACAACTGGTATCAGAGCCAGCCCCTGTTGTAGAAGAAGTTGGCCATTAGAGGCTGTCTAGTATGCATTTGCTCTGCCTGTAAACCTGTGAGATTCTGAGGAGGCCAGAATTGGAGAGTGTGAGTTTCAATAGTGCTATTTGAAGCAACATGGAGAGTACAACTGTGAGTGACATGGAGAAGCTAAATGGGACTAATTTTTCTCTGTGGAAAGCTCAAATGGAAGACATATTGATCTTAAAAGATCAATATTTTCCCATTGAAGGAGTAGCAAGTAAACCTTCATCAATGACAGATGAAGAATGGAACAAGCTTGACAAGAAGGCCATCGCTACAATCAGGCAATACTTAGCAAAGAATGTCTACTTCAATGTGGATGAAAAGAAGACAACAGTAGAGCTATGGAAGAAACTACATGATTTGTATGAGAAAAACTCAACATCAAACAAGGTATTTTTGATGAAGAAGCTGTACAATTTGAAGATGAAGGAGGGTGCTTCAGTTGCAGAGCACCTAAATGAATTCAACATCATTAGCAATCAGCTTGCCTCTATTAAAATTGTGTTGGATGATGAAATTAGAGCCATCCTACTCATGTGCTCCATGTGAGACAGCTGGGAGAATTTGATAGTTGCCATAAGCACTTCAGCATCTGTAGGAACCCTGAAGTTTGATGATGTTAGTAGCAACTTAATGAATGAGGAGATGCGATGAAAATCCGTGACAGAAAATTAGGGAGGAGAAGCTCTCACCATAGCTGATCGTGGAAGGAAAATTGACAGAACTAGGAAAAGAAGTTCCAAGTCAAGGGGTATATCAAAATCAAGAAGAGGCATAATTACTTGCTATCATTGTGGAAAACCAGGACACATGGAAAGAGCCGGATATGGAAGAAAGAATAGAAGGAGCAAAAATCAGCTAGCTTAAACCAAAAATCAACCAACACAAATGAAGGTGAGACCACTACTGTAGTTTCAAATAGTGATGCTTTATTTACTGTTTCAATGGAAGATGCATGCCTATACACCTCTAGCAGTAGCATCGATTGGATTCTAGACTCTAGGGCATCTCACCATGTAACCCCATTCAAAACCAATTTTGTCTCATATGAAGTTGGAGACTATGGTCGAGTGCATCTAGGAAACAATCACTTTTGTGACATTGTTGGAGTGGGAGATGTCCAAATCCAAATAAAGGATGGGCATGATATACTGTTAAGACAAGTCAGGCATGTTCCTGAGATGCGCATGAGCCTAATCTCAGTGGGACAATTGGATGATGAAGGTTGCTCCACTAGCTTTGGAAAGAGTGGTTGGAAAATTAGCAAAGGAGCATTGGTCATGGCTAGATGATTCAAAACAGGGACACTGTATACATTGAGAGCAACAACAAGAAAATCAAATGTGGCTGCTATTGCAAAAGAAGAAACCTCACCAGATTTGTGGCATAAGCATTTTGGCCACATGAGCGAAAAGGGCCTAAAAATTCTTGTTGGCAAAAATCTTCTTCCAGGTTTGAAATCTTATGACCTTGATCTTTGTGAGCATTGTATATATGGTAGGAAGCATAGAGTCTCATTTATGAGAGGAGGCCATGAAAGAAAAAAGAATCTATTGGAATTAGTACACACTGATGTATTTGGGTCGGTTAATGTTAAGTCTCTAGGAGGAGCTTCATATTTTGTTACTTTCATAGATGATGCATCTAGAAAAGTTTGGGCCTATCCTATGAAGGGAAAAGATGAGGTATTTGAGATATTTCAAAAATTTCATGTCGATGTTAAAAGAGAGACTAACAAGCTGCTCAAGTGCTTGAGGACAGATAACGGTGGGGAATATTGCTCCAATGCCTTCAAGGACTATTGCAACAAATTTGGCATAAAGCATGAGAAGACTGTCCCTGGTACTCCTCAACAAAATGGTACTGTAGAAAGGATGAATCACACCATCATGGAGAAGGTGAGGGCATGTTGTCAAATTCTGGGTTGGAGAAGCATTTTTGGGCAGAAGCAGTGAGGACAACTTGTTACCTCATCAACTGATCGCGTACAACAACCTTGGACGGTGGCATCCCTGAAGAAGTTTGGACCGGCAAGAAGGTAAACTACTCTCACTTGAAATTTTTTGGATGTGAAGCATTTGTACACATTCCCAAAGAGCAAAGAACCACATTAGATAACAAATCCATGAAATATATTTTTCTTGGGTATGCTAATGGTGAATTTGATTATCGATTGTGGGATCCGGTTAAATCCAAAGTTATTAGAAGCAGGGATGTCATATTCAATGAGTTAGAAATGTTCAAGAAGCCTACATGTGATATGAAGATCAAGAAATTAACTGATAGGTTTGTTGAGCAACAAGAAAACATCCCACCATTGCAAGAAAATAATGGACAGTAGGCAGAAAATGGTGGACAACCAGCTGAAGATGATGGAGAGCCTGCTGAAAATTATGGGCAGCAAGAAGAAGAAGAAGCCTTGCAGCAGCCACTACAAGAGATCCAACTAGAAAATATACCACCACAACTGGTTCGTAGGTCCGCTAGGCCTCATAAGCCATCACAAAGCTATCCTCCCTCAAATTATATTTTGTTAACCGATGAAGGTGAACCTCATTGTTTTCAAGAGGCTTGTGATGATGAGCATAACAAAGATTGGAAGAAAGCCACGCAGGAAGAAATTGATTCTTTGTTAGAGAACAAAACATGGGAGCTAGTAAAGCTTCCAAAATGAAGAAAAACTCTTCAAAACAAGTGGGTGTACAAGATCAAGCATGAGGGTGAAGGAAAGAAGGAGAGGTACAAGGCAAGGTTGGTGGTGAAGGGATTTGCCCA
>LPNX010113678.1:485862-617390 GCA_001517045.1 Pseudotsuga menziesii
CAGAAAGGATGAATCACACCATTATGGAGAAGGTGAGGAGCATGTTGTCAAATTCTAGGTTGGAGAATCAATTTTGGGAAGAAGTAGTGAGGACAACTTGTTACCTCATCAACCGATTGCCTACAACAGCCTTGGATGGTGGCATCCCTGAAGAATTTTAGACCGAGAAGAAGGTAAACTACTCTCACTTGAAAATTTGTGGATGTGAAGCATTTGTACACATTTCCAAAGAGAAAAGAACCAAATTAGATAATAAATCCATGAAATGTATTTTTCTTGGCTATGTTGATGGTGAATTTGGTTATCGATTGTGGGATCTGGTTATATCCAAAGTTATTTGAAGCAGGGATGTCATATTCAATGAGTTAGAAATGTTCAAGAAGTCTACATGTGATATGAAGGTCAAGAAATCAACTGATAGGTTTGTTGAGCAACAAGAAAACATCCCACCATTGCAAGAAAATAATGGAAAACAAGCAGAAAATGGTGGACAACCAGCTGAAGATGATTGACAACCTATTGAAAATTATGGGCAGCGAGAAGAAGAAGCCTTGCAGCAACCACTACAAGAGATCCAACCAGAAAATATACCACCGCAACCGATTCGCATGTCCACTAGGCCTCATAAGCCATCACAAAGGTATCCTCCCTCAAATTATATTTTGTTGACTGATGAAGGTGAACCTCATTGTTTTCAGGAGGCTTGTGATGATGAGCATAGCAAATATTGGAAGAAATCCATGCAGGAAGAAATTGATTCTTTGTTCGAGAACAAAACATGGGAGCTAGTAAAGCTTCCAAAAAGAAGATAAACTCTTCAAAACAAGTGGGTGTACAAGATCAAGCATGAGGGTGAAGGAAAGAAGGAGAGGTACAAGGCAAGGTTGGTGGTGAAGGGATTTGCCCAAAAAGAAGGTATTGATTTGAATGAAACTTTTTCACCTGTTGTTAAAGTGTCATCCATTAGAATTATTCTTGATCTTGTTGCTACTTTAGATTTAGAGTATGAAAAACTAGATGTGAAGACTTCCTTCCTTCATGGAGAATTGGAGGAGGAGATTTATATGGAGAATCCAAAAGGAGTCAAAACAAAAGGCAAAGAAAACTTGGTTTGTAAATTGAAGAAGAGCCTCTATGGGCTGAAACAAGCACCTCGCCAATGGTATAAGAGGTTTGATTCATTCATGTTGGAACATGGTTTTAGGAGATTAGAGGCTGATCATTGTGTTTACATTAAAAGGTATGTCCAAGAAAGGTTTATCATTTTGATGCTATATGTGGATGACATGCTAGTTGTTGGGCATGATAAGAGTATGATTAATAGGTTAAAAAAGGACTTGGGAAGTCAATTTGCAATGAAGGATTTGGGCTAAGCACAACAAATATTGGGCATGAGGATCATACGTGACAGAAAGAACAAAAGGTCGTGGCTGTCACAAGAAAGGTATATTGAAAAGGTGCTTAACATGTTCAACATGAAGGATGCCAAACCAATGGGAACACCTCTTGTAGCCGACTTCAAATTGAGTGTTGATTTGTTCCCTTGTAATGACAAGGAGAATGAGGAAATGAGCAAAATCCCCTATGCTTTAGCAGTTGGCAGCTTGATGTATGCCATGGTATGTACACGCCTAGACATTGCACACTCGGTGGGAGAAGTGAGTAGATTTCTTGCCAATCCCGACAAACAACATTGGCAAGCAGTAAAGTGGATTTTAAGGTACCTCAAAGGTACTAGTCATTATTGTTTATGTTTTGGAAATTATAATATTGTGCTTGAAGGTTTTACAGATGCAGATATGGCTGGAGATGTGGACACTAGAAAGTCCACCACTGGTTATTTGTATGCATTTGCAGGTGCAGCAGTGTCTTGGGTATCTAGGCTACAAAAAATTATAGCTCTCTCCACAACCGAGTCAGAATACATAGCTGCAACAGAGGTTTGCAAAGAGATGTTGTGGATGCAGTGATTCCTAGGATAACTAGGAATAAAGCAGGACAAGTATGTGTTGCATTGTGACAGTGAGAGCCCCATTCACTTGGCGAAAAACCCAACATTTCATTCAAGGGCCAAGCACATAGATCTAAGGTACCACTGGATTCACCAAGTGTTAGAAGAAGGGCATTTAAATTTGGAAAAGATTCATACTGCTGAGAACCCTGCTGATATGCTCACTAAAGTTTTGCCAAGAGACAAGCAAGAGTTTTGTAGAGGCTTGGTTGACTTGGGAGTAACATGATCCATAGTTTTGAATGAATAACCAGAGATTTGCCTCCATTTAATTTCAAGTGGGAGAATGTTGGTTGATGAAACCAAATTATGGCAAATAAGAACCGTTGAGATCCAGCTCACCAACCCACTGCCAACTCATTTAGTTAGTTGCGGTTGGTAGTTTCCTCCTTGAATGTTGTATTAAATGATCACTGACTTCCTAAAGAAGTCAATCTCCGCACTGACATTCTCCCGAAGGCTCTAGACACCCAGTTCTCTAGAAATCTCTGTAATTCTGCCTGCAATGTAGTTTTGCTGTTCGTTTTCTTGGCCACGGCTGCTGGTTAATGAAAAGGATCACAGTTGGAAATAGAAACACAGTTTTGTACCCATATCTATTGCTGAGTATATGTGTTTATATGCCTGTATATTCGTTTCATGATGGTTGTCTATGACTTCATATTCTGCCTGTATGCTGATTCAATCAGTTTATGTGCCAGACTATCTGCTGTCCATATTCCAGAAATCAACAGGCAAAGAATTAGATGTGGCTGACAAAAACAGGGGACTGAAGAAGGAAGCTGTTAACTCATTTTGGTACAGAGCTTCAGCCATAGCTGCTGTGTTCTCAACAAGTATGTATATATAATAGTATGTATATAGCAAAATGGTTAAAATACATCCTAGGGTAAAATTTTAGAAAACAAATTGACGGTTGTAATACTTTAAACAAATAATTATAGAGTACTCTTCATTTTCGTTCTGATTTTTATAGATCCTATATACATAGATATATTGATTAAAACTCCATATGTTAGTTTTTCAAATGTATTCAAATTATAGAAGCCAAATCCTTCTCGCTTAATATAGAGTTTAGAAGTAAAAGATAAAATCTATTCCATGTATAAAATTATGATAAAAAAAAGCCATTTATTAAGCACCATTCTCTTCTGATGATTAGAAAAAAAAAACTATCTCTGTATTCACATGAAAAAAAGAGGTCTTCAAAACACCTAGACAAGGTAAAATTTCTGAAAGTTCCAGTTTATTTAACTCTTCGACCAGGGTTATCCATTATAAATGATGGCATAATAATCAAACAACAGAGATAAATTTATATAACAAACTATTCATAATGGATAACAATACTTTGTTTTAAATAAGTAAACTTTTGGTGTTAAATATGGGTGAGGCGAAATTCCTCATCTAAATAGTGCCATTTAAGATTTGTGAACATTAACAAGCCTGTATAAGGGGATTATAAACATCATGAACTAAAGTCTAACAGTAAACAGTAAACATAGTGATGAAACCAAATCCATTACCGTTTATAGCTAAAACATCAGACTACATGGAACCAGGATCCAAGAGCCCTGAACTAGGGTTACACTCAAAATACAACAAAGTTTCGCCCTTACCATCAAAGGCTTATATAGAAGGAGATAGTTTGAAGTTTTGGGATACAGTGCAATTAAGTTACACGAGGATTAAGTTTGGGGATCACTAAGAATTTTAAATGTAGTAATCTCTGACAACTAATTAGATTATCCCAACTGAGACAGGGATTGCAAGGCCGTCCTGGTTATGGTACATTACACTTGTTGGGTCATTTTCAACACCAAGAGAAAGATGTTTGTTTGGTAAGCTTACTTTGTCTTGCAGAGTTTGAAGGTCTATGAAGCATTTCCTTATATGCTCTGGAGTATTTTCTTGATATCTTGAATCATAAACAAAACATTCTCTTTGAAACAGAATCCATGAGCTCAAATTAAAAAACTTAATAGAGAAACTGTTGTCTTATAAAAATGGGGAGATACAATACATAAAAAGAATACCAGAGTGGAGTACCGGTGTCTCAGAGTATACCACTTATGACATGACCCGTGCTTATAGACTTACAATTACAACATAGTTTTGCACCTATAACTTTAACATCTTGTTGTCATCTGTTTTTTTATCTCAAAGGTCGCATGAAAGGGCAATGTGCTATATGGATAAAATCTGATTCTGTAAGCATGGAAGAATATAAACAATCAACACAGGGAATAAGCATCATGATGTTGATTTTCACTCGTTTCATAATTAATAAAACTCCATCAATATACACAGCAGGTCAGAAATCTTGAACTTTTTATAGATATTTAAACAAATCAAACGGTCACATGCAACCAAACACAAATGCATATCTTCTCCCAGCCAATGTTATACTACACATGGCATGCGAATCAGGTAACCTTCATATCGTTCTTCTGTACTATAACACATAGTATTCATATAATGATGTTTATCATCGGTCCATTCTCAAGGGAAAAGCGAGACGAAGGGATGGCCAGATGCCTCATTTACAATAACATTAATGCTCATGTTTTTCTCTTCCTCTTGCCCTTCACCTTCCTCATTACTTGCTCTGGCCTCCGGGGATCTTCGCTTTGATTTTATCCACCAGCCCCGGCTTCTGATTTGGATCGGAAGGATCAGTTTGAGGCTGGCTTGCTGGAAGCATCCCTTTGAATTTATCCACTAGCCCCGGCTTCTGAGTTGGATCGGAAGGATCAGTTTGAGGCTGGCTTGCTGGAAGCATCCCTTTGAATTTATCCACTAGCCCCGGCTTCTGAGTTGGATCGGAAGGATCAGTTTGAGGCTGGCTTGCTGGAAGCATCCCTTTGAATTTATCCACTAGCCCCGGCTTCTGAGTTGGATCGGAAGGATCAGTTTGAGGCTGGCTTGCTGGAAGCATGCCTTTGAATTTATCCACTAGCCCCGGCTTCTGAGTTGGACTAGAATCAGCAGTCTGAGGCTTAGTCGGGCCTCCGGGAATCTTCTCTAAGATTTTATCCATCACCCCTTTCTTCTGATTGGGATCAGATTGCTCAGGAGCACCAGACTGAACGGATGCTACATTTTCTGCCATGATAAAATACTTGTTCTAAAAGCTCAGCAAATTAAAAACTATATAGCAAAACGAGTATATAGAACTCTGTAAAAGATGTAGACGAAAAGAGATGGCAATGAACTAGAATTAGTAGAGCGTGTGTATTTATAGCTCGGGTGGTGGCGTGTGGAGTAGTCTTGCTTTGCTGCGGTGCAGTGTGGAGGATATACTTAAATCAATAATCATGTTTAAGAGACAAAGTTCAAGAAAATAGTTTTGCGTCAAGAAATGTTGCTTTAGCTGCACGTCTCGTGTTGATAGGTATATAAAAGGTATATAAAATATCAACAAACCGTCCACCTTGCCAGAGCGTCCTCGTTCCTGGTCTTTTTTCTCCTCCTTATCAAGAAGAGCGTACAAGTGAAAATAACCGGCAGGCCTGTGAGAATTCTGTAGGGTACATAAAGTTATTATGTTTTTATTTTATTTCATTTATTTATTTATGTTATTTTATTTATATGTGGGCAGTGTTGTATTTGAGGACATCTTGTTTGGCTTATTTTTTCAGTCAAATACTTCTAAATATTTTGAAAAAAAGTTATGCCAAATTGGCAAACAATTGTCTAGGTTATTAATTTTGTTTTATTAGTTGTTAGAAAGGCTGAACTTTGAAGTTGTTCCCAAATCTAAATTTTAATTGCACTTAATATGGATGAAGGTTGGTGTAAATTGCATAATGTTGACTGTCAAATATTGGTTTGTGTTGTTGGTAAGTAATTTTTTTAGATTTTTGTTAAGTATTTAATCAAAACTAATTTCTTTATTGTTTAAATTCTTTAATAAAAAATTATTAATAAAAGAGAAAGAATAATTCTTTTATAGTTGAAGAGTAATTCTTTTAATAAAAAGTTATGTGACTAAGCAAATAAAAACTAGCTTAAAAAAATGAAAAAGATTAGTTTAAGAAATAGAGATAAAATGAAATTTCAACCCTGGCAGTTATATAGAATGAAATAAGTATCTTATAACCTAATAATTTATATTATAACTTACTATGACATACAAACTTACCATTCGTTTGGATAATCCAGCAGCATTAAAATCTGCTATAATGTACAAGGCATATACTGAAGATGTAAAATGCTCTTTTGATTTTCTGAATAGCAAGGAATGACTTTTTCAACTGAAAAAAATCCAGCACGTTAAGATCAAACTTTCTGTAAAATGCACGAGTCTTTCCATTAGTTTGTCAACACTAACTGATACTAAATTGAAAAGCTTAAATATATCAATAAACAAATTGATAGCGATGGAATAAAAAATTCTGTAAAATGCATGACACTCCCATTACTTTGTTCACACTAACTTATTCTAAATTGAAAAGCAGAAATATGTCAATAAACAAATTGATAGGGATGGATTGAAGTGAGAAACTTATTTATCTATTATTTATAACTGGGGTGCCGTGTGGATGTTTCTTGCTTGCTCTGTTGCGTTGCGTTGTCCTGCGGATGATGTGAAGTTAACCATAGTGTGTAACCGGGAAGGTTGCTTTAAATGCAAGTTTTCAGGCTTTGATCCAATAAATGTATCACACTTACTCCGATATCGATGTTCAATGCAAGTTTCGAGCTAAAAGCTGCACTTTGACCAGATGAGCCAGGAGGAGGATTCAGGAACCAAGTTTACTTGTAGAAAAACAAAGTTTTTAAATTCATTATTTTATGATTGTTACATTATTTGCTCACAATGTCATCATTGGATTATTATTAGATTCTACAGCTCAATAAAGGAGATATTGGATTATTATTAGATTCTACAGCTCAATAAAGGAGATATGGGTAAATTTTTTTGTGTTTATCATAGAGCTAAAACTACAATTGTCATTTATAAAATAATAAAAAATATTATTAAAAATAACATGTTTATTCAAATTAAATTTAAATATTTAGAACTGAATATATAACTACACAAATTAAATAAATTGAACCCTAAACATTGTATTACATACTTTTTTTTTTTTACTTTAAAAACTGGTTTGCATCTCGAAAAATTCATCCTCAGGGCTTGATAGATCCCATTCAAATGGATCTATACTAATATAACTCTTGAAAATTCCCTTTTAGATGAATCTATGATAGTATTCTATACATTTGATTATCTAAAGTTTTAAATCTATTTTGCAAGATTGAATTTATTTTTGAATTAAAAGTATAATTTTAACCATGAAAACTTTTTATTTCAACTATAATTCAATAAAAAATGATTTTGAAAATGCAAAACAGTTAACTATTAGCTTACTCCTTACCAAATGTTGAGTCTTAGTATATCTAAGTTATTTTGAAAGTATATCTAAATTATTTTGAAATTGAGTTAAATTAATATAAAGTTAATAAAAAAGTTCTATGAATATAAATTATATAATGATCAAAATCCAATTAACATTGTAGATATTTAATGTTGAAATGCTGAAGGATTTTGGAGGCCATATAATGTATTTTTAGAATTAAAAAATTGCAATTTTAATAATGAATACTCTCAGTTTCAACAATGATGGGACAAAAATAACCTAAAAAGTGCAATAAAGATAAGCTTACTTCTTTATATCTTGTGTCATTATATCTAAATTGTTTTAAAAATATTTCTATATTATTTTAAAATTGAGTTAAATTAATATAAAGTGAAAGAGGAAATTCATAAGTAAAAAGTTATAAAGATATAAAACTTATTTTCATTTTTTAAACTTTCATTATATATTCAATTTAACAAACCCAATTTTAGTTTAGCATAACATAATTATGTATATTTCTTATTTATAATTTTAATATTACTAATTTTGTCTTTTACAAAATAGGGAATATAGGGAATAAATTATGTCTTTTATAATTTTAATATTAGTAATTTTGTGATTTTTATATTTAAATGACTTTTTTTTTTCGTAAATAAAACATTATATTACTGTACATAGTCCATATTATAAAGCAGAGAGACTACTATGGCCGGTCCAAAAACGGGGGGACCTTAGTCCTGGCCAGAGGCAGTCCGACCTGGACTTGAACAAAACTTGTTAACCAAAAGATTACAGTGTGTTCCCATATCCTATTTCTCCCCCTGTCCTTTCCATTTCTGTGATAGTTCCTGAACCTATTACAAGGAATCCCCACCCACAAAAAAGGCGCTTTGCAAATTTTATCGCCATCTATACCACAGATATAAATATACTGCCTGGAACTAACCCGACTATGAATATAAAGACTAAGATACATCATCATGAGAGAAACATACAGAGAGGCTAAAACTGATATGAGAATCAAATCCATCACTAACAGGGAGATCCAAACTGAGAAGAAGCTCACAGTCTGCCAGAGGGGCTGGCAAACCAGCGAGGAACAACAGCAGGGGGACTTTCGACCACCAGGGGCTGCATACCTGAGATTAACGACGACGATGGCATCATGGGACTGGAAGGTCTTTATGCCTCCTCGCGAACTCTAGGGCTTTCCTGAACGCAGTGACCAGTCTTCTCCCGAGGCCTGGCTGTCTCCAGCGCACGACGATCAGCTGGGTGAAAAGGAAATCCCAGGCGGGAAGCAAGAGCATCCAGCTTGTGGTGCATGGTATGGCATTCCGCATTATGATCCTTCCAGAAAGGGATCGGTTCCTCATCCCCCTCTTGTTTGGCTTCTCGCAGCGAAGCAGAGTGCCCGACTAGGCGAACGGTAACCCAATAGGTCAGGAGCATTCAATCATACGCAGAGGCTCGACCTGCTGTGGAACCTAGGTCTAAGACCCATTCAGCAACCTCTTCGTGCAATTTTTCCCTGGGCATGGCTTTCGCTTCGGCCCAGAGCCCTTCCACCACCCTTTCAACCTCCAGGCGAATGCTTAGTGGAACATGCTCCTTGTAGCGGTCCACCTCTTCTTGGGCAAGAATCTGCGTGCGCGTCACCTGACGCATTTGGCACTTGGTCAAGTTCCCAATGACCCGCTTTCGACCAGTGGTAGCTATCTTCTCTTCGTCCTTCCTAGTTTGCCGCTTGGGGGCCATTGCGAGAGGCTCCAAGGGCAAGAACAACCACACAGAGCAACAAAGGGACCTTTTTGCAGAGCCGAACTTAACCACTCTATACCTGACAGTAGGCAGAGACACAGACTGATTAATTTTGGCGAAAGCCTCGACGAGGATGAACACCTAAGAGCCAGGCTTTAACGGGTGGTCATCCGCGAGATCGTACTCATCCCTGCTGGGAGCCTACGTCATGTCCATCATGCTACTATGAGCGTCCGGCTTGAATTGATTATCCCTGCCCGAACAATTATCCCTGCTAACAGAACCGAGCGTGTGAAGGCTCATGCCGGTATACGAAATAATGAGGGGGGACCTGT
The DNA here is from genome assembly GCA_001517045.1 of Pseudotsuga menziesii. Classification (NCBI taxonomy): domain Eukaryota; kingdom Viridiplantae; phylum Streptophyta; class Pinopsida; order Pinales; family Pinaceae; genus Pseudotsuga; species Pseudotsuga menziesii. The sequence continues at coordinate 495,333 of LPNX010113678.1, forward strand.
CCCGGCGCCGGTAGATCCTTTCGCCACCCGTTCTCTTTTGCATTAGGGTTGAAGCATGCAGACGTGCTCGCGTCTCCTCGTGCCACCTGATCTTCCGTCCGGGCGATCCTCCACCTGGGTGGTCTCATTTAAATCCATGATGGCCATGTGATGACATTGCTGGGCCCATTCTTCCTCGAGGAAAACATCAAGTCGGTCACATTGAAGGCCAACTCCGCATTCCACCCCGGCATTTTCCAGGCAGTCGACCACCTTATTCGCTTCACGCCTGACGTGGAGAAAGGATGTGGCGGGATGTGCCCGGAGGAGGACACGTAAGCACTCCAATTTGTGTGCAAGTCGCCAACTCGGGGAGATTTTTTCGGTCCTTTGGCCGCTCATGAGTCGTTTGGCCGCAGCAATTAGGATATTGGAATCGCCTTCGACTATCGCCGGAAGAAGACCCCCCCTGATCAGAGTTTCCACTCCACGAAGGAGGCCTTCCAATTTAGCGGAGTTTTTGGTATCCTCCCCAATAGTTCCCATGAACACTATCCTGATCCGCCCTTCATGATCACGAACCAGACCTCCGAACCCAGCCTGACCCGGGTTTCCGTGAGAAGCGCCATCAAAGTTAAGTTTGAAAACGCCTAGAGGGGGAGCCACCCAAGTGGAAGGGCTGGAAGGGGAGCACTGTTTGTCGAGGAAACTCATAGATTCGATTATGGGTTTGTTCAGGCCCCAATTCTCCGCAACGTGGGACTCCGCTCTCGGGATAACCTTGTCCTGTTCTATCCACTACATGCACTTGATGGAGGAAAGCACATTGTCTTGCACTACGCTCCAGATTTCCTCCGGGCTTTTACGTTGTCCATGAAAGATCCTCGCATTTCTCTCTTTCCATATGCACCACATGGCCATGCCCGGAAAGGCATTCCATATGGACCTGAGGATGGGACTAATGAAGGCTCGTTGGTTCCAGTATCTGATAGTTTGGGATGGGAGCCCTCGGATCCTGTCGCTCCTTCTGAACATCATAGCCCCCTTATCCCAAATTGTTGCTGCGAAGGGGCAGCTATCCAAAATATGTCCCATCGTGTCCTTTGCGCAAAGGCACAAGCAGCACTGGGATGGGCCAACTATTCCCCATTTTCGCAAGTTGTCACAGGTGAGGATCCTTCTTCTGACAACCAACCAGACAAACAGGGCCACCTTGGGCCATAGGTTGACTTCACAGATTTTCCTCAATATGTCTTCTTTCTCCACGTTCCTTGTCATCCTGATGCTATAGGCCTCCTTGACACTGAAGGAACCTTTTGGAGAGTAACCCCACAGTAATATATCAGGTCCCTCCTGAGCTCTGAGACAGCGTTTACGGATTTCTTCCAGGAAGGTTGTCCAGTCTTCTTCACTCATGAGGTCAGGTTTTGTGGGGAAGTCCCACCTTTGGATATCGTCTTGAGGGACCGAGGTCCATGACTGGTTCACCAGAATCCGTCCCTTCTCCTGCTCTTGATGATAGATATGGATCCATCTAGGATTTCTTCTAAGGATGGGGAACTGATTCCATGCATCCTCCCAGAACTTCGCACAATTGCCATTCCTGATTTCCCAAAAACTGTGCTCTTGGACTAAAGATCTTCCAGCTAAAGCCTTTAACCATATGGGGGAACCATTGGGATTTTTGTTGAAGCGAATCAGGGCCTGGCTAGGCCTGTCCCTAGCATATTTTACATTCCATAATTTATCCCAAGGTTTCGATGTGTGAGAGACCCATCGCCACCAAATCTTGGCCCCTAATATCTCCAACATTATCTCCGAGTCCCTTAAACCGAGACCCCCTTGGTCCTTAGGTTTACACACATCCTCCCAACTAATTACCAGAGAGAATTTGGCCTTCTCCCCACTCGATCCCCAGAGGAAATTGCGTTGGATGCTTCAGATTTGCTTGAGGATGGCCTTTGGGGCAGCTAAAACCGAGAAGAGGTAAGTCAACATTGCCTGAAGAATAGACTTGATCAGGATCACTCTGCTGGGAAAATTAAGGGTGCGGAGGACCCGACTGGACATTCTCTGCTTTAATTTGTCCAAGAATTCTTGCCAATCTGCTATTTTTGGCCTTTCGAGCCCCATAGGAATGCCCAGGTACTTGGAAGGGAGACTTCCTCTGGAAAAACCTAGGACTCACAAAATATTCCTCTGGGTGGCCAGTGGGGTATTAACAAAGAAAACCTAGGATTTATTGGGGTTAACTGCCAGGACTGAGGCTTGCTCAAATAGATCCAGGCATTTTTTGAAGCTTCTGGCTTCTTGGACTAAAGGGTGCCCTATGAGCATGGTGTCATCCACGAATTGTTGGTGGGTCTGAGGGGGAGTCCCCTCCTGAACTTTCACTCCCCGGATCACCCCGTGGCTGACCTGGTCATCTATGAGTCGGCTTAGACCCTCCGCCATGAGAATGAATAAGAAAGGGGACAGAGGGTCCCCTTGGCGGATGCCCCTGGAGGGCTGAAAGGACGAAGTCGTGGACCCATTGAGGAGGATATTAAATAATGGGGATGAGACCAGCGACATGACCCATTCCACCCACCCTGGAGAGAATCCATAAGCCCCCAGCATTTTCCCCATGAACTCCCAGTTGAGTTTGTCAAAGGCTTTAGCAATGTCAAGTTTGATCATCATCCCGGGGATTTTGGAGCTCTTCAGTGAGTGCAGCACTTCGTGAACTAGAACAACTCCATCCAAAATTTGTCTTCCTTCCACAAAACCCGATTGCTCCGGGCTTATAAGCATCGAGAGGAGGGGCTTGAGTCTGTTAGCAATGACTTTGGATATGATCTTGTATATGACATTGCATAAAGATATAGGTCTAAATTTGTCAGGGGACGACGCACCTGCTTCTTTCGGGATGAGGGTGAGAAAAGTAGCATTAAAGGCTTTCAAGACTCCTTTCTTTAGTCTGGATTCTTCCACAATAGCCAGGACCTCCTCCTTGATCAGGTCCTAGAAGAGATGAAAGAAATTAGAGGTGAACCCATCCGGTCCGGGAGCTTTTCCCAGCGCCATTTGGTTGACTGCTTCCTCTACTTCTTGCATCTCAATAGGCTTGACTAGCAATTCATTGTCTTCTGCAGTGACCATTCTGGAAATTAATTTGGTGACTTGTTCAATCCCCCTGCTTCTATCACCCACCTCTTCCCTAAGGATCTCCGAGAAGTATTGAGTGAGTTCCGATTCTATCTCCCTCCTGGTATCCACTCTATCCCCATTTCTGGTTTTAAGCGTCTGAATTCTGGAGCTATTCCTGTTCTGGATCACCGAATTATGAAAGAATATTGTATTTCTCTCACCTTCCTTTAGCCATTTCACTCTAGCCTTTTGCTGCCAGTAAAGGCATTCTTATCTCTCTCGGGCTCCTAGCTGCTTCATGAGATCCCTCTCTGTTCTTTTCATTTCCTCACTCCAGCCAGTTTCCGTGCCTTGTTTGTTGATGAGGTCCAGCTCCATCAACAGTTGTTTCTTATCCTCGAAGATGTTTCTGAATTCTTCTCGATTCCACTTGCGAATTTTGGACTTCAGAGCTTTTAGTTTTTGCTGGAATCGGTACATTATGGTTCCTGGGGGGGGGACAATCTCCTACCACCATTGACCTACCAGGTCCTTGAAGTCCTTGTGTTCCATCCAGAAGCTTTCAAATCTGAAGGGTTTCCCTCTGGGAGACCCAGTCCCATCCCAGTGGAGACTGATGGGCCAGTGATCTGAGCCATTTGTCGAAAGAACAGCAGCCATAAAGTCTCCCGTAGTGTGCATGATATTTTCGGAAACCAAGAAACGATCCAGCCGAGAAGCCACCAGATGCTCCCCTCCTCTCTTGTTGTTCCACGTGAACCACCCATTTCCCATTTCCACGTCCACTAGCGGCCCTCGAGCTAGGTACTCTCTGAATGCTTCTTGGAAATTATCCAAAGCACATCGTCCCCCCTTCTTCTCTTCTAGGTTGGCGATGAGGTTGAAATCTCCTCCAAGAACCCAAGGCTCTTGACCCGCAAGTCCCTGGATCCATTGGAGGAAACCCAAAAAGGATTGCTTAGCCTGGAAGCTACTAGGCCCATAAATATTTCCAGTCGAACCTCTCACTCCCGAGTCTAGAAAGCAAAAGTCTGCCATGAGAGCAAACTTGTTGGCTCTCCAGTTAGAGAGTTCCACCACTCGAGGGTGCCATAGGACAGCAATGCCTCCAGATTGTCCTGCTGCATTAGTAGCCATAACCTGGCTTCCCTTCCATATCTTGTCTTTGATTTTCAGCATATATTCAAAGCTGCATTTGGTTTCCTGAAGGAACAAGATGTCTGGGGATTCCTGTCTAACCTTTCGATTTAAAGTTTTCCACTTCCTAGGGTTACAGCACCCTCTGATATTCCATGAGATGAGCTTCATTGACAAAGTTTTTTAGCTTCAGAGAAGGCCGCCTGGATTCTGGGATACTGTCCTGATTCGATCATCCTGACTCCCACCACTTCTATTCGTTGCTTGTTGGTCGTTCGTCCTCGGCGCATTTCCTCTTCAGGAGATTTCCTCTTGCTTCCCTTCTGGGCATCTAGGTCGATTCCCAGACATTCCACCGCTCCTGATTTTATTATGGCCTCTTGGAGAAGTTCTAATTGGCGGCGGGAGACATATCCTTGCTCCTTCTTTCTGCATTCTTCCTCTATGGCATCCAGGTCCAGTTCACCCAGCTCCATGTCTTCTCCCTCTTCGTCCTCCACTCCTTCCATCTGCTGGGCATCCTTTGGCTCTGAGGAAGGAGGATGATTTTTAGGTTGGGTTTCTGACTGGGATCGAGGCTGCGGCCCCTCTTCCTCCTCCATTGACGCTAAGACTTCGAACGCGTTCCCTTGGGGTTTCTCATGGGCCAGGGGGTCCGAACGAGCCGGGTTTTTCCCACCACCCTTGCCGCGACACTTGTTCTTAACCATCGTGAACCCTTCTTCAGCAGCCGAAGATGAGGGCGCTGGGGACGATGAGCTTGGCTTGGGGTTGTTTCTGGGGCAGTTCCTTCCTAAATGGCCGTATTCGTGACAGAGCTGACATCTAAAGGGGAGCTGCTCATAGTCAATGGGATGGATCCATTCTTCGTCTTCCTAGTTTAAGCTGATTGCTTCCGGCAGTTCCCGCGACAGGTCCATGTAGACACAAATCCTGGCAAAAGCTGTGTAACGTTGGAGCCTTGTTTGTTCTGCGACCTTTGTGAATTCCCCCAGACTATTCCCTATGTCACGAAGGGTTTCTAGGTCCCAATACTCGCTCGGGAGGGAGAAGAGACGGATCCAAACTGGGGCAACCGTCATATCTTCCGTTTCGGGGTTGAAGCGCTCCTTCCATGGCCGCAAAAAGAGACCTGCCGAGAAGAAAAAATATGGACCCCCTTCCAGGATTCTGTCCCTATCTTCCTGGTTGAAAAAGATGATCGTGAAAAACCCTTTTGACCCCAGCTGTAGGTCGTAGTGCCCCTTTGGTTTCCAAACCCCGTTGATCCATTTAATCAAGTCTCTTTCCCTTGGCCATATCCCCACAAACTTCCCGATGAGAGCTTTTTCCTTCCATAATCCGATTTTCTCCCTTACTGGCTCAGATCTGATTTGGATCGTGGGGATGGAGGTCGTACGTGGGAAACATCCCCCCATGTTTATTTGTTTGCCTTTCTGGGAGGTTGGGGGGCCTCCCCCCAGGCCTTCTTCGGTCCTGGGGTTTCTTCTCGAGCTAGAAGGCCCATGGTCTTGAGTGGGCACTTCCAACCCTGGAGAGTCCATGGCCCCCTGAAGGAGGCCCGCAGTCCTGGCAGGGCGATCAGCCCCAGGCCGCTCTAAATTGCTAGCCAAAAGTCAGTGTGGAAGGTCGGATGTCCTTAAACCCTCACTCTTCTCTAGCCGTTCTCGTTGAAACCCAATGGCTGTTATGATTCAAGAAGATCGACATTATATTTAAATGACTTTAAAATTAGGTAATTATTTTTATTTCATTTCTTACAATTTAGTATGGGGAGATGTTGACATAAGTTATATAAAAAAAATTAANGTGAAGCATTGATAGTGTGCTATGGTTTATTTGTAATTTAGGGGGTTTGATCCACCAATCCAAGGTTTTATGAAGCAAAAATAATTATTTATATAGTAGTGAAGCATAGATAATGTGCTATGGTTTATTTGTATTTTAGAGGGTTTGATCATCCAATCCAAAGTTTCATTTATGTTTGGGAATCTACAATGAGTTCATGTTATGATTTAACTATATTTCTAGCATGCGTAGAGATAACTTTTGATTAATAATTATTCATAATGATATCCATTTACATTGCTTTAACTTAGTGTCAAAATGTAAAGTATTAAAACTCAAATGCAAGGTATTCATTAACAAAGTATACTTCAAATTAACTTATAAATGTACAAATGTTACAACTCATTTCATTACTTCCAAAATCACACATGTTACAACATATTCTATAATTAAATTTGGTTTTCATATAACCCATTCCATTCATTTTGTTAAAATCTTAGGCCATCCCTTTAGCTATATTTGTGATTCATTCCCATTAATTTTGTTAAATTCTTAGGGTGTCCCTTTAGCTAACTTTGTGGTTCATTCCATGAATTTAGTTTTGGTATGGCCTCCCTTTGCACCATCATAGTCAATTGCTAATATATTAATACTATGAAGATGTATAAACACTCACTAAGCCAATGGAATTCCATTTCCTTTATAGACTTAAGGAGAAACTAACACCTGAAATGCCATTTCCTCTCAAGACTCAATGCAAAACTAACACTTGAAATTCTATTGCCTATAAAGACTTGGGCAACTTGAAATAAATAAAATGAAAAGCGTTTTAAAATGGAAACAAAATTTCATGTACAAAACCCAACTTACAACACTATATACATAGAGTATAGTATATGCCTAGTTAGTTTGGTTATCACTTCAACTTTAGGACACAAATCTATGGTTATGATTTTATAAACTTACCATTCAAAATAGGCAACAAAATTTTGGTAAAACTTACAACACTATATACATAGAGTATAGTATATGGCTAGTTACTTTGGTTATCACTTTAACTTTAGGATATAAATTTAGAGTTATGACTTTATAAACTTACGATTCAAAATGGGAAACAATATTTTGGTAAATTGGGATTGTAATGTTTTGTTTTCCACTAAAGTCTAAAGGTATGGGAAATAAATAAGGATCCTTATTTTAGGTAGATAGGAGTTTGTTTACTCCACTGTCTTCACCAAAAACAAATGCAAAAGGATAATCCACCCTAAACATATGACATTCTACAAATGCATGAATCAAGTTATGGGAAGGCCCAAATAACATCTTATTTGATAATTTTTGGGTATGCCAAGACCATGGGATTATGCATACCCATTTCTTCTTGAGGAAATTGTAATTTTTAACACCCGCAGAGGAGAAAACCTATAGCACATTCCCTCCCCTCCTTCATTCTAACACTCTTATGGAATCGACGCTACATTAGTCAAATGACATAATTTGACAGAGAATGACAATCGACCCTATAATGGATGCTTGTTCGTACCCAGGTACACTTTCATATTTAATACTTCTCTTCCATTCCTTATATATGATCTTTCATGCTTTGTCTTTGCCTCCAAAATATCAAATATTTTCAAAACTTTGCAATAGAACACCGCAAGATAATTTGGATATATAAGACACGAGGGAATGAATTCACATGAAACATGCCTCTACAACAACATTGTCAAAGCTACTGATAAGGTGAATGAATGCTTGGCATAACATAATTCAATATGTAAATACTCAAAAATATCTATCTTTTCAAATCATATAGTTCATAACTTATGAAACTCTTTGGTGATTATATTATATTCATAAACATATTATCATTTATCTTACGCGGTAACTCATTCATATTTTGTTATTATCTGAGAAATTATATGAAAAAACTAGTACGTGACTGCCACGTGTGCATCACTAATATAAGTTGATAATAAATCGTGCATTATAACATTTAGAGCAAAAAAACCAAAAACCAAAATTTCATAAAAAATGTAGAAAACTTACAACCAAAAACAATGGCATTGGAAAATATCTTTAGAAATTCATAGATCATTTTCTTTAATTTGCTTAAAAGTCTCATATGAAAACACTATATATAACATGGTATACCATCTATATGCTAGAATTAGTGATAGAAATAGTTAAGTAAATTGTTAAAAAATGGTGTTCTATACACACAATTAATTGATTTCAAATATAAGTTCATGGTATTCCCAAGAGTATGAATAACTACCTAATGTTTTAGATGGAACTATAAAGGTTTCATTTCTAGGTGAAAAGTATAAATTTGTAGAGAATTATTATCATAATTTAGGTCACAATTTTTTTATAGTAAAATCATAAATATATTTTTCTGTTTTTTTAAATTTAGCTAAATTGGTGAGATTCCGCGTATAAATTTTTTTTCGTACCCACACTACAACTTTGATTTCATGTATTTAGCTTAAGAACCCATGCACACCTAAGTTGCTAATGTAGCAAGGAGGAAACCCTTCTCACCGAAAAAAATGGTTTTGGGGCATATTTGAATTTTCCCAAGAAAACTTGTCATTCGTTCTTTAGACTCAAACTCTATTTCACATAAAAAAAGAATCCATTGCTCCTTCAAGCATTGCATATATTTAATTATTCTTCAATGTCGTAGGGTTAAAAGATAGCAAGGAAGTGGAGATATATGATATATACCTTGCATCACAGATTGGAGTGATAGTTTTCCACTTTGAAATATAGGTTCCGACTTGGATCAAAGATAGTGAATCCACTTAAAAAAATAAACTTAACCTTGAAATTTAAATGCCAATTTTAAGCATGGATGTGTGAACCTTGGTGATTAAATAACAATTATAAGCATGAAGAGAAACAAATACCAAAACAAATTCATGCAACCTTGACTAATTTGAATCGATATGCAATTTGATTGACAAAGGATTTGAACTAGCCACGTGTCCTCTAGATTCGCAATTTTTCAAAAACCTCATTTTCAAGGACTTTATAGCCTCATGACACATCAAAAAGGAAAACTTGGATGGTTGGATTTTGCTTGATTGAATGGGTGAGAATGCATATATTTTCAAGGACTTTATAGCCTCATGTCACATCAAAAAGGAAAACTTGGATGGTTGGATTTTGCTTGATTGAATGGGTGAGAATGCATATAGTCATCTATTTGATGTATTTTGGGGAGAAAGATCCTACAACGTAATTATTTTTTTTCGTTCGAATATATTATTTACCTTGAATTCCAAGGGAATTGATATTGTTGTGTAACTACCTTATATTAATGAATGGTGTACAAGATGAGATATGTATATAGGACTGAGTTAATAAGCGCGCAATCTTGAATTGTTTGACAACTCAATTTTCTTTGGGAAAGTCAAAGTTTCATTCGATATTTTGAAAATTAAACAATTTTTTTTGTTTTAAAATGGGCCAAAATATCTAAGGGCAGATTTTCATGGTCAAATTTCTTATCAATCATGAATTATACCTTTTGAAAAAAATACTACCTAGTCATGGGGGATTCACCTTGTTGAGCAATATCTTCTCACATTCATTCATAAAGGGGTTTTTTAAATTGTGAAAAATAAGGTCAATATATTGTAGGTATTTGGGGGTGGGGAGTAAGGTATCGGGGGTTTATAGGTATTGGGGGGTATAAAAAAGGGGTTTCTAGTCAAAATAGGGAATATATCATAAAAATAGGGGCTTTTTAAATTTGGAAATATGTATTGGGAGGGGGGGCTCAACAAAAGGATTTTTGTAGTTAATTATCAATATCTAGTGAAATTAAAGATATTATTTAATATCACATGAACGAAGGCGCTATGACATGGTTTCACTGAGTGAAGTACCTAATATGGGGAATGATTTCACTTGTTAAAACTTTGAGTTTTTCCACTTAGTAGCTTAGTCCCTATTTATACTATAGATAGACAACTAGTTTTTTTCAAACAGTCCAAGAGATCCAATGATCATATAGGATAAACAAAATCCACATTTTTTGCATCAATTTATAAGAGCATAAAATAGGATACTAAAATAACTAGAGCTAGTGTTCTAATGATAAGACCTAAATCATGGACTATGTCTAATAAACTTAAGTTCTTCGCCTTCTCTTTGCATCAAGGGATAACTACCCTGTTGACTTTAATCAATCATCTACTTCTTTCTTACATCATTTAACTTCTCAATCAACCTTGATGTATCTTTAAGTATAACCTTTTGAAATTTCGATTCCTTGTGTCTATATGCAAATTTGACCTCTCCCTCACTAGCAAGTATGTTGCATAGTGTAGGATAATGTGATACTTGGTTTGTTCCTCCCATTTCCACACACTTAGTGTAACCTTTCCTTCTACAATGTATTTGTTTGTTCCCATTTCCAAGATTTACATCTCAACCTATGTGATTTGCTTTTTAGTCATGCTAACCTCATTTTTCACACCATGGGAGGTTAAGCCTCAAGTAGTTTTTCACTATGATATATTCACATCTATGTAGTATATCAAAGTTTTCCCTTATATATAACTTTTTTAGTATTGTTGTTTTCTTTTGGCATGGTTTATCCATTTTACCTGCATGTAGTGTTCTTGTACATGAATTTTTAATCCATTTGTATCTAATGGACACCTTGCTTCTTCTATATACCACTCTTTAAACCATCCTACAATGTGAGTCCCTTGCTTAATTTCTTCTTTTTAGCTCATATTAGGTCAATTTAATTGGATTGATGTCAATGTCCATGGCTACCATTTTATGTTTATACATGATCACTTTTTAATGCCTCCAATTTGAATGAGTATAACCCTATTTAAACAAAACATATCTTAAAGGGTGTTGTTTTTTACTCTTAAACAACCTATTATTTGGTGTTTTTGTACTCAATCTATGTGGTTACATTCATTTATAGATATGTTTGGTCCACATACTTCACATCCATAAATGAGTATTGGGGTTATGAGAATTTGAAAGTGGAAGGAAAACATTTTCTAATATGCTCAAACCTCTATTATCCTCCATCTATTTTAGTATAAATAATTTATTCCACCCTCCTTATATTATTTTCTTGATGTATGTATCCCTCAATGTCTTATTGAAATGAGGTCCCAAATATTTATATCTGGGTTATCACTAGTGGCTCACACCCTAAGCTTATTTGTGGTTTCCTTGTTTTATTTTCAAATTAGAGGAATTTTGGGGTCTAAAATGGGCCTCCTAAGGAAAATAATAAAATAATAGTTAAAATAATAAAATAATAAAATAATAAAATAATATTGATTAATTTTGGAGGAAGAAAGAAAAAAACTACTTTTTGTGTTCGTATTTTCGACATATCTCCCTGTGTTTTTACTCAAATTTCGATCGGGAGAGCTCGTTGGATGCAGAATTTGATTCCACATCCAACGAGTACCCACAATGCATACTTTTGACGGACCCCGCTACCCCAAAAACAAGAAATACTTGAAAAACAAGAAATACTTGAAATACTTGATTTCACGTTTTTCAAGTATTTCTTGTTTTTGGGGTAGCGGGGTCCGTCAAAAGTATGCATTGTGGGTACTCGTTGGACGTGGAATCAAATTCCGCATCTAACGAGCTCTCCCGATCGAAGTTTGAGTAAAAACACAATGAGATATGTCAAAAATACGAACAAAAAAAGTAGTTTTTTTTAATGACAAATATGTCAATTCAACCATTATGGTTGACTTATTTTATTGAAATTCTATTGGTTCTTGAATTCCAACTCACAAAAACTTATTTTGGCACGTTTTCTTATAAGGCCCATTTTAGACCCCAAATTTCCTCTAATAAGTTAGTGCAAAGACAATTATCTTAGTATTGTCTAGGTCAATGTTAATCTCACCCCACACACAAAAGGATTCAAGGTGATTGTGAAAGTTGCACAATTTCCTAGTTTTTAATCTATCATTCTTTTCACACAACAATATATTTCATATGATAATCCTCTCTATGATCATCTCTCTATCAAGAACTAAATGTTGGCACATTACCTCCTATGCTGTGGCTCATCACATATTATTGATATTGGCTTGGGTTTATTAGTGGTAATTGTCATTAGTATTATTATATTAGTTATGTCGTCTTGTGTCCATTATTTTTAATTGTACCTCTTTCTCTCCTATATATAGGAAGGAGACTTTTTCATTTGAATCATCGCATATTGTCTTGTCTCGTGTACTTAGTACATCATGTAAGGAGGTTTCCCCCTCAAAGATGCTTGATATTCATCTCTTATATTCATTATTAAGGCTTGGATTACTCTTTCTAGTCTCTTTATACTATTTTCATGCTCTTTTGGGGAATTTGTTGCTTAACATTTGGTATTAGAGCTTAGATGCTTTGAGAAGAAGACATCTTGGAATTTTCACCTTATTTTCTACAAATATTCCAACAACAAAAATAGGAACACACCTATAATATAGGACACGATATTCGTGATTAAATTTTTACATCCTAACTCATTATAGGTTTGGAGTTATACCTCGTGAAAGGTAGGGTTTTTTACTTTGTCCAAAAACTAGTCTAAAACAGGTGTTCTGGGAAAAACGATTATATATGGGGAATTATAGATCCAAACTGAATGAGAACTATTGCATTATACATAACATGAACCACAATGTCTATGGTAGAAATTTCATACTCAAATCTAAAAAATTGGACTTGTGGAAGGACATACACTCTCACTCTTCTGAAAAGGACAAAAGTAGCAAGTGTTGGAAAATTTGTCACAAATTTTTTTTGGAACATCCAAATTCAACGAGAGTTGTATATTGGAAAGAGGACACATCAGTATACCACAAGCCTACATTTCAAATTCATAGGGATGAAATTTTAGGGTTTCCTTAGTTGGAAATTAGTCTTCAAATCGGGGTTGGAAAAAGTTATGTCATTTTAAATTTGAAATAACTTTTAGTAGAAGGATCTGTTTGAAGTGAACCCAAGGCGTGATATACATTTATATTGTTCAAAATTACACCAAATGGGAGTGGAATAAAACATACTTCAATCAATCAACCTAAGGATTCATGCCTGACCTGCGATGAAAGTGAAGACCTATCTTTTTTAGTGTCCAAGTTGGAAGATATGATTAAAGGGTCTGTGAAATATTGATTTACTTAATTTAAATGAGAATTTTATGGGACATATGGATAATAATATGGATGAAAATATGAGAAGGATTGCTAGTCTCATACAAAATTCAAAGGAAAATATCTGTGAAAGTGATGATGTGTCTCGAGGTACTTAGGAAGATAAATATAGTATCCATGTTGAGAAGCCTTTCATTAATAAGATTATTCCAAGAGGAATTTATTCTAATAATGGAAGTAACTCGGGATGGTCCCTAAGGGGTATCCAAATCCCCAATATTGACATGAGGAATTTTGATGGCAAGGACCCCATAACACGGATATTCCAGATGGAGCAATTCTTTGATACACACCAAGTGCCAATTGTACAAAAGGTAACTATTGCATCTTTATATTTAGAACTTGGTTAGTTTGTGTGGTACCAATGAATTTGTGAACACAAAAAGAACTCCATTATCTATTGGTCCATTTTTACAGAAGAGTTGATATCATACCATGATGATGTTAAGATAAATTCGTTCTTTGCACTATTGATAAATCTAAGGCAAAAAGGTCTAGTACACGAAAACATTCAACAATTTCAAAAGTTGAGTCTTAGAGTGGACGACATACTAAATGATAAATTGTTGGATGTATTTATTGGAACCTTCAAGGATAACACCCAACATGAGGTGCACCTCTTTGAACCAACATCCTTAAAGAAGGCTCTCACGGTGGCAAGGAAAGTTGAAAGTAAAAATATGGTGATGGCTCCTTAAAGGACCACTTCTTACACACATACATAAAATAATGTCCCTTCTTATAATCCACCTCAAAGGTAGAAACCACAAAAAATGGATGGAAGAAGAGAAAAATCATATGCTTTAATTGTGACAGGAAGTACAATAATGGACATAAGTGTGGTGAGAAGAAACTATCCTACATAGATTGTCAAGAGGAAGAAGCAAAAAACACAAGAACCATCTCAAGTTGAAGAAATAAAAGAGATTACTCTAGAAGAGATTACTTCCACCATATCTTGTCATGCATCGGATATAATTAGAACTCCCCAAACCCTCAATATCAAAGGATATATCAAACAGAGAAAGGTAACAATGATGATTGATTCTGGTAGTACTCATAATTTCATTAATTGTAAACTAGACAAAGTTCTTATTTCCTTTGTATATCCAACAACAGAGTTTCAAGTAATGATTGCAGATGGAGGAAATATCAATTACTGAGGGAAATGACATAATATCAATATTACTATGGGGAATGTGTATTGAACAATCCAATGATTGCTATCCCAATGGGTGGTCTTGATGTTGTCCTAGGCGTTCAATGGTTACAATCATTCGAAACAATGGATTTTAATTTTCAAGAAATTTTCCATATATCGGGGCTTAATAGATCCCTTTTAGATGGATATATACTAGTACGATGCTTGATAAATCCCCGTTAGATGGATCTATGCTATTATTCCATACATTTGATAATCTCAGGTTTTCAATCTAGAATTGATTTTTGAATTAAAAAAGTAATTTTAACAATGAAAACTTTTTATTTCAACTATAATTCAATAAAAAATGAGGCTGAAAATGAAAAACATTTAACTATTAGCTTACTCTTTACTTCTTAATACCAATTCTTAGTATATCTAGGTTATTTTTGAAAGTATATCTAAAATATTTTGAAATTAAGTTAAAGTAATATAAAGTTAAAAAAAGAAGTTCATGAATATAAAATATATAATAATCAAAATCCAATTGACATTGTAGTTATATAGTTTAAATGCTTTGAAGACCATTTAATCTATTTGTACAACTGCAAAGAAATACATATTTTCCATTTTAATATTAAGAAATAAATATTTTTCATTTTAATAATCATATGACAAAAATAACAAAAAAAGTGCAAAACATCTAAAGATTAGCTTACTTCTTAATATCTAGTGTCATTATATCTAACTTATTTCAAAAATATTTCTTAAATTATTTTGAAATTAAGTTAAATTAATTATTTCAAAAATATTTCTAAATTATTTTGAAATTGAGTTAAATTAATATAAAGTTAAAAAAAAGTTCAGAAACAAAAAATTTATAACCACATACACCTTATTTTCATTTTAAACTCTCATTATATATTCAATTTAACAAAACCAATTTATCATTAAAAGATAGTTTAACATAACATAATTATGTATATTCGTCTCAATAACTTTATTATTATTAATTTTGTAAATTACAAAATAGGGAATATAGGGAATAAACTATGTGTTCACTTGGTATATAAATGACTTTAAAATTAGGTAATTGTTTTTATTTTGTTTCTTAGTATTTCAGAAATGTTGACATAAGTAATAAAAGATTAAAAAATAATAATTTTATTATTATTATCTAAATTCATAAAATATAATTTTATTATTATTATCTAAATTCATAAAATAAAATAAAATAAAATTTATAATGGTAATTAGATAAAATAATAGGATACATTTTATAGAGTGAAAAAATAATTGATGTATAAAGTAGTGAAGCATAGATAGTGTGCTATGGTTTATTTGTAGTTTAGGGGTTTGATCTTCCAATCCAAGGTTTCATTCATGAGTGAAAAAATAATTTATGTATATAGTAGTGAAGCATAGATAATGCACTATAGTTTATTTGTAGTTTAAGGGGTTTGATCCTCCAATCCAAGGTTTCATTTAGGTTTGGGAATCTACAATGAGTTCATGTTATGATTTAACTATCTAACGAGCATGTGTAGAGATAACTTTTCATTAATCATTACTCATAATGATAACGATTTACATTGATTTAGCTCAGTGTCAAAATGTAGAGTATTAAAACTAAAATGCAAAGGATTCATTAACAAAGTATACTTCAAATTAAGTTACAAATGTACAAATGTTACAACTCATTTCATTACTTCCAAAAGTACACATGTTACAAGGTATTCTATAATTAATTTAGTTTTCATAAAACCCATTCCATTCATTTTCTTAAATTCTTAGGGAATCCCTTTAGCTAGATTTGTGATTCATTCCCATTAATTTTGTTAAATTCTTAGGGTGTCCTTTTAGCTACCTTTTTGGTTCATTCCATGAATTTAGTTTTGGTATGGCCTCCCTTTGCACCATCATAGGCAATTGAGAATATATTAATACTATGAATATGTTAAAACACTCACTAAGCCAATGTAATCCCATTTCCTTTATAGACTTAAGGCGAAACTAACACTTGAAATGTCATTTCCTTTCAAGACTCAATGCGAAACTAACACTTGAAATTCTATTGCCTATAAAGACTTGGGGAACTTGAAATAACTACAATGAAAATCCTTTTAAAATGGAAAAAAAAATCCATGTACAAAACCCAACTTACAACACTATATACATAGAGTATAGTATCTTCCTAGTTACTTTGGTTATCACTTCAACTTTTGGATACAAATTTATGGTTATGACTTTATAAACTTACCATTCAAAATGGGAAACAATATTTTGGTAAAACTTACAACACAATATACATAGAGTATATTATATGCCTAGTTACTTCGGTTATCACTTCAACTTTAGGATACAAATTTATAGTTATGACTTTATAAACTTACCATTCAAAATAGGCAACAATATCTTGGTAAAGTGTGATTGTATTGTTTTCTTTTCCACTAAATTATAAAGGTGTGGGAAAGAATTAAAGATCCTTATTTTAGGTAGATAGGAGTTTGTTTACTCCACTTTCTTCAAAAATAAAAACAAATGCAAAAAGATGAACCACCCTAAACATATGACATTCTACAAATGCATGAATCAAGTCATGGGAAGGCCCAAATAACATCTTATTTGATAATTATTGGATATGCCAAGACCATGGGATTATGCATCTCCATTTCTTCTTGAGAGGAAATTACCATTTTTAACACCCATAGAGGAGAAAACCTATAGCACATTCCCTCCCCTCCTTCATTTTGACACTCTTATGGAATCGATGCTACATTAGTCAAATGACATGATTTGACAGAGAATGGAAATCAACCCTATAATAAATGCTTGGTCATACCCAGGATACACTATCATATTTAATACTTCTCTTCCATGCATTATATATGATATTTCATGTTTTTTATTTGCCTCGAAAATCTCAAATATTTTCAAAACTTTGCAATAGCACACCGCAAGATAATTTGGATATATAAGACACGAGGGAATGAATTCACATGTAACATGTCTCTTACAAAAGCATTGTCAAAGCTACTGATAAAGGTGAATAAACTCTTGGCATACCATCATTCAATATGTAGATACTAAAAAAATATCTATCTTTTCAAATCATATAGTTCATAACTAATGAAACTCTTTTGCGATTATATTATAGTGATAAACATGTAATCATTTATCTTAGGCGGTAACTCATTCATATTTTGTTATTATGTTAAAAATTATTTGACAACACTTGTACATGAGTGCCACCTGGGCATCACCAATAGAAGTTAATAATAAATCGTGCAATATAACATTTAAAAGAAAAAAACTAAAAAACCATTTTTTATTATAGAAAATAGAGAGAACTTAAAAAAAAAAACAACGGCATTGAAAAATATCTTTAGAAATTCATAGAACATTTTCTTTAATTTGTTAAAAAAAATTCAAAATTTCATATCGAAACACTATATAACATGGGATACCATCTATATGTTATAATTAGTGATAAAAATAATTATGTAAAATGTAAAAAAAAGGTTGTTCCATACTAATTAAATGATTTCAAATATAAGTTCATGGTATTCCCAAGAGTATGAATAACTACTTAATATTTTAGATGTAACTAATATTTCCTAAAATTTAAGATTCTAAATCATGGATTTGGGGAAATGTTAAGGAATCTTATTATATTATATAGAGGTTTTATTTTTAGGTGAAAACTATACATTTGTAGAGAATTATTATCATAATTAGGTCACAATTTTTTATAATAAAATCATAAATATATTTGTTTGTTTTTTTTTAAATTTAGCCAAATTGGTGAGATTTAGCTTATAAAAAAACATTCATACCCACACTACAACTTTGATTTCATGTATTTAGCTTAATAACCCATGCACACCTAATTTGCTATTGTAGCAAGGAGGAAACCCTTCTCACTGCAAACAATGGTTTTTGGGCATATTGGAATTTTCCCAAGAAGACTTGTCATTCATTCTTTAGACTCAAACTCCATTTCACATAAAAAAGAATCCATTGTTCCTTTAAGCATTGCATATATTTAATTATTCTTCAATATAGTAGGGTCAAATGATAGAAAGGAAGTAGAGATATATGATATGTACCTTGCATCATGGATTGGAATGATGGTTTTCCACTTTGAAAACTAGGTTCCGACTTGGATCAAAGATAGTGAATCCACTTCAATGTAACCCTAAAAAATGAAATTTAACCTTGAAAATTAAATGCCAATTTTAAGCATGGATGTGTGAACCTTGGTGACTAAATAACAATTATAAGCATGAAGAGAAACAAATACCAAAACAAATTCAATCCATATGTAACCTTGACTAACTTGAATCGATATGCAATTTGATTGACAAAGGATTTGAACTTGCCTTGTGTCCTCTAGGTTTTCAACTTTTCAAAAAACATTATTTTCAAGGACTTTATAGCCTCATGTCACATCAAAAAGGAAAACTTGGATGGTTGAATTCTGCTTGATTCAATGGGTGAGAATGCATATATTTTCATCTATTTGATGTATTTTGGGGAGAAAGACCCTACAGTGCAATTATTTTTTTTCGTTGTTCGAATATATTATTTACCTTGTATTCCAAGGGAATTGATATCGTTGTGTAAATACCTTTTATTGATGAATGGTGTACAAGATACAATATGTCTATAGGAGTGAGTTAATAAGAGGACAAGTAAAATATCTTGACTTGTTTGACAAGTAATTTTCTTTGGGAAAGTCAAAGTTCCACTCCATTTTTTGAAAATTAAACAACCTCTTTTGTCTTAAAATGGGACAAAATATCTAAGGGCAAATTTTCATGGTCAAAGTTACCATAAATAAGGAATTATACCCTTGGACAGAATTACTACCTAATCACAGGGGATTCACCTTGTTGAGCAATATCTTATCACGTTCATTGATAAAGTTTTTTTTTAATTGTGAAAAATAAGGTCAATATATTGTAGGTATTAGGGGGGTGGGGAGTAGGGTATGGGGGGTTTATAGGTATTGGGGGGTCTAAAAAGTGGTTTCTAGTCAAAATAGGGAATATATCATAAAAATAGGCTTTTAAAAAAAAATGGAAATACGTATTAGGAGGGGGCCTCAACAAAAGGATTTTTGTNAGGTAATTATCAATATCTACTGAAATTAGGGATATCATTTAATATCCCATGAACGAAGGCTCTATGACGTGGTTTCACTGAGTGAATACCAAGTGGACCTAATAGGAGGAATAATTTCACCTGTTAAAACTTTGAGTTGTTCCACTTAGTAGCTTAGTCCCTATTTATACTATAGATAGACAACTAGATTTTTTTTCAATAGTCCATGAGATCCAATGGTCATATGGGATTAAAAAAATCCACATTTTTTGCATCAATTTATAAGAGCATAAAATAAGATACTAAAATAACTAGAGCTAGTGTTCTAATGGTAAGACCTAACTCATGGACTCTATCTATTAAACTTAAGTTAGTGCCCTTATCTTTACATCAAAGGATAACTACCATGTTGAATTTACTCAACCATGTTAGATCACCAATCCACCTTAGTACCATGGTCATACACCTAGGATACATTTAATTAGCTTCTATGCTATGTCATATGGTCCAAGGACCAAAACTAGGCTATGTTGATCAACCTTGGTCTATTGGGTGTTTTGGACTCATTTATTATAGTTAAGGTGCTCCACTTTGATCATTCTGACAGTCCAAGCATCCTCATTAATGAGATATCAGTCTTGGTGCGCTCCCTATCCCTTAAATCAGGGAAACTATTTGACCATAGGTGCAAGTGCATGTATTTGGTGGTTTTTGTCTCTCGTTGGGAATTTATTGCTTCTTAGATCCACTTCCACTCACCCATGCCTATCCTAACCTCATTTATGTCTCAACATTCTCCAACCATGTTCACACAACCATTTGTGACCGTTTTGAATGGCTTGGGAGCTCATTGGTCCACCTAAGGGGTTTTTGAGGTCAAATCATAGCCTAACACATGCATGCATCTAGATGGCCTCCAAAGGATAATGATTTCTCCCTAATGTAATATAAACTTGGTATAAACATATTTACATTTTGGACAATCATAATAAACTCAGTTATTGACTACATTTCTATGTGTTAATTTCACTCTTTCTACTGTTTTTGTACATAATTGTGTATAATATCGAATTGTGAGAATCCCCTTGGCTCCTAGATCCTACTGTGAATCAACTGAATCATGGTATCAGAGCTCTCTGGAGTTGCAAATCAAAACCAGAGTGTTTGATTTGTTGTTTAGGGAATTTTCCAGAAAAATTCGAGTGTTTGCATTGTAGGTACAATCAATGTTTTTGCCACTCAGCGAGCAAGAAGAAATGGAGAAGACTCATGTATTGCTTACTCCATTCAACCATTTTGAATGGAAGGCTGAAATGGTGATCCACCTGAGGTCAAAATTCCTATACAGAGTCACCATGGGGACTGAGACCAAACCCAACTATGATGTGGAGAAATCGAAGTACTTCAACAGACTTGATAAGGAATTTGGGATCCTTTGTCGCAGCATTTCGAGAGACCTACTCTTCCATGTAAACAGTCTGACAACAACCAAGGAAGTATGGATCAATATTGAGTCATCATTTGGGAAGACTGGTGAGATGAGTTGATATCATTAATCCCAACTCACTTTGAGACGATCCAGAACTTCTTCACCAAGTTCAAATAGTTGGTGCTTCAACTGAAATAGTGTGGAATTGAAAAGAATTATGAGAAATTGGTATTGTCCATTCTTTCGAAGATAGGTCTATATTATTCAATGTTTGTGTCAACATTCCACTCTAACAAAATCACAACTCAAAATTGGAGGATGCCATCATTGGAAGACTTCATGGAGTCACTGACTCAAGAGTAAGACAAGTTGGTACAAATGGGTACCATCAAATCTAGTAAGGATTAAGCCCTTACTGCAGGAGTTTAAAATTCAGCCAAAGACAATAAGAAATCTATAGATTCAAAGCAACAAGAGAAGAAGAAGCAGGAGAAGCCTAAATCTTTAGATGGGGTTTCGAATCCTAGCAGGGACAAAGACAAGAAGAAGCAAGAGAAGACCAAATGCACTTATTGTCACAAGGGGTGGCATCCAGAGAGTGCTTGCATAAAGAATACCATTGAAATGATGGTACATTTTTATTGAGAAGAACAACATCCCACTGCTAGATGGTGCAAGGAAGAAAGATGGTGGTTCAAGATCAGACAACAAAGAAAGGTGACATGCTTTGGTTGCAGGTTCTTCAAGCTCTTCTTCCTTCATCATAGATTCAAGTGCCTCCAATAACATGGCCTGCATGCATGATTCCTTCTCGGCCTTGCATCCTTATAGTGGTCCATCCATTCTAATGGGTGATGATTCAGAAATCCAAGCCAAATGGATTGGCAGGATTGATCTTCAAGATGAGTACTTCAACAATGCGTTGTTTGTGCCTGATCTAGCAATGAACCTACTCCCTCTCTATCAAATGACACACAATCATACAACCAAGAGAGTAATATTTACTCAAAATGATGTGGATATCTCAGAAGTATCTATAGGCCAAGTTGTGGAAGTGGGTTTTACTGACCATGATTTGAGAATGTACAAATTCTCTCACTTCCTTCCATACTCACAAGGGAATGCACTCCTGTCCCATGCCAATGAGATAAGGAAGTTGTAGAATGAGAGATATGGTCATCTCAACTATAGGTACCTCCAAGCATTGATCAAAGAAATCATGGTTGACGGGATTCATACCATCAAGTTTTCCAATGGCACATGCGAAGGGTGCATAGTGGGAAAACATGCTGAGTGCATATATGAGAAATGAAAGGAAAGGAGGGCTGTCCAAGTGTTGGATATAATCCATTCATACCTCATAGTACCTCTTCCCACACCCTCATATGGAAATTCAAGGTATGTGTTTACCTTCATAGATGATTTCTCAAGGTAATTCTAGGTGTATTTACTCACGCAAAAATCTGAGGTTTTTTAGACTTTTAAAGTGTACA
Organism: Pseudotsuga menziesii; assembly: GCA_001517045.1. NCBI lineage: Eukaryota > Viridiplantae > Streptophyta > Pinopsida > Pinales > Pinaceae > Pseudotsuga > Pseudotsuga menziesii. Next base: position 517,749 of record LPNX010113678.1, read on the forward strand.
AAGTCTTAGTTGAGAATGTATGTGGGAATAATATCAAGGTTATTAGCACTGAAATGGTAAGGATTATGTCAATAATAATTTTCAGCAGCTTTGTGAAGAATGTGGAATCCAAATGCAGCATTCTGTACCATTATGCACCACAATAGAATCATGTTGCAGAGCACAAGAATAGGGCTCTCAAGGAGATGAAAATATGTATGATGGAAGAAAAGGATTTGAATCCTAAGTTATGTGCTAAAGCTATAAATTTTGTTGCATATGTCTAAAAATGAGCTCCACACAAATATTTGTATGGAAAAACTTCATTTGAGGATTGGAGTGGTCACAAGCCAAGTGTTTCTCATTTCAGGGTTTTTGGCACAAAGGCTTGGGCTAGGATTCCTCCCAAGAAGAGAAAGACCTTGCAACCTCAAAGAAAGGAGTCCATTATGGTTGGATATGCTTAATATGCAAAGGGATACAAGCTCTTTGACCCCTCATATCATAAAAATATTCATTGAAAGGAGTGTATAGTTTGAAGAAGAGCCCATGAAGGAGATCGAGCTAGCTAAAGGGGAATGCTCAAATCCTCCATTCCATGACGATGGAAGTGATGATTTTTCCTAGGATATTTCTTATTATGATATTGATGATGATGATGTTGACATTCATTCATATCATGACTCGAACATTCGTCCCAAGTGGGTTGAGAAGACCATTCAAGAAGCTGGGTATCTTTATGGATATCCACTAGAGCACTCTAGAAAGACTAGATCTCAATTTCACAATGCTTTCTCAACTTGTGAATTGAATATTTCTGAGAGGTAATTCATGATAGTTGGATATGCTCCTCAAACATATCAGGAAGCTTCACTTGACCCAAGATGGATAACATCCATGCAAGAAGAGTTCAAGTCATTGCAAGACAATGAGACTTGGGAATTGGTTTGCTTACCCTCCAAGAGGAAAATAGTGCAATGTAAGTGGGTATATAGGACCAAAGTGTACGCTGATGGTTATGATATAAATTATAATGCCAGGTTAGTTTCTAAATACTTCTCTCAACTCCAAGGAGTTGACTATACATATACATTTGCATCGGTTGCAAATATGGACTCTATCAGGCTAGTTTTAGCCATTCATGCATCTAAGCGATGGGAGGTTCACCACATGGATGTGAAGAGTGAATTTATTCATGGTGAACTTCATGAGGAGATATATATGCAGCATAGTGAAGTTTTCATTCATGATCCTTCACTTGTATTCAGTTTAAATAAGTCTCGATATGGCCTCAAGCAAGCCCCCAGGGCTTGGTATGCCAAGATGGACAATTTTCTACTTTCACTTGGATTTGAAAGATATAAATATGATTATAATGTGTATTTGAAGCATGTTGGTGGATTATTTCAGGTCATAGTGTTTTATTTTTATGACATTTTTATTATAGGTAGATTCACTAAATAAATTGGATCAATTAAGTCTTCCTTGCATAGTGAATTCTCCATGAATGACCTTGGATTGTTGAGGCAATTTCTTGGATTAGAGATTGAGAAATATGAAGAAGGGATAAAGGTGAGCCAACCAAAGTATGTTGAGTACCTATTATTGAAGTTCAAAATGGATTAATGTAAGGCATCCACATTCCCATTCCTCCCAGGAATAAAACTAGGTGATTTTGGTGCATCTCCATTGGTGGACAACTTGTTGTACATACAACTAGTTGGGAGTTTGGTGTATCTTACACATTCTTGACCTAATTTGTCATATGTTGTAGGTGTTGTTTCTATATATATGCAATAGTATCATGATATCCATTGGAAGGCTGCAAAACAATCTTTCACTATGTGCAAGGAACCAAACACTTCGGGGTGCACTATGTTGTTGGTTCTCCATTAAAACTAGTTGGATTTACTGATTTTGATTGGGTTGGAGATTCCATTGACAGAAATTCCACTTCATGTTATGTATTAATGCTTGCACATGGTACCATATGCTAGTCAATCAAGAAATATCACACTATATCACTCTCTTAAGCTAAGGCTAAGTACAGAGGAGCAGTGAATGCAACTACATAATGTGTGTGGTTGTAGGGTATTCTTGGGAAACTTGGATTTGCATTTGATTCACCAATAGTAATTTGGTGTGACAATCAAAGTGAAATAATTATTTCCACTAATCCAGCGTAGAGACATAGGACCAAACAAATTGAGATACACATGCACTACATCCGGAGCTTGGTGCATGAGGAGGTGATATCCTTGCAGTATTTCCCATCTGTAGATCAAACTGCTGACATATTCACCAAGAGCTTCACAGAGAAGACATTCACCTATATAAGATATTTTCTTGAAGTGGGTGACACATGGTGATGGCTGAGATTCACTTTCAGATTTTCCTTCATGTCCATTTTAGAGGGGAGGTTTTGTTCCCATCAGGTTTTCCTCCTTACCTTGTTTTTATGGAGAAATAATTTTTTGTATGAGGTGACTTGAGCCTTAGTTTCCAATGCCTCAATAATATGTTTAATTTGTACTAATTTAGCCTTAAGGGGGGTGTTATAGAACTAATACACCTTATTACCCTGATCATAAACCTAGGATACATTTCATTAGCTTCTATGCTATGTCATATGGTCCAAAACTTAGGCTATGGTGATCAACCTCGGTCTATTAGGTGTTTTGGACTCATTTATTGCAGTTGAGGCACTCCAATTTGATCATTTTGATAGTCTAGGTGCCCTCATTAATGGCATAGCAGTCTTGGTATGCTCCCCATCCCTTACTTCATGGAAATTGTTTGACCATTGGCACTAGTACATGCATTTGGTGTTTTTTGGATCTCCTTGGGCATTTATTGCTTCCTAGAGCCACTCCCACTCACCCATGTGCTCACCCACGCCTAACCTTATCTCATTTATGTCTCAGAATGCTCCATCCATGTTCACACATCCATTCATGACTGTTTGGGATGGTTTGGGAACTCATTTGTCCAGCTAGGGGGGTTTTGAGGTCAAATCATATCCTGACAGATGTATGCATTCATATGGCCTCCAAAGGATAACAATTTATCCCTAATTTAATATAAAGCTAATATAGGCATATTTACATGTTTCAAAGTCATAATAAACTCAATTATTGACTACATTTCTATGTGTTGATTACACTCTTTCTACTATTTTTGTGCATAATTGTATGTAATATCAAATTGTGAGAATCCCACTGGCTCCTAGATCCTACTATGAATCGATTCTCACAAACCATATACTTATTTCTTACATCATTTATCTTCTCAACTAACCTTGATGTACCTTTAAGTATAAATTTTTGAAATTTTAGTTCCTTGTGTCTATATGCAAATTTGACCTCTCCCTAACTAGCAAGTAGGTTGCATAGTGTAGGATAATGTGATACTTGGTTTGTTACTCCCATTTACACACACTTAGTGTAACCTTTCCTTCTACAATGTATTTGTTTGTTCCTATTTCCGAGTTTTACATATCAACCTATGTGACTTGCTTTTTAGTCATGCTAACCTCATTTTTCACATCATGGGAGGTTAAGCCTCAAGTAGTTTTTCACTATGATATATTCACATCTATGTAGTATATCAAAGTTTTCCTTCTTATATAAATTTTCTAGTATTGTTGTTTTCTTTTGGCATGGTTTCTCCATTTTACCTCCATGTAGTGTTCTTGTACATGAATTTTTAATCCATTTGTATCTAATGGACACCTTCTTTCTTCTAGATACCACTCTTTAAACCATCCTACAATGTTAGCCCCATGTTTAATTTCTTATTTTTATATCATATTGGGTTAACTTAATTGGATTGATGTCAATGTCCATGGATATAATTTTATGTTTATACTTGATCACTTTTCAATGCCTCTAATTTGAATGAGTATAACCCTCATTCATTTTGCATCTAATGCAGATATGGAGAGGAGATTCTTCTTTAAACCTGGTACAAACAATACTTCCTTCATTGTCATATACTTTCCAGAGTCTAGCTTATAGGAGGATTCCCCACTACCTTTTATTGGATACTGGTAGTCATCTCCGAGCTTCACCTTGTGAGGTAATTCATGTTCTGATAGTTTCACAAAGGATTCCTTGAATCATGTCTAATGTTTGGAAGCCCCACTGTCTATAAGCCAATCATTGCTTCCATGAGTAATGTTTCCCGTGAGAGCGAAAATCAAAACATATTCTTCATCACTTGAAGAATCTTCACTTTCATATCTGGTTCTCTTTGTGGAAGGTTCATCATCCTCTGCAGCATGAGCATGATGTATTCTCTTGTTTCCCTTCTTCTTATGAGAGACATTTTTGTTTCTAGGACATTCTCTAGCATAGTGTCCTTTCTCGTCACATGTATAACATATGATTCTAGACAAATATTTTCTAGTGTTATCTTTGTGAGAATGCTTACCTCTGGGGTGATGAGAAATTCTTCTGGTTTTCTTGGAGTGTATCGTGAGAGCTTGATCTTCACTTCCCATATTTTCTTCTCAAGCTACTATTCGAGCTTCTTCTTGGGAGCACTCTTCCCATATTTTGTTGAACTTTAATAACTTCTTTCTGGCACAGATTCCTTGAATAAATGAGTCCCATGATCTAGGGAGACCATTCAAGGTGGTCATTACAATCTCTGCATTCTCCACTTCTTCATCTATTGCTTCTAGTTGTTCCTTGATCTGAGAGACTCTTGTAAAGTAAGACTGGATGGTTTCTGCATTCCGGATCTTTACATTCCTTCAGTTGGTTTCTCAGAGTCATATTTTGGTTTATGTTCTTCCCTTCAAATAGTTTGGTTAGGGCATCAAACATAGCTTTAGGTGTCTTTGGGTAGGACACCTATGGTATAAGGTGATCCTTGATTGAATTATCAATGATCCTCTTTTCCATAACCAAATTCTTCCTATGTAAGGCCTTAGCCTCATCTCCCTCTGGAACTGGAACCTCCTCACTGATATAGGAGTCTAACTCATTTTCTTCTAGGACCAGGGAGATCCTATAATTCCATGCTCGGAAGTTATCAGATCCCTCAAGATTTTCATCAAGCTTGGTATGATGAGACATCTTAATTAATAACCTCAAATGGAAATACAAAATATTTAGATCTTACTAGGTCAAGATGTCGGATCTGGATTTGGAGCTGAAATTTTGCAGTGCTAGATCAGGAGCAGATTGGGGTTTTGCTTTTCTGGAGTTCTATCCAACCAAATGCTTTGATCTTGATCTCTAAACTTTGATTTTGAGGAGGAGATCAATCCAGGCCTAGGCTCACTGACAAATTCCACATCTGTGGAAAGCCCTAATTTTCGGGAGCAGTGTCGGGTCCAAAACTGAAAAACCTCAAAATTGGATTCAGCTTCGACAGAAAGATGCGCCCTATGGAGGAGAGTTATTCCAACCTTATTTTGCTGAAAATCTGTGGAGAGAGATCCATAAAGTAGGAAGCCCTAGTTCCCGTAGCTACACAGTGTCTTATTCTCATCTTAGCTCTGATACCATGTTAGATTTTTAACATTAAGCTAGCATTATATTAGGATCTTTAACTGAGAGAATAACAAGCACAACAATCAAACACAAGAGACAATGAACACATTGTTTTTCCTCGGGGAAACCATAAATGGAGAAAACCCCGCAACTTCCTCAGAGATAGAATCAACACCAAAAGTAAGACCCCAAAATAGTAAGATGATCTCCCGATAGCAGTAACCTCTTTCTTTCTTTCCCCAGTGTCTTCTTCTTCCTCAGTTATGCACTACAACTGAGTGTGAGTGAGTGTGTAATAAATAGAGAGGCTAGCTCTCTATTTATACTAATTCCTGACTTGTCTAAACTGTATTAGGGCCGACTTCTCTAGGAGAGTCTAATAACCCTAGTGCCCTGGAACTGCTGGGACTTTAACCCTTAACCAATAGGAGGGTTACCCACAATAACTTGACATGACTTGTTTACATTATAGAACCTCCCAATAGGAACATCGGGGCATGACATGACTCAAGTACATTACAAATAAATCCCGGAATAAACATCGGGTTACAATACATAATAAATACAAGTGAATACATTCCGAAGTTACAATTACATCAACATCCCTCAATTACATAAGTTGATAAGGCTATATCCTCTAAACATTATCCCACACAAAAGAATATTTGAGTCCCTCATCCCATAAGGGCCTAGAGGATTCATGGGATCCTCTAAAGTAAAATAATCCACACATGTAATTTCAAGCACATGACACCATATTTATTAATCATAAAGGTCAAAGTAAACAATAATATATTATAGACTAGGAGAACTATGTATTTATTATGACTAAGAAACATTGATAAAAATTAGATCAATAAAATCTCCCTAATAATTATCTATAATAGTTGAGAAAAACTAAATTATTGTTCGAGTTTAACAAGATTCTCCACTAAAGGTAACAAAATACCATTGGAAATGGGTGGGGAAGCACAAACAAGAATACTTGTGGCTCGTTGATCAAATAAAACTAGCAAATGATCAACTTCAAAATAAATCGTGAAATCCTAATTCCATTTCATTTCCTGTTAAAATATCCAACATATAGAGTACAATGATGATTAATTTATTATACACTAAGAGAACTACTTACATATTATGACTAAGAAAAATACGTACATTATTATGACTTAAAGAAAACATAAATATTCTCACTAATCGTCTGAAATATTTGAAAAAAATGAAATTTCAAACAAAAATCATGATATCGTAGTTCCATGTAATATCCTATTAAAAATCTAATAACATAAATATATTCATTTCGATTACTCATGAAATATGAAACTGAGACTATTGAAGTCCTAGTATGGCTAAGCGTATTCATTCATGAGTAGTGAGGGCATTATTTAATGGTGTCCAATTGTTCAAAGAGAAGTATTCTAAACATGATATGATTTGGAATTTTGGCTATAATCAACAAAATCTAGCTATACACTCTTTGGTGAATTTCAGGGGGTCTTCACTTAGTGAAACCATGTCATAGAACCTTCGTTCATGGGATATTAAATTATACCCCTAATTTCACTAGATATTGATAATTACTTACAAAAATAATTTTTTTGATCCCCCCTCAATACATATTTAAAAAATAAACCCTATTTTTACAATATATTCCTTATTTTTACTAAAAACCGCTTTTTATACCCCCCCAATACCTATAAACCTCCCATAACCTATTCCCCGACCCCCAATACCTACAATATATTGACCTTATTTTTCATAATTAAAAACCCCCCTTTATGAATGAACATGATAATATATGCTCAATAAGGTGAATCCCATGTGGCTATAGAAGACTTCTTAGTCTTGGGTTTTTCCATGTTGTGATATTGTCTTAGTGACAGAACTATTTTGAGGAATTTTGTGGGGTTTTCTATTTTATTGTTTCCCCAAGGAAAATATTTGTGTATTGTGTATCTTGGATATCTTGTTGTGCTTGTTATTCTTTTAGATAAAGATCCTAATCAAGTGGAATTAAAGAAGAAAAACTAATAATTAGGTGAGGGGCGGGGGGGGGGGGGGGGGGGGGGGGGTTATGAGTATGCCTATTAGTGGGAATCCCTCTCAATACCATTGTTCTTGGAAATTTCTTGATCTGGAGTATTAAAGGAAATACCTACCCCCTAGAATTCACCAATGTCAAAATAATTGACATGTTGACCCATAATAAACTCGATCCATAATTTATGAAGAAAATACAAAAGAACCTCCATGTTATTAATGTCATGTTTATAAAATACCATAAAGAAATTGTCCATCCATTGATCCTTCCATGGTTGGAATGTACACTAATCCATGCAAAGACACATTTTTCTTGTATCAAGGGGGGTTAATTGGTTCTAGGACAAATGAACAATTGAATGGTCATCTCTTTGGTTATATGTATTTTTTTCACCTCTTCCTTACTCACGTTGGTTGATTAGTAGTATATTGTCTATAGAAATTCTAAATCCAATATGGCATAAGGAATTTCATAAAAAAGCTAAGGATCTAGGAACACACATGAAGAATGAAACTCAGATGCATGAAACTCTATCATCTCATAAAGAATTGTAGAGAATTAGCATAAAGTGTGAAGAAGAATAATGAACACACATGAAGAATGAAACTCTATCATCTCAATCTTATTTATTAAAGAATGATATGGTTACATAAATAGACATCTGCATAGAGGAAAATAAAATTTCCAAAGAGGAAACTCAAGCTAGCTGATAAGGCAGGCTTACTAAATATGTAAAACCCCCAAAGATGAAAAAAACCTTTCCAAACCTGTCAAAGAGATCAATAATTAGCTGAATAAAGTGGGATAGCTAGTGACTGATGGAAAATATTTCTAACCATGGAAACTGGAGAGAAAATCATGGAGGATGGGTTGGACACAAAAGAGGGAAGTTTCCAATAACTTGCTTTCTCCTAATCCAATGAAAATATGAAAAAGTAGGACAAAAGTTGTCTAAATCAAGAATTCACCCTTGCTATTTTTGACAGTCAATAAAGCTGCATAATCTTATCCAAAATCATTCTAAGTGTTGACCAATTAGTGGTGTATGGAGGCCAACTACCTAGTCTAGTACATATGAATTTAATAAAAATGACTATAAATTTTATGTCTTAAGTCTATAGGTGGGTTTTAAGTCTATTCAAACAACCCCCCTTAAGCCTGAATTTATGTGGGTAAAAATGAAGCCAAAATTTATGTTAAAATAATGTAACTTCAGAAGATATTATAGTTGTATTTTATTCCTCCTATTGGATATGAGTTTGGTCTTGTTAGAGTCATTGAAGGATGCAATGTAAAACTTTGAATGTAAGTTGGGTCATTAGTGCCCAAGTGTCAATATAATAAATTCTATTTGTGATGTCCAGTTGGACAATTCGGCCCTAATAGCTAGTAAATTCAGCCCCACCAAGTTAGAGGTCAAGTCAACAGAAGAATATAAATAGGGAGGATCTCACCTTCATTTGTACACACTCACTCAAGTTGTTTTTAGCGAGAGAGAGAAGGAGTAGTGCGTAGGAAAGAAGGGAGCGATTGTTGTTTAGATTTTACACTACACTAGTTGAGTTATATACTGAGGAAGTTTTGTGGGGTTTTCTCCCTTGTGGTTTCCCTGACGAAAATATCTGTGTTCTTGTGTTCTTATGTTTTTGTGCATGTTGTTCTTTCAGTGATATTCTATTGGATAACTGTTTTAAGATATCATCTAAGCAATTTTAAAGAAAATAAACATGGTACCGGAGCCACCCTGAAAGGAGATACTCCACAACTATGGTTTGTTGTTCTTAACAAATCAATCGATGGATCAACCAAAAAAGAGGGCTCCTCCAACTCTCCTCTGAAGGGCACATTTTTTTGTGGTGACAGAACTGAATTCCAAGAATTTTCAATTTTGGACATGTTACTACTGCAGAGATAAACAAGTGTTTTAGATTTCCCAGGGTTTCATCATCAATCTCAGAAAAAAGGAAGATATAGTCTACCTTGCCTCAATAGGGCACATATTTTCCACCTCTTAGCTCCACCTATGATCCCAGCTGCAAAATTAGGGTTTCTACTCCAAACCCTAGGACGTCAGGAAGAAGGTGAGTTAGTAGATGCTTTCTGAAAGTAAGTATCTTTCCATATTTTTCCATTTGAGGTTGTCAGTTTTCTAAAGATGACAAAGAATACCAAGCTAGATGAAAATCTTGAAGGGGCTGAAAACTTCAGAGCATGGAAGTACAGGATCATGCTCATCCTCCAAGAGAATGATCTAGACAAATTTGTGAAAGAGGAAGTGAAAGAACCAGAAGAAGTTGAAGCTAAAACCAAGCACAAGAAGGATGTGATCATAGCTAAAATAATAATAGCTGATTCAATCAAAGATAATCTAATTCCTTAAGTATCATCCATGAAGACACCAAAATAAATGTTTGATTCCCTATCAAAGATATTTGAAGGAAGAAACATTAATAGGAATATGACCCTGAGAAATCAACTCAAAAGTGTAAGATCTCAAAAGTCACAGACTATGCAATCTTACTTTACAAGAGTATCTCAAATAAAGGATCAATTAGAAGCCATTGATGACATAGTTGAAGAAGCATGAGTTTTAATGTAACTTTGAATGGCCTTCCAAGATATTTGTAAGCTTTCATCTGAGGAATTTGTTCAAGAAGGAAACTAACCAAATTTCGGAAGTTATGGGAAGAATGTGTCCAAGAATAAGAGAGGATAGCATCCAGAGAAGAAAAGATAAATGACAATGAGGATCAAGCCTTAACTTCTCATACCAAAGGAAAACGAAATATTCATGACCTTCCTCCTAAGACTCGAGGGTTTAAAATACCCAAGATATATTTCTCAAGCTTTGAATACTTCACTTTCCACAAGTTAGGACAGATTGCAATTAACTGTCCCATGAAAGCAGAAAGACCCAAGAACATGAGAAGGTTTCAAGCACATGCTGCTGAAGACAGTGATCGAGAAGAAGAAGAGGAAGAAAAGAAGGATGAAGACTCCAGTGAAGAACATGCTTTGATCTCTGCCCTAACTGGATCACTCTCACCAACAAATGATACATGGCTTGCTGATAGTGGTTCCTCCAAGCACATGATTGGTTTCAAGGAGTCACTCTCATGCCTTAAAGGAATCTCCACACAAACTAATGCTTAGAGATTATTCCCAATATCCTATTAAAGGGTTAGGAGAAGCATCCTATAAATTGGATTCCGGAAGCCTATGAAAATGAAGGATGTCCTACATGTCCCAGGACTAAAGAAAATATTCTTTCCATTTCAGCTTTAGACAAGAAAGGCTTCAGAGTTGCCTTTGTAGATGGAAAAGTCCTCATGTGAACCAAAGGAAAAACTATCAATGATGCAGTAGAGATTGGAGTTGAAGAAGGAGGTCTCTAAAAAATGAAGGGACATACAGATCTTGCATTAGCAACCAGTACCATCAATCCATGTGAGCTGTGGCACAGAAGGCTTTCTCATGTTCACTACAAAGCCCTTCCAATTGTAAGTAAGGTGGTAACTGGTTTACCAGAAATTCAGATAGAACGTGAAGGAGTGTGCAAGGGATTTGCACAAGGGAAGAATACTAAGAATCCCTTTCTGAAAAGTCATAGTAAGGAAAAAGGGATCCTAGATATTATTCACTTAGATATCTACAGGCCAATTCAAGCCACTTCATTAAGTGGGTACTCTTACTATGCATCCTTCGTTGATGACTACTCCAGAAAGACTTGGATATACTTCTTGAAAAAGAAGGATGAAGTGTTTGAAAGATTCAAAGAGTTTAAAGCCCTAGTAGAAAACCTTTCTGAAAAGAAAATCAAGATTCTAAGATCAGATAATGGAGGAGAGTTTACTTCAAATGAATTCCATGATTTATGTAAAGAGGTCGAGATTAAGAGGGAGCTCACCATTCCCTACAATCCACAACAAAATGGTGTGGTAGAGAGAAATAAAATATCCATCATGGAAGTTGTGAAAGCTATGATACATGATCAACATATCCTAATGTACCGATGGGAAGAAGCATCAAGAATAATAGTATATGTTCAGAACATAATCCCTCATAGTGCTCTTGGGAATAAAAATCCAAAAGAAATGTTTTCTGAAGAAAGACCAGAGGTAAGTCATCTAAATATTTTTTGTTGTCCTGTATACATTCATATTCCCAAGGAGAAAAGATCAAAATTATATCCTTCAGGAAAGAAAGGATTGTTCATAGGATATAGTGAACAATCAAAATCCTATTGAATATATATCCCAGGATACCGTCAAATTGAACTTAGCAGACATGTTACATTTGATGAAGATTTAGCCTTCAGAAAATCAATAAAAAACAAGGAAGATGAAGAGGAGCATGAAACTCCCAAAACTGTTGAAGGAACTAAAGAAGTCAGAATTGAAGAAGAAGACCTGATACCTGAAGAGAAGGATATGACAGAACCCCGGCTACCTAAAGATTTACCAAATGAATTGATTTCTCGAAATAGAAAACCTTCCTGGGCTTGTGAAGTAATTGAAGAAGCAAAAAGACATGGTGCTCCTAAAGGAGCCATCCGAGAGAGAAAGAATCCAAAGTCATATCCGAGTTATATGGCCTTGATGTGCGAACTAGTTGATAAAGAACCAACTTGTTTTGAAGAGGTAATAAAACAAAAGGAGTGGGCCAATGAAATGGTCGAGGTATACCAATCCATTATGAAGAATGATGTGTGGGAAATAGTACCTAGACTAAAGGACAAGTCAGTAGTATCCTCAAAATGGATATTCAAAACCAAACACTCAACAGATGGAAGTATAGAAAAATCTAAGGCAAGATTTGTAGCCCAAGGATTCTCTCAGAAAGAGGGAATTGATTATGAAGAAACATTTTCCCTAGTAGCTAGATACACCTCAATAAGAACTGTTCTTTCCCTGGCCTCCAACATGAAATGGAAGATACATAAAATGGATGCAAAGATGACATTTATAAATGGAGTGATTGAACAGTTGATTATTAATGTCATGCTTGATGATTGTTTGATATGATTATGATTGTCACTAATTATTATGATGTTGTTATGTTGTTTGTTTTCTTCTTGATCAGTGATTGATTGAGTCTGTATCAATAATGATACAATGATGATTGTGGTTACATATTACTTCAGTATTCTTAGATTGATGATGGTATTGATGTTTCGACATCCCTATGCTAATTATGCAGATGATGCTCTATCATTAGTTTTTGTTGAGTTTTTAGCACCGACAGGTTGATGATGATTGTTGATGTTGTCAGTATCCTTACATAGATATCGCAGATAATAAAGATAAATTTGATGTCTCAGTATTCTCATATTGATATGATAGAAGGTGATCCAGTACTCATAATGATGATACAGACAGATGGTGATTTAGCATTCACATACTGATGTTCAAGAAGAAGGTGTAGAAGTTGATTAAAGTAGAATAAAAGATGTTTGAGAGTGTACGAAAGACAAATACTATAAGAAGAAGATCCAAAATATGATTAAGTAGAAGACAAATAGAACATGTTTGAAAGTGTATGAAAGACTAATACTACAAAGAAGAAGATCCAGAAGATGATTCGTTAAAAGACAAACAAAAGATGTCCAAAAGCACACTAAATATGAAGATTACAGAAGATGTTCTAGCTGAGATTGATGATGAATATGTTAGACAATGTTCCAAACTTCCTATGACTTATAGAGTCTCACCAGTCAGTTGTACAGTTGTAATAGTAACAATTGCTACTTCAGTTGAATACCTTCCTAGTTAAGAGGTAGTGTTAAAATAATGTAACTTCGGAAGATATTATAGTTGTATTGTAATCCTCCTATTGGATATGAGTTTGGTCTTGTTAGAGTCATTGAAGGATGCAATGTAAACCTCCAAATGTAATTCAGGTCATTAGTACCCAAGTGTCGACATAATAAATGTTATTTGTAATGTCCAGTTGGACAATTCAGATCTGACATCTAGTGAAGTCGGCCCCACCAAGTTAGAGTTCAAGTAAACAGAAGAATATAAATAGGAAGGTGCTCCCCTTGATTTGTAAACACTCACTCAAGCTGTTTTTAGCAAGGGAGAGAAGGAGTAGTGCACCAGAAAGAAGGGAGCAGCTGTTGTCTATATTTTACACTACACTGATTGAGTTCTATACTGAGGAAGTTTTGCGGGGTTTTCTCCCTTGTGGTTTCCCCGCAGAAAATATCTGTGTTCTTATGTTTTTTTGCATGTTGTTCTTTCAGTGATCTTCTATTGGCTATTTTTTTAAAGATATCATCTAAGAAATTTTAAATAAAATAAACAATTTAGGGCCTAAACAAGTTAGCCCTTATGGTCACCCTTTACATTATTCATCCATGTGAACCAAGGAAACATGGAAAAACTAATGGAAATCAAACTCTCCCTAAAGAATGGACATGAAAGGAAAACAAAAAATGCTTCTCCAAACTAAAAGTTGATGTCTAGTGAAATCTTCTTCTTGGGAAGAAGAGAAATCTATTCAACTCGATCACAGACATAGATAGTTGAAGAATGGAAACTAGAACCATGTAGAACAACTTAGATACACTGATGTGTAAGCAAGATTGAAAGTTCTTGAAGCGTCAAATGAGAGTTGTAATCAGCTCCAATATGGTATGATGACTTGGAATTTGAACCACTAGAGGTGAAATCAACATCAAATAGGTGAGACAAGTGTCCAAGTGAATGCATAAGGTCTCCAACTTCATTTACACCAAGAGGAAGTGTGCAAGTGATCATGTAGGAAAAAGGAGGAGGCTTAGGATCAGTGAGAGCGAATGCATAAGTTGATCGAGCTTCCAAAGTATCCAAAGGAACAAAAATAACACATTAGTAGACTCATGGTAAGAAAATGGATCATCTTCTAGAGCATAAACTGATAAAAAATCCTTTATGATAGAAGTATGAAAGGAGGATAGAGAGAGATATTCAAAATCTTCAAGGAGGATCTGAGAATAGGTGTCGCGAACCAAGGAGGATATGCAAAAGAGTATGAGATAAAGTATGGTGAATGGTAAGACACAAATAAGACTTGATCTAGCTAAGCAAACATTAAGGAAGAAACTGAGTTCCAAACCATCAACAAGTGAAGTATGTACATAGTGTGAAATATATAGCATATGGATCTCAGAATCCATAATAGAAGACAAAGAGAACATTGAATGTGTGAGTGAATCTTCATAATTGGAAGCTCCATTAGTCACTTATTATTTATTGATAGAATCAACGAAAGATGAATCGAGATCTTCAAATTCAAGAGACACATAAATATATGGATCTTCAATATTTTCTTCTTGATAGGAAGAGGAAGCATTCAAATAAAAGAGAATGGTATTAATAGGAAATTCTTTTGTTGAATATGAAACTTCTTCATCATGAACAACTTCATCAAAGATTGTAGAGGATGAGACAAATTGAGAAAGAACACATGAGGAGGTGTTGGGTTTTGTAATGTCCTCTTCCAGTTAGGCCTTAAGGCCAAAAACCGCTAACCTATGTGATTCCTGTGGGTTCGAGCAGTTACTGACAGCTAGGGAATCGGCTAAGGACTGATGCCATCCATAGAAGATCTAGGGCATCATTATTTGGTCAAGAAGGGCCACCGGAGCCAAAGGCCACCTTCGTGCATGCCATCCTAGCATTATTTAATAATGCATGCACTCTTTAAGTCTCCATCCGCATGCATGCAAGTCAACGGCAAATTAGAAGATAAAGTGACCTAATTAGGTTAAAGATTAGGTTTTGCGTAGTTGAACTTTATAAATAGAGGATAAAGCAAAAGGAGACTTCATTTTTTATAATGATTATTTTGGGAGCTCTTGGATAGCAGCACAGTGTGCAGCACAACAGTTGGGGTTGGAGACAGAGTCTTTAGTTAACAGGATTTCGGTAGTGAAACATCTGTCCTAGTATTATTCCGGGTAAGCCATATAGGTTCACCACTTGTTCTTCATTCATTCATCAGTTATCTAGTACATAGTATAGATTGTTGCAGGGACACGTGTGCAGTCGTAAGAGGGAGTTTTCAGCCAGAAAGCCCTAATCAGTTGTGGAGTCTTTAGATCTCAGTTTCCTTCTGAAACTCAGGCACCATTCTCATCATCAACGTCATACTCCGGTACCCGGTGATTATCAGATCCATCAGTGCTCATGCGAAGCAGTTATTAACAGTTTCGGGGTTCCAGGGGCGTGAGTAGCTGCCTCTCTGAAGCAATTTGCTACCCTTCCTAGAGGTCTCAGAACCTCCGCATGCATCAGGAATTCTCTCCGGCACTGAAAAACTATCAACCTGGCAAATTCGTAGTTCCATCGGACACCTCCTTCCTTGAGGGCATCACCCTTTTCTGCCTGGGGCGTCTTGCTGTAGGGGGTTCACCTGAAGCAGAGGGGATCAGCCCATCTCCGATCCAGTTCTCAGTGCTTGCATACTTTCTTTAGAGCAGTTCAACCGGCTTATTAGTGGTAAGTGTTCATTCTATCTCGCAAACCCTAACCCTAATTTTTCCTATAAAATAGGGATTTTTGCATGGGAGTTTGCATGCACAGTTGTATTAGCATAGTTGCTTAGAAATAGAAAATATCGGGATTTGGAATATTACAGTGGTATCAAAGCTATTTTCTTGGCCAGCTGTGGGCTTAAGAGATGAAAAGTAGATGAATACAGAAGGAGATCCTTTTGTAACCTATAGGAGGAGGAAGAGTAGATACACAGAAGAATTTGAAGATATCCAACTAGAAGATACCAATTCAGACATGGAGCAAACAGGTATACATGCGGATAGGGGAAAAGGAACGGGAGAAGAGGAGGATCGGATGGAGTTTCGCAGCTTGGTCTCGGCATTACAAGACTTATCCAAAGGACAAAAAGAAGTCCTCAATGCAATCAACAGACTGTCAGTGAAATCAGAAGCAGGTATCAACAGTACACCTCCCTCACCAGTAGATCGGGGATCTACAAGCAGCAGTGGAAATATGGCGTACACTAACATCCGGAACACTCTGCACATATACAGCAGACCTTCTATTAGGCCTACCATGCTTCACTTCTTGGTAGATACAGTAGGGGGTCCGGTCATGCAGGTAGAACCTAGCGAGCCTTTTGGGGCTTATTTGCAGGAGTACATAGACTTAGGGGATGAGTTTCATGCTGCCATGTCTTTCTCAGATTTCTGCAACATGAAGAGTAGGAACAGGACCAGGAACTTTAACAAGGGTTTCAATCACAACTATGAGCTGCAGAAGACCTTGGGCAGGTTAACCATCCCAAACTTTGATGGGACTCGCAGAGGATCAGCAAGAACATGGGTCCAAAAGTTAGATACCTATTTCCAACTCAACTCCATGACAAGGACAGACGCCATTAAGTTGGCTACACTTCACCTAGACGGAGAAGCTCATGAATGGTGGTACCATGGACTGGTGACATTGGGTCACAACACCATACATTCTTATGGAGAGTTCACTCAGAAAATCATAGAGAGATTTGACAGGAAAGATCCAGAGATCCATTTCAGGGAGTTGGCTCAACTCAAGCAGACTGGTAGTGCAGAAGCTTTCATTTCAGAATTTCAGAGGCTAGCTGTTATGGTAACAGATGTGTCAGAGAGCAGATTGACTATGTTATTCACTGAGGCCCTCATAGAGCCACTACGGGGATGGGTGAAAGCCTACAAACCCCTCACTTTGTAGGATGCTATTAGTAGGGCAAGGGATCTTCAGGATTCAGTCCCCAAAAACAAATTCCCTTTGAAAACCAATTTCCTGTTAGGGACAAAGATAGGAAACCTTTCCAGCAGGATGTTCCTAAGAAAACCTGGTTAGATGAGGACACTAGGAAAGATTTGAGAAGGAAGAAGCTGTGCTTCACCTGCCAGGAACCATGGGTACCAGGACACAGGTGTACAGGAAAGGGAAAGGCATACTACATTGAGGTGTACTCAGACAGTGATTAGGACGACTATGAGCAGGAGGCAACAGAAGAGGAATCACATCAGGGTGATACACCAGAGGGAGTCATTGCTACTTTATCTGGAGTATCGAGATTCCATACTCTCAGGGTTAGGGGAGTAGTACAGGGTCACAGATTAGGAGTATTGATTGATGGAGGAGCCACCCACAATTTCATTGAATCTGCTTGGGTAGCCAAGAGAGGTATTCAGACCGAGAAGTTCGAGGGATTCACTATAGCAGTAGCCGAGAACTCTAGCATGGAGTGCAAATACTGGATTCCAAAATTGAATGTTGCCTTAGGTAACTATCAGATGACAGACTCTTTTTATGTAGTGGATGTAGCGGATACTCATGTGGTATTGGGTGTTCAGTGGCTTTACTCTATAGGGAAATACACTACAGACTACAGGGCAATGGAAATGGAGTTCCAGGGGCCAGATGACAAACGAGTAGTTTTGAGGGGCATGAACACTTATCCCCCAAAACCGGTCTCGTCACAGAGAATGGAGGCAGTGCTCCGACAAGATGATATAGAATGGGATGCAGAATGTTTTGTCACCTTCAGGAAACCCCCATAGACCAACACACAACACCCAAGTGACATTCAAGCCTTGCTACAGAAACATGAAAAGGTTTTTCGGGACCTTCCATCCGGCAGACCACCAGACCAAGGTTTTGAACACATCATCGAGCTAGAGGAGGGAACACAAGCATTCATCACCACTCCTTACAGGCATCCCAAAAGGTACAAGGATGAGATTGAGAAAACCATCAAAGAATTACTGGAGCTTGGTTATATACGGCCCAGTTCTAGCCCCTTTGCATCTTCAGTAGTTCTGGTTAAGAAGAAGGATGGTACTCTGCGTATGTGCATCGATTATCGGGCACTCAACAAAAATACCATTAAGAACAGGTATCCCATTCCCAGAATTGACGAACTCATGGATGAACTTTGGGGAGCTCAATACTTCTCCAAGATCGATCTTCGCTCGGGATACCATCAGATCAGGGTAAGGGACCAGGACATCCACAAAATAGATTTTCGCTGTCACTATGGTCACTATGAGTTTTTGGTCATGCCCTTTGGGCTTACCAATGCTCCAGCCACTTTTCAGTCATGCATGAACCACACCTTCAGAGCACAGCTACATAAGTTTTTTCTTGTATTCTTTGATGACATCCTGATTTACAGCAAAACATGGGAAGGGCACCTGAAACACCTAGACGAGACATTGGGTATTTTAGAAGAACATTCGCTTTACGCGAAAATGTCCAAGTGTGAGTTTGGCATGAAGGAAATGTTGTATTTAGGACATGTAATCAATGCAGAAGGAGTATAGGTTGACATGGAGAAAATCCGAGTTATCAGAGATTGGCCCGCGCCAAAATTAGTTACAGAATTGAGAGGGTTCCTAGGTCTGTGCACTTATTACCGACGGTACGTTAAGGGATTCTCCCAATTTGCAGCACCCCTCACAGATCTCACTAAGAAGGGAGCATTCACTTGGACAGACTTAGCACAGAAAACTTTCGAAGAGATGAAGGTTATTATGAGTTCTTGTCCAGTTCTAGCATTACCAGACTTCTCACAACCTTTTGTAGTAGAATGTGATGCCTCAGGGGAAGGGTTAGGAGCAATGTTGATGCAGAATCATCACCCTATTGCATTTGAGAGCTGTAAACTGAAGAACTACGAGCGCCATTACTCCATATATGACAAAGAGATGCTAGCCATCTTGCATGCTCTCACAAAGTTCAGACAGTACCTGGTGGGCAGTAAGTTCAAAATCAAAACCGATCATAACAGCCTCAAGTATTTCCTGGAGCAGAAGGAACTGAATGAGCGACAGCATAAATGGGTCAGTAAAGTACAAGCCTACGATTTCAAGATCGAGTATGTAAAAGGTAAGACTAATGTAGTAGTTGATGCATTATCCAGGCGTCCAGGCCCATTATCTCTCAGTAGTATATCCACGGATTGGAGGGCACTTCTCTTAGTGGAATACTCCAAAAATAAATCCGCTTGCGAATTATTGGATGGGCAAATTCAGGATGACAGGTACAGGATCGTGGATGACATCATCTACTACAAAGACAGGATATACCTCATTCCAGAATCCACATTAAGGAAAAATATCATTCAGGCAGCCCACGATTCTCCTTTATCAGGGCATCAAGGGTTCTTAAAGACCTACAGGCAGATCAGAGAGAGGTTCTCATGGAAGGGCCTCAAGGGGGAGATTATGCAGCATGTTCGGGAATGTAGCATTTGTCAGCAGAACAATATTGAAAACACCCATCCAGCAGGGTTTCTCCAGCCACTACCGATTCCAGAACAGAAGTGGGAAAGTATCTCCATGGACTTTATTACAGGCTTGCCCAAGGTCCAAGGGCGAGATTGTTTATATATAGTAGTTGGAAGACTGACCAAGTTTGCACATTTCTTCTCGATATCATCAGACTACTCGGCAGCTCAAATAGCTGAGTTATTCTTCAGGGAGGTCTTCAGGTTACACGGGTTACCTAAGACCATTGTCAGTGATCGGGATAGCAAATTCACGGGTGCCTTCTGGCAAGAGCTGTTTAGATTGGTGGGGACCGAACTGGCTACCAGTACAAGTTATCATCCCCAGAGTGATGGGAAAACAGAAATAGTCAACAAGTGGATCGAAGGATATCTAAGGAACTATGTAGCAGGGCAACAGTAGACCTAGATCAAATGGCTACACCTAGGGGAGTATTGCTACAACACTACTTATCACATGTCTATTAGAATGACTCCTTTTAAGGAATTATATGGATACGAGGCCTTGGACTATGCAGATTTGGAATTTGGAGACAGTAGGGCTCCTAAGGCTAAGGATTGGATACAGGACAGTCAGGACATCCTGAAAATACTGAAGGAGAATTTACAAACAACCCAGAATCAACAGAAGATGTATGCCGACAAACACAGGATTGAGCGGAGCTTCGAGGTAGGGGATTTAGTATACTTAAGGCTCCAGCCTTACAGATAGTCCTCACTTAAGAAGAAAGGAGCAGAGAAGTTGAAACCCTGCTTCTATGGACCCTACAAAATAATCCAGAAAGTGGGAGAGCTGGCATATGAACTAGAACTTCCTCAGGAAAGCAAAATTCACAACGTGTTCCATGTATCTAGTCTGAAGAAGACCCTTGGGCAACACATTGATCCATCCACTGAATTGCCTCCTTTAGATGATGAAGGACTACTGATACTGATTCCCGAACGGATCATTCAGACTAGAGAGAGGAGGCTTAGGAACAGGGTAATTAGGGAATACTTAGTTCAATGCAAGGAACTAACGCCAGAAGATGCCACCTGGGAAGGTGAACAGGTATTGCAGCATCCCAATTTGAAGTTGCTTGAGGACAAGCAATCTCGAGCAGGGAGGACTGTAATGTCCTCTTCCAGTTAGGCCTTAAGGCCCAAAACCGCTAACCTATGTGATTCCTGTGGGTTCGAGTGGTTACTGACAGCTAGGGAATCGGCTAAGGACTGATGCCATCCATAGAATATCTAGGGCATCATCATTTGGTCAAGAAGGGCCACCGGGGCCAAAGGCCACCTTCGTGCATGCCATCCTAGCATTATTTAATAATGCATGCACTCTTTAAGTCTCCATCCGCATGCATGCAAGTCAACGACAAATTAGAAGATAAAGTGACCTAATTAGGTCAAAGATTAGGTTTTGCGCATATGAACTTTATAAATAGAGGATAAAGCGAAAGGAGACTTCACTTTTGATTATGATTATTTTGGGAGCTCTTGGATAGAAGCATAGTGTGCAGCACATCAATTGGGGTTGGAGACGGAGTCTTCAGCTAACAGGATTTCGGTAGTGAAACATCTGTCCTAGTCTTATTTTGGGTAAGCCATATAGGTTCACCACTTGTTCTTCATTCATTCATCAGTTATCTAGTACATGGTATAGATCGTTGCAGGGACACGTGTGCAGCCGTAAGAGGGGGTTTTCAGCCAGAAAGCCCTAATCAGCTGTGGGGTCTTCAGATCTCAGTTTCCTTCTGAAACTCAGGCACCATTCTCATCATCAGCATCATACTCCGGTACCCAGTGATTATCAGATCCATCAGTGCTCATCCGAATTAGTTATTAGCAGTTTCGAGGTTCCAAGGGCGTGAGTAGTTGCCTCTCTGAAGCAATTCGCTACCCTGCCTAGAGGTCTCAGAACCTCCGCATGCATCAGGAATTCTCTCCGGCACTGAAAAACTATCAACTTAGCAAATTTGCAGTTCCATTGGACACCTCCTTCCGTGAGGGCATCACCCTTTTCTGCTTGGGGCGTCTTGCTGCAGGGGGTTCACCTGAAGCAGAGGAGATCAGCCCATCTCCGATCCAGTTCTCAGTGCTTGCATACTTTCTCCAGAGCAATTCAGTCGGCTTATCAGTGGTAAGTGTTCATTCTATCTCGCAAACCCTAACCCTAATTTTTCCTATAAAATAGGGATTTTTGCATGGCAGTTTGCATGCCCAGTTGTATCAGCATAGTTGCTTAGAAATAGAAAATATCGGGATTTGGGATATTACAGGTTTTCTCCAAGATTCATATTCTTTTTTCTCCATACCAAAATCTGTGTACAAATTGTTCCAAAGCTTGAATGGATACTCAACAGAATCTATGAGATAATGCATCTTTGGAGACATTGTCGAACATATAATTCCATAAGCTCTATCATAGTCATTTATCCAATCACTATTCTCTTCATAATACTTTGGTTCACTCACTGCACCAATAGAGACATCAAAGAGACATTGTCTATTCAAATATGCTCTCATCTTTGGCTTCCAATAAGCATAGTTGAAGGGAGAAAGTAGAGGAAATTTTGAATCCATTTTGAAGTTGTTGCACTTGCAAATATGAATTAATAACTGAGCTTCCAAATATTTGATACCATGTAGAAATTCTAAATCCAAGGTGGCATAAGAAATTTCATAAACAAGTTAAGGATCTAGGCACACAATTAACATCATAGAGAATTGCAAATAATTAGCATAAAGAGTGAAGAAGAATAATGAACACACATGAAAAATGAAACTCAGATGCATTAAACTATATCATCTCAATCTTATTTATTAAAGAATGATATGGTTACATAAATATGCATGCTCATAGAGTAAAATCGAATTTCCAAAGAGGCAACTCAACCTATCTCATAAGGCATGCTTACTAATTATGAAAACCCCCAAAGGTGACAAAAACGCTTTCCAAAGTTGTCAAAGAGGTCATGAATTAGCTAAAGCAAGTGGGATAACTAATGAGTGATGGAAAATATTTCTAATCATGGAAACTAGAGATAAAATCTTGGAGGATGGGTTGGCCACAAAAGAGGATAATTACTCATCAACTAGCTTTATCCTAATCCAGTGAAAAGCTGAAAAAGTAGGACAAAAGCATTCTAAAGCAGGATTTCTTCCTTGCAATTATGGATAGACAATAAAGAAGCAGGATCTTATCCATAATCATTTTAAGTGTGCTCTTGGGGTATTTATGGCAAGTTTTTAACAAGTGGTGGTGTATGGAGGCCAATTACCTAGTCTAGTACAGAGGAATTTAATTAAAAATTACTAATTATTAATATCATAAGTCTATAAGTGGGTTTTTAATATTCCAACTTCGTCCTATTCCTATATTAAGATATATATATAATATAATTGGACATGGGCATGGCCAATGGAAACAAAAATGTTGTCAAGTGAGTTAGCCAATGCAATATGAGATTGCTCTCTAGTGTTTTTAAGCTCCCCAATTATTTTTTAGAGTTTATCTAGCCATTGATTAATTCTATGCCTAGGTCTTTTCGAGCCTTACCATTTGGGTTTGGATTAGAGTTTTTCCCATAATGACAAATTAAAAAATGCAATTAAACAAAAATTATTTTCTTGATATGTAAATTTCTATAGTTTAACAAATCATAACAATAACAATTCAAATAAAATACACCTAGAAATGAGAGCTCATCTCTTGAAATGTGCACATGTTTTAATTAAAAATAATGACATGAAAATTATGTTTCCATGTGACAATGGTCTTCATGGAGCTCGACAAAGGACGAAGATATTTAATCAAGAATGTGTGAGAATTTGTGAAGCATAGGCATGCCCCTTAAATTGGTAGAGTGTGCATTCTCATCAAAATGAATATGGAAAGTAACCTTGCTACCCGCTCTTTGTTGTAATAGATTGCTCTTAAGTGGTGGTAGATTAGTCTTAGTTTTAAGCTTGTGTTGGAAAGTATGCAGGTTTATTGAATGTCCATTACACATACACCATATTACAAGGAATTTTAAATAATACCATAAGAAAGGGTTTTTATTATCTTATGAATTTAGCCTTTTAAATATTACTATAAAAAAGGGTTTTTATTATCTTATGAATTTAGAGAAGGAATTCTTTTGGTTAAATAGACCAGAGTAGCAACCTTAAGGCAAAGAGATGAAAATAAATAAATTTAAAAGAAAAATCATGGAATAATTGTTTAAAGTAGAAAATAAAATTGCTAAAGGAGATTCACTTGTATGAAAAGATTTGGGAAGGGATTTTCCTTTAATTGGAAATTAGATAGGGTAAACTAAAGTAAGAGCATGGAAGAACACCAAAAGTAAGAGCATGGAAGAACCCTCCTTGCTTCGACAGGCTAAAGTGCCCATTGCACCTTCCTTCCACCCTGAACAGTGACAGCCCAAAATCGTGTTTTCCTCAACAGTGAGAGACTGAGCTTCGGACGGGAGACTGGAGCCAGAATCAATGCTTGCAAACCACAGCAAAGAGTCTGTAAGGGTGCTACAAGAGCAAGAGGAGAAGGCTACGAGGGAAAGCCTTTCCTTCACAAAAGTCTTGGTGAGAGGGAGAGCTTCCCATGGAATTTCTTGCAGCCACCCTTCACCTATGCCTACAATGACATCCAAGAGACTGCGCTCCTGAGGAATCTCATGATAGACAGATCTGAGAGATGGAGAGAAATGAGCTTGCAGGCTGCTTCGAGGAGAAGACATAATGAGATGATCGAAAAGACTTGGAGCGTACGAGGAGGAGGGGCAATTAACCCGGGGGTGGTGAGCCATAAATACGACGTTGCCTGAGAGAGGATGCAGGCAGAGAAAGTTCCACGCGGTGGGGGTAAGAGAGATGGCAGGACAACACAATGAATGAGAAGGCCCTTTGGGAAGGAGCGCGAGGTGGGAGCCAGCTGTGGGAGGATGGCTCGAGGCGGTGAGAGGAAGGGTGAGGGGAGGGATAAGGGAGGGGGGTAAGAAAAAAGCTAGGGAAAGGAATAAGGTGAAGATGGAGGGATAAGGGGAGGGGGAGAAGGAAGGAAAAGGGGTGGAGGAATAAGTGAGAGGAGGGGGAGATCCTCTATAAAGCCTTTAGGGATAATAAGATCCACTTCCAGGAGTGAAGAGAGGTAAGACCACTTGCCTTGTGGGAGGAAAGAGTAAGCCCGACAAACCATTAGGGGATGAATTTGGTGTAAGGGGCTTTTCCGTTAAGACTGTAACGACCTTGAGATAGAGAGGCCCCCATGTTTGCCAAGGCGTCCGCTGCAGAGTTATTGTGGCGAAGAATGTGGAATAGCTCATAGGATTTAGACATGAGTGGCTTTGCTTTGTCATACAGACGACGAGAATTGATTGAACTAGAGGAATAACCATTAATCAGCTTGAAAATAACATGGCTAGAGTCTCCAAAGATCATTACCTTGTGAAGGTCTTTACTGACTAAGGATTGTAGTCCCTGAAGGAGTGCCAACCACTCGGCCTCGTTGTTGGTCCTATGTCCAAGGCCCCAAGCAAAGGTTTGTTCAACATGTCCTCTGGGATCCAAGAGGATCCCCCCCGCACCTGCCACCCCTATACAATAGGTTTCGTCTATTAACATCTCGTAACTATAGCAATTTGTATATCAAATTGAATTCTCCAAATGAATTGTGCGATGCCTTAAAGTTGTTAAAAAAAGATGTTGTTATCAAATGGTAAAAAATAAAAGGATAGGAATGTACTATATGTAAATATGTTAAAACATTGTTCCCTAAAGTTGTTAAAACAAAATGATGTAATGAAATGGTAAAAAATAAGGATACAAAGGAATACGCATGAGAAAACTTGGTTATTCAATAGAGATGGAAAAATATAATTAAGAGATATAGACTCTTTTTAAATGGAGCATAAAATAAGAGAATACACAATGCAATAATTTACCACCAGTGTTTGTCCAATTTCAACAAACCACCAGTTCTACAGCTTGAGCTATTAACATGAAAAACACCATCTAAGAAACCTATAAGCCAACAACTATTGAAAAGCACCATAAAAAAAACTATAAGCCAATAACTATTGAAAAACACCATTAGAGAAACCAATAAGCTAACAACTATTGAAAATAGGCTCCCTTACCACTCTACAAACCTTATTTGGAAAAGGATGAACCCAAATTTCAATTTTAGAAAGATTCTATATTGCTACCTATTGAAAGCCTAAAAACACTATTATTATGTAATTTTAAAATATTTTTAAAAGTTAAATTTAGTATACAAATAGATTTAAAAAAAACCAATATATATTCTTATTCTACATTTGAAATATACAAATATTTAACTATGCCATAGTAATTTCTCTTTATAAAAACACTATTATTATGTAATTTTAAAATATTTTTAAAAGTTAAATTTAGTATACAAATAGATTTAAAAAAAACCAATATATATTCTTATTCTACATTTGAAATATACAAATATTTAACTATGCCATAGTAATTTCTCTTTATAAAAGAGAAAGATATAATCCATTAAAAAACTATAATATTAATCAAATAATTTGACATACATCAATCTTATATAAAAGTTTATATTACTAACACAATAATTTGAAGAAGAAGGTATAATCCATTAAAAAAAACAATAATATTAATTAAATAATTTAACATACATCAATCTTAATTATTACAATGTTTTAATTAAAGATAAACATTACAAGCTAGATCATGAATAAGGAATTAAAGAGAAACATTATAGAGTATCAAATATAATGAAAAAGATGATTTGGATCCGGTGTATAAGATAAATTAAATATACCAATAGAATGCAAAACTAACCATTAGAGGTCATTAAAATGAAAATCAACCAAGCTTGCACCATGTGGCTCATTGGTGATTAACTTGATATGAAGTCACATGTTGTAAAGGACACGAGTTCAAATCACACCACACTTGAGCTTACCCTTGTTCCATGCTTATTCAAATCACACCACTTCTAGACTTACATGTCCCATACTTCTATGTTAAAATTTTTGTCATCTTAAAAATAATCTTTAAAATTTTAAAATTTTAAATGATTTAATTTAAAAAATAAATATTAATAAAAAACATCGATAAAAAAATTTCAAAACAAATAGGCAATTGCCAAAACCCCTACTTTCAATCATTTTATCAGCACAATGAAAGGTATTTTTTCATGGTATAAGAAGTGATGGTTATGAAACATCCGAAACCATGCGTGTAACACAAGATAGTCATCAAAACAATAAATTTCTTTTGAAGACTGAAGATTAATTATTCATATTTCATGTTCTAAATTTCAAGATTTGTAGTTATGCTACGATCATATTGAAAATTATTCGCTGCTCAACATTTGCTTTGATATTACTTTCTTATTTTATATAGTTCAAACCAGGCAAGTCACAAGATGCAACTCGATTCTATTATGTTTTTTATTCCATAATTCTTTTAACATTTGACATGATCCGACCATAGTTTAATAAAATCCGATTATGGAACCATGCAACACAATTTAATATCTTTATTTTAAACCCTTAATAGCAAAGTAAACTACATAATTTTATACCCTTAAAAGCAAAGTAAGTCACATATGAGATGTAACTGACATATATGAATAAAATCTGATTATGTAAGTCAGCAGCTCACAATCTTAAAGAGTATAAACAACCAATATAAGGTAAAAAGTAAAAGGTATATTGATACAAGGTAAAAAGTATATTGATATTAATTTCACTCGTTTAAAATCACTATAAAATTATTTTAAATTGAGATCTTATCCTACAATGAGTATTCAATTTTTAATTTATTTTAAATTTAGATAGATATTATAAAAAAATCAAATTTTATTAAAAAATTTAAATAAAAATTATACATCTCTGATAATTTATCATTTTTAATAATCTGTCATTTTTAAAACGAACTTGTTTAATCTACATTTTTAAAATGAGATTGTTTTCTTTATCATTTTTAAAATGAACTTGTACTAGTCAATAAGCTAGTATGTTGGTGAAGTTAGATTGATTTCATTTCATTCTGGTTTTGCTTGACCTACCATTTTTGAAAGTGGAAAAGTATATTGAAATTTCCAGATTGCATGAGCTTTTTTTTATTTCTCCATAATTCAAAGTGTTTTCATTCCTTAATTTCTTTCCAGTGTTTTTAAGGTGAAAAATAAATTAAAGTTATACGGATTTTAAACTTACATTAAGCCATATAGTTATTTGTAATGTGAATTATATAAACCAATTAAAACTCTATCCATATATAAAGCACAGCCTAATTAAAACTCTATTAATACACAGCACAGGCCCTGGTAACACTACTCTAGGTGTAGTAAATAAAAATCAAACCTCATCAATATACACAGCAGGTCAGAAATCTAGAACTTTTTATAGATATTAAAACAAATCATAACGGCTACTTCCATCAATATACACAGCAGGTCAGAAACCTTGAACTTTTTATAGATATTGATACAATCCTAACGGCTATATGCAAGTAAACAGAAATGGAAATCTCCGCCAAGCCAATACTATACTACACATGGAATTGGAATCGAGTGACCTAATTCATATCGTAGTTCTGTATTCTAACACACACAGTAAGTATTCATATAATGATGCTGCTTATTATCGGTCCAGATAGCCTCATTTACAATGAGTACCATTATTACTAATTCTCTTGCCCTTCAGCTTTCCTCATTACTTGCTCCTCTAGTGGAGTCCGGGGATCTTCGCTTTGATTTTATCCACCATTCCCGGCTTCTGATTTGAAGTGGAATAACCAGTCTGAGCCTGAGCCTGAGCCTGGCTTCCTGGTTTCTGAGTTGGATGAGAATGAGCAGTCTGAGTCCGAGCCTGACCTCCGGGAAGCATCTGCTTGATTTTATCAAGCAGCCCCGCCTTCTCATTCGGATTATGATGAGCAGCGTCAGTTTGGGTGTGGCCTCGATCCTGGTACTCAGCCATGATATGATGATACTTCAATCGAAAACCAGACAGATATCAATCAACAAATTGAAAGATATATAACACGATTAATATATAAACAACTTTGTGAAAATTGTAGATGAAAAGAGATCGCTATGAAAGATAGACAGTAGAGCATGTCTATTTATAGCTCCGGCCTTGTCGTGGCGTGTGGAGTTGTCTTTCTTTGCTGCCGTGTGGAGCATACTTTAATTATCTCCGCGTTAATTAACCGACAACAAATTTGAAGATAACACTTTGCATCTCGGTTTGTGGCTTTCGCTGCACCTCTCCACTTGATAGATATATAATTACACGGAAGGTGTTTTATAAGGGACGGTTCTACTCACGCTTTCGTCGTCTGTCAACAGCGAATGAGAAGCCGGCCCTTAATTTATTAAATTTTATTATTATCTGTCTTTTAGACAATCCCCTAAATCGTGGTAATTAAAACAAAATCCCCTGAAATAGTGGTAATTGACCTAAGGCCTAGCAAAGACTGTCCCGCCTTAACAGAAATAGAAACATCAGATCATACTGGAATTATACGGCCGCTCATGTCATCTATCAATATATATGAATGTATGCAATTCCATGATTTCCATCTCCTTCACATGACATGTTAATTATATGTTACATGAATAAATCCATGGCATATGGGTGAGCTCAGCAAACCCTCTCCCTTATGGTCGAGCGGCTCCGCACCTTAAGCAGTTATTTTCTATATGATGCATGCATATCTAAGTTGTTGAACAATTCCAAATAAACAACAAACAATACAATATTTTGACCTATTCTGGTATATAGTTTATATGAGCAGTGATCTAGAATCAGGCTTCAAATTTGAAGCCTTCAGGGCCCGTTAAAGGCCAGTTTGGCCGTAATATAAGGCCACAATAAATTTTAGCGTGCAAAAAAAAATTAATTTCATATCCAGCCCGTAAGTAATAAAATTCAATAAGCCTGTGTAAATTTGTAGTGGAAGGGTAGTTGCAAAATTTGCCGGTCCAGGGGTTCAGTGTCAAGTGATTCAATGGAACTGGACTGGACGGTAGTCTGTGGGGTGTGTGTCGTGGGCGGTGTCTCGTGACTCGTGAGGGATTTGGGACTCAGTCTTCTCCAGTGCCCTCGAATTTTCCAATGAACCACGGTGGGCCACTAGCCAGCATGCAAACTCGGTCCATGTGGCATCTTATCGTTCAGAGTGTCACGTGATCTTACATTCAAAATTAAATGATCTTATTAATGGATGCTATACCCTATTAGTAATTAGGTGAATTAGTATTACAGTTGGATTGCATTTGCAACATTGATACGACATCATCAAGGTTTGTTTTCTGCAGTCCGTGCTTGATCCCGCTCAAGCCGCCTTGGTTTCGAACTCAGAATCTGATAAAATTGGTAGAAAGCTTGTTTCCAACTACAGCCTAACTGCGTCTATAATATCTCAAAACCCTAGAATTTTATCAAAGCCTAAGAAAGGCTTGGTGAGGGTTCTGACGGACGTCAAGGGGATGGGTATTGAGAAGGGGTCCAAGGTGTTTGCTCGCTCTTTGGGTTAGTTGAGTATGCTGAACAGTGACATTGTTAAGCAGAAATTGGAAAGTTTGAGGGAATTAGGGTTTACAGGATACACTACGGTGGAATCTCAAGTTATGGTCCAGGTATGGAAGCTTCCTCGCAAAACTATTTTGAGCAGTCTGATGGTTCTGCGCATCAAGAAGAGAGTGAAGCCGAGGCTCATTTCTCTCAGCACATTGAAGATGAAGAACAAGTTTTCACAGAAAACCAAATATTATTCTTCATTGGGCGACATAGGAGAATGAGGAGGAAAACCATTGTAAGGGTTTGGGTTTGATTGGTTTATCTGGTTAGCGGGGAGTTCAAATGGAGCTGCTCAGAGGTTCTGAGCCTGCGGGAGTTCATAATTATTCATTGCATAAATGAAGTGATTCAAAGGTCAGGGCACTGAAGAATGATGCCATTTTGACAACTACTCTACTCTCCCTTTGCTTTGCAAATAAGGTTATTTCAAAAGCATCTTTCACATTGCTTTCAATTTTTTTAATAGATTGGATGTTTTGGTTGTGGATGAAAAACATCATGCCCTAGATATTCTTAGTAGTTTCTTACGGTGGTGCAAAGTCACTCAAGTATATTGTGTAGAATGAACTTTTTGCGAGAATGTTGAGGAGTTGGATTTTAATAGATTCTCATTTGCATATTCCTTATTAGAAAGACCTTTTGTGGTGTAGATGGACAAATTGTTTTACCTTAACCTGTTCCCAACTATGTTTGTATAATAGTAGATGGATTCATGGGTAGAGTCCTTGCAAGGCCTCCCTCGATAGGATTGTGATGCACATTTAAATTCATTACCATCTACAAGCACACTCAGAGAATTAGATCAATGCTACTCTTATTAGATAATAGGGGGCTAGTGCATGGCTATTACAAAAGTTGGCAAAGAATGGTTCATTTATTTTGTTGATTTGTTTTCATCAAGTAAACCTCATGAACCAAGAATATATGATGGTTTTGGAGGAAAAAATGTATAGGAACCAAATTTAATCCCCAAGGTTTGAAGCCCAAGAGGACCACTCCTTATCACAGCAAGTAGCATGGAGGCATAAGGTCTAGCAAGCATGAATATAACTCTGGGAGAAGGAATTAGTTTGAACCACTTGTAGCAGCAAGAAATTGCTTGATTTGGTGGACATTGAGAATCCCAACCAACCTAGGTATAAAAATAAACCTAGGGAAATATTTCAGTGTTGTGGCAGTCAAATTGTTGAAGGGTTGAAGATTGTTTACTCATTGGAAACCAAGAGAAGGATATTGAAAAATGTAAGCATTGTGCAACAAGCTAAACTCCACACAAAGTATAAGTCGCTCAAATTCCATATAGAAGGGGATATGCTATTCCAAACAAAATATGAAAATGAGGGTTAATGTAGATGGCAACATATGCATCCCCAAGTTCTATTTTTCATCCTTGCATCCATGTAATATACTAGGAGTAATGCTAAATGAATATATACATATCAAGAACAACCAAAATCCCAAGTATCGTGATAAAGATGAGGGAAACTCAATGTATGAAAATAACCACTTGTATCTCAATAGGCAGTAAGCTAATCCGTGGCTAATTCACTGAAACTTAATATTCAAAAGGAAGTCTACCATGAGCAACAATTTTTGATAGATTTCTACAGGTACTGGATCTACCTCCTAAGAGAGCAGGGTTTATACGGCCTAGGAACCAAAGATAAAATAGTGAGCACAAAGTGCAACCAAGAATGTTGGTGTGAAAGATGAACAAGTCACACAAAATGAAGACGAACATATAAGTTCAAATTAAGATTCAAGTGCCACAATAAGAAAGTAGAGCCAAATCCAAAGTTAGTTTATAGAGCACAATAATGCAAATTGTCATATTATTAAGGGATTAGTAAAAACAATAATGAAGTGTTGATTTACTATTATTAGGAAATTAATAAAAACAATAATAAACTTTTGATTTACTATTACATATTACATTTGCAAATGAAAAAAATAATTTATTTTTGCATGTTAGCATTGAAGGGCTCACTATCTCTTGGCCCTTCAAAGTGAAATGAGACCCTGCCCTTCAAATTTGATCTCTTCATATGGATGACTAATATTGCAAATACAGTGTGCATTAATGTCATTTTCATTTCAAAATTTGAATTCAATAAAAGTGCCAATGTTAATTTGAATGATTTCGAATTTGTAAACCCAGCCAACCAATATTTGGAATAACTGCATATGTGCTTTCTCATTCAACAAATGTGAGGTGCCAAAAGCAGCTGATCCAACCAACAGACACGGTTTTGTTGTTGTTCACTGCACCAGGGCATCTAATCCAACCAACATACGCCTTTCACTGCTCTTCAACAACCAGGAACCTGCACCAGGGCTGAGGTATTTCCGTTTGCTACTCTTTCCGTTGGATCATGGTTGTTTTATGTAGTAATTTATTATATTGGTTGTTCCTCATCTCTATTTAAAAAAAAACATCCACCCGCATTGATGAAGGTCTATATTAGCTACTTAGATTGGGTTATGGTCATTTTCCTCATTCCAACGTCAAGATTTGTTTTCTATATTGTTTTATACACCCTAAAGATTGACGAATTAATGTGGACCGAATGGTGGATAGCTGAAGGAGTGGTCAATAGCAGAGCTAGCAGCTACATCGATTTAATGGACCTGGGACATAGCTATGTCAAGTTATTAGTACAACACTGCTTGTTTCAGACTGTTTATGATGATTCTGGGTGATGGCAGATAAAGTGTTTGTTTCAAGACGAGTTAAATATAAATCCAAGCCACAACAAAGGATTTGGCTGATTCATAAAGGAGTTAGCTCAAACTTAGCATCTGAAACAAAGAGAGGAAAGGAGCCACATAGGCCAGCATTGCAGATCAAATTTTGCATGGATTCTACAATGGACTTTGTGTTACATTTCATTACATTCACTCTAAGAGTGATGGGGTTTTGAGTGATCAGATTCAGATCGTTGTTTAGATGAGATTGACTTTGTTTAAATTTGTATAATGATTTGGCAAATTGTATAATACAAATTTTGAGTGATGGGTTTTGACCAGTGATAATGAACTTGCTGTTTAGATGAGATTGACATTGATTTTTAAATATGTATAATAATTTGTCAAAGTATATAGTATAAATTTTGAGGATTTGTCTTTTAAATTTGAACTACAACTATCGAAAAAATATGTTCAGTTATTTTCATACAATAGTCCATTCATGTATGCAAATCATGTGCCTGAATATATTTACTGAATGTTAATGATCCCACACCCCACGTATTCACTCAAGACAAAACTCTAACCAAACCTGTCCATGGGATATTAAATATAGTTTAGTGTATTATATTTCATTAAAAGTTTTTTTTTTTGTAATTAAAACATGCATTACTATACAGAAGCCAAATTACAGAGCAAAATATATCTAAAGCCGACCCAAAAATAGGGAGACCTTAGTCCAGTCCAGTGAAACTCGGTCTAGGACTTAACCTGAAATGTTTTGCCAAAAAAGTACAGAGTTTTTCCAAAGCCTCCTACTCCCCCTAATACCTCTTTTCCTACTATGAGTCCCGATGTCGTTACGTTGCTTTCCCACCCACATCAAAATTGATGAATGGAGGGTCCTGTCGCTACCAGGACCCCAAGTGACAGCATAGTGCCTATTAACAACCGAGCTATAACTATCTAAACTGAATAACGTCGAAAATACACTAAAAACAAAGAAAACCTGGAAAAAGCAGAGACTGGGAAGAGATCATATCCGACCAGAGGGGATGGAGCTTCATCGAGGGATTGCTGCTAAGGGAATCCCGGCAGCTAAATGCTAAGATCCAGACACAAGTGCTAACATATAATTCATGGGGCCAACCGAGTTCTGTGATTCCACCGGTCCTCCTTCGTCCGCCATAGCACTATGGGTGGTCCGCTCTCGAGGTCTAGCTATCTCCATGGCCCGGCGATCCATAGGGTGAAACAGAAAGCCCAAATGAGTAGCGAGGATGTCGAGCTTCTGGTGCATTGTGTGGCATTCAAAATTGTGCTCCTTCCAGAACGGCACAGGTTCTGAATCGTTGTCTCTCTTGACCTCCTGCATCGTTTCAGAATGCCCCACCAAATGGACTGTAACCCAATACGTCATTAGCATACGATCGTATGTTGAAGCATGGCCAGCGGAGTTGCCAAGGTCCAGGACCCATTCTGCTACCTCCGCGTGAAGATTCTCCCGGGGCATGGCTTTCGCCTCTGCCCACAGACCCTCGACCACCCTTTCGACCTCGAGCCTGATACTGAGCGGAACGTGGTCCTTGTAGAGGTTCGCCTCCTCCTGAGCCTGGAGCTAAGCATGGGTTGCTTGTCACGTCTGGCGCTTGAAAGATTTCCCCTTAACCGAAGATAAGCCAGACACCTCCCCTGAGCCAACCTCCCCTCTGAATTTCCATTTGGGGGCCATTGGGCGAGACTGCGAAGATAGGAAAGGCAACGGGAGGCGAAGTTGATGCACCCTAACAAGACCAAGCTCTAACGCATAGTGCAAGACAAAAGACAGATACGTGCTATTGCCCTTTCTGAAGCCAAACTCGTAATAGCAAAGTTCAAAATCTCCGGAATAAAACAATTGAACACTCGTGGGAGCATTCCCATCCGTGACCATAGCCTGCGTCATTCCCATCGTGAGACCGAGAGCCCTCATCCTGCGGAGATAATGGATCTTGTCCAGTCGATGGTCCTTTCGCTCAGTGCTAAGCGTGGCAGAGCCAACGGCGTGAAACGAAATAATGGAGCAATACAAGCACCAGAACCGGTGGGCATTAAAGCCTCCAATCCCATTCTGCATTAGCTTGGCCACGTGTAGGCGTGCTCACGCCATCTAACTCCATCTGTCCTCCCGTCCATCTGATCGTCCATCTGTATTACCCTAGAGAGATCCCTAGCAGCCAGGTGGCTACATTATTGGTCCCAGTTCACCTCTTCGTTACCTTCTAACCTGTCACTACGAAAGGCGACTCTGCACTCCATGCCTGCATTTTCCAACCCGTCGGCAACCTTGTTGGCCTCCCTTCTGACATGGTGAAAAGAGAAGGTCGGGTGCGCATGGAGAAGGACACGCAGTCTCTCCAGCCTGTATGCTAGGCACCAACTAGGAGAGATCTTTTCCACCATTTGTCCATTCAGTAATCGTTTGGCCAACTGGATGAGAGTATTAGAATCACCTTCGATTATCGCCGGAATAAACCCCCCATTGATCAACACTTCCGAGCCTCGAATGAGGCTTTCCAACTCAGTCGAGTTGTTTGTATCCTTCCCTATAGCTCCCATGAACACCATCTTGATCCTGCCCTCTTGATCACGGCAAAAGCCACCAAAACTAGCCGGACCTGGGTTTCCTCGAGACGCGCCATCGAAATTCAGTTTGAAAATGCCGGGAGGAGGAACCAACCAACTCGATGGGATATAGGGGAAACACAGTTTGTCCTGATATCGCAGAGCAGCCATCATAGGTCTATTCAGCCCCCAGTTCTCAGCGATTTGGACTTCTTCCCTCGGGAAAATCTTATCCTATTCGTGCCACTGCATGCACCTAATAGATGCTATCAGGTTGTCTTGCACCATGTTCTAGACCGCCTCCATATATTTGCACTAGTATCGGAAGATCCTAGCATTCCTCTCCTTCCAAACACACCACATGGCCATGCCCGGGAAAGCATCCCAGATAGTTCTGATAATGGGATTTTTGAAGGCTCTTGGGCACCATTCTCTTAAGGTCTAGGAAGGCTGACCCCGATTCCTGTTGCTTCGTTGGAACTTCATCACTCCCTTGTCCCAAATTGTAGCTATGAAAGGGAAGCTATCCAACAAATGGCTCATTGTCTCCTCCGCTTGATAACACAGACAACACTGGGAAGGTCCAAGAATCCCCCGCTTTCACAAGTTTTCACAAGTGAGGATCCTTCCTCTGGCTACAAGCCAAACAAAGAGGGCCACTTTGGGCCATAAGTTGATGGCCCAAATTTTTTTCCAGATGTCATCCATCACCGCATTCCTTGAAATCCTGATACTATAGGCCTCCTTGACGCTGAAGGATCCTCTGGATGAGTATCCCCATCTTAATATATCAGGGCCTTCTTGAGCCTTGATAAAGCGTTTGTTCAATTCTTCCTGGAAGGCTTCCTAGTCCTCCTCACTCGTATAGTCAAGTTTCTCAAGGAAGTTCCACTGATGGTAATCCATTTGGTTCCCCAGCCTCCAAGATTGATTCACCAGAATCCTGCCCCTCTCGAGCTCTTGTTGTTTGATGAGAGCCCACCGAGGATCCCTACCAAGGATGGGGAACTGGTTCCATGAATCTTCCTAGAACTTCGCCCTACTACCATCCCTGATCTCCCAAAAACTATGCTCTTGGATAATCGTTATACCCGCCATGGCTTTCAACCATATGGATGATCCACTAAGGGCCTCATTGAAGCGAATCAGGAGATGTCTGGGTCTATCCCTGGCATATTTTATGCTCCACAGTTTTTCCCATGGTTCCAATGAATGATTGACCCACCTCCACCAGAAATTGGCCCCCAGGATCTCCGACATTACTTCAGGATCTTTAAGACCTAATCCTCCCTGTTCCTTAGGCTTACAAACATCCTCCCAGCTCACTAGAGAGAATTTGGCCTTCTCCCCATGCCTCCCCTAGAGAAAATTGCGTTGAATACTCCAGATTTGCTTAAGGATAGCCTTTGGCACGGCTAAGATTGAAAAAATATAAGTCGGCATCGCTTGTAAGATGGATTTGACCAAGATCATCCTACTGGGAAAGTTAAGGGGGCGAAGCACCCAGCTTGATAATCTCTGCTTTAATCTATCCAGAAGTTCCTACCAGGCTTCTTTTTTAGGCCTGCCTATCCCTAGGGGAACGCCCAGGTACTTAGACGGGAAAACCCCTCTGGAGAAACCCAAGATTCTCAGGATATTCCTCTGGGTGGCTGGGGAAGTGTTGACAAAGAAAACCTGAGATTTATTGGGATTGACCGCCAAGCTTGATGCCTGAGCAAAAAGGTCCAGGATTTTCTTGAAACTTCGAGCTTCTTGGATTGAAGGGTGCCCCATGAGCATAGTGTCATCCACAAATTGTTGGTGGGTCTGAGAGGATGCCCCCTCATCCGCTTTCACTCCACGAATTGCACCACTTTCAACCTGGGCCGCGATGAGGCGGCTTAAGCCCTCTGCCATGAGGATGAAAAGAAAGGGGGATAGAGGGTCTCCTTGGCGAATGCCATGAGAAGGTTGAAAGGTGGAAGTCGAGGATCCATTAAGGAGGATATTAAAGAATGGCGAGGAAACCAAGCCCATGACCCACTCAACCCATTCGGGGGAAAAACCGTAGGCTCCCAACATCTTCTCCATGAATTCCCAATTGAGCTTATCGTAAGCTTTTGAAATATCGAGCTTAATCATCATCCAAGGGGTTCTCAAGATTTTGAGCGAGTGCAGCACTTCATGCAAAAGAATAACCCCATCCAAGATTTTCCTACCTTCCAAAAATATAGACTGTTCTGGGCTTATGAGCATCGGGAAGAGGGGTTTGAGCCTGTTAGCAATGACTTTGGAAATGATTTTGTATATGACATTGCATAACACTATCGGTTTGAATTTGTCGAGGGTATCCGCCCCCACCTATTTTGGGATGAGGGTGAGGAAAGTAGCATTGAAGGCTTTAAGGACCCCTTTCTTGGTTCTGTGTTCCTCCACAATATTGATCACATCCTCCTTAACAAGATCCCAGAAGAAATGGAAGAAGTTGGATGTGAAACCATCTAGGCTAGGAGCTTTACCCAGAGCCATTTGGTTGACTGCTTCCTAAACTTCCTGCATCCCAATGGGCTTATTCATCATTTCATTGTTCTCTCCAGTGACCAGCCTAGGAACTAACCTGGTTATTTGTTCAATGTCCCGGCTTCTATCCCCCCCATCTTCCTTGAGAATCTCCGAGAAGTGTTGAGTGAGCTCAGCTTCTATCTCCCTCCTCATTTCCACTCTGTTCCCTGCTCTATTCTTAAGTCTCTAGATTCTAGAGCTGTTCCTATTCTGGATCACCGAGTTATGTAATAATTTAGTGTTTGGTTCACCCTCCTGCATCCATTTTACCCTCGCCTTCTGTTGCCAGTATAGCACCTCCTATTTTTCCCTAGCTTCCAACTATCCCAAGAGATCCTTTTTTTTTTCATGTCCTCGTCCTAGCCAACTTCCACACCCTTTCTGTTGATGAGATCCATCTCTAGCAACAGTTGTTTTTTGTCCTCAAAGATGTTTCCAAATTCCTCTCTATTCCACGTACGAATCTTAGCTTTCAGGGCCTTAAGTTTTTGTTGGAAATGAAACATGATGGTTCCTGGGGGGGCGGTGGGGGGCAGTTCCTGCCACCACTGACTAACCAGGTCCTTGAAGTCCTTGTGTTCCATTTAGAAACTTTCAAAATGAAAGGGATTTCCCCTATGATATAGGTATGCCATGTATGTCAAAGTACATTAATTTGCCTAAAGAAATACTAAAGAGAAGAATTGGAATATGCTTCATGCAATGTTCAATTATTTCCCTTTGAAAATGATCAAGGAACTTCTAGTTGCGTTACCATGGTGTCTTCCTTGAGACAACCATCGATACAATCCCTCCAATCAAACTATAATATAAAACTCTACGAGCATAATGTTCTATGATTGAAAGTACGATAATTGTTCTTCCTATGTTTCTCTACGTTGTCAAATATGTCACGGGGTTGTCCTTAATCTTTACATGTGACAAAATTTGGAGTTATATACACTAGTGTATATGCCAGTAAAATTCTAGGTCAATACACTAGTGTATATACCGATAACATATATACTCTAGTGTATATACCGGGTCTAGTGTAAATGTATAATAAACACTAGTGTATATACATATGCATAAAATATACACTACTAATGTTTCTAGCATATATACAAATACACTATTTCTATACACTAGCTTTGTATGCGTATATACTCTAGTGTATACACTAGGTCTGTACACTAGTGTTGTCCACACATGTTTAGACATATAAGACATAATGTATGTAGGTCTAGTGTATATTGGTTACCAATGTATATTCTCTCTATCCATTTGTACCTACTTGTAGTGATTGTTAAGGATGATCTATCTAGGGCCTATGAAAGAGTCAAATGGCTCTTTTTGAGGTTAGTTTTGTTGCAAGTTGGATTTCATCTCCAGATTGTTAGTTGGATCATGTCTTCTGTCAGATCATTTTATTTTGTAGTTTTGATAAATGGCTCCGCTACACCTTTCTTTAAACCTAGCCAATGACTTAAACAAGGATGTCACTTGGCTCTCCTCTTCTTATTAGTGATTGAGGGGATAGGAAGAATCATTCATCAAGCCAGAAAGAATGGAACTTTCAAATGAATTCATGTGGGAGAACATGTCTATATTTCTCACTTATTTTTTGTTCATGATATTCTCATCTTCTACAATGGTTGTAGGAGAGAAATTTCGTTTATTCAAGAATTTTTGGATCTTTTTGCGACTTCTATAGGCATGGTCATAAATGTCACCAAATCCTCAATATATCTTTTGAACATGAACGAGGAGGGATTTTCCTATATTTTCTCCCAATTGAACTTTCCTTTGGTTGAAGTTGAGGATGGACTCTACTATTTGGGATTTTTTCCTAAAATATAATGCATACTTGAATATGGACTGTGCCCAAAATTGAAAAAACAATTATTCTCTAGTGTAGTAGAGACATGCGTATGTATATGTGTGCTTTTGTATATGCGTTGCACATATGCAGAAGTTGTCATGTATGCACATAAACAAAAGCACACATATGCACATATACATAAGTGTGCATATGTGCATATAACACTCTTTTGTATATGTGTGTCGCATATACGGGCACTTTTGTGTATGTGCATATACGAAAGTACTCATATATGCACTGCACATATATGGGTGCTTCTGCATATGCTTAAAATATACACTAGTATACTAGTGTATTGAATTTACACTAGTATACTTGTGTATATTATATGCATATACATTAGTGTATATTCTAGTGCATATATAGAAGCATTGGTAAGTTGTTGCATCTTTTCCCTCAATACTTCACACTCTTTCAGTTTGCTTCTCTCTCTCTCTCTCTCACACACACACACATCATCTATCTCTCTCCCCTTCCACTAACCACCTCCCCATCCAATCTCTCTCTCCCTCTCTCTTTATTCCTGTCTTTGGGGCATCCAAAACTTCATGGTAGATATTGGTAAACTTCTTCATATTTTCCTTTCAATACTTCACACTCTTTCACATTTATATGTATATACTAGTATATACACTAGTGTCTATACTAGTTGTGCCGAGAGGCGCTCTACAGCCTAGTATGGGGGAGATCTTGTAACGTTATGTAACGTTACATAACATTATTTTTATTAATAAAAAATATTTTTTTTAATTATATGCCAAAATAAATGTCGGCTAGAAAAAAAACCTAATATGGGGGAGATGTTGTAATCTTCCTACCTAACAAAACAATAAAAAAGTAAAAATTTAATTATCCGTAAAAAAATATGGGTGAGGAAAAAAACACAATATGGGGGAGATGTTGTAATAAGTTTTACTTAACAAAATAATAAAAAATGTTGGCCTTGCACATGGTTTTAAAACCATAAACCATGTGCATGGTTTTAAAACCATGCACATGGTTTTCATACACATGGTTTTTATGCACATGGTTTTAAACCATGGTTTAAAAACCATGCACATGGTTTATGGTTTTAAAACCATGTGCAAGGCCTTCTAAACAACCCATCATTTTATTGTACATGGTTTAGGAGGGCCTTGCACATGGTTTTAAAACCATGTGCAAGGCCTCCTAAACAACCCATAGTTTTATTGTACATGGTCTAGGAGGGCCTTGCAAATGGTTTTCAGACCATGTGCAAGGCCTCCTAAATAACCCATGGTTGTAGGAGGGCCTTGCATATGGTTTGAAAACCATGTATGGGAAAATGTTGTAATGTTAGTTCATAACAAAATAAAAAATAATAAAAAATATTATATGTGGGCCATAAATAATATTAAATATTAATAATAAAATATTAGATGTGGACCTTAAATAAAAAGATGTGTCTTTTGGTTTGAATCAAATCAATGGATACCTACGAAGAGATTTGATCCCTCTCCACGCTTGATAGAGCCTAGGATTTGGATCTACACTGGTATATACACTAGTGCATATATCGGTATACACACTAGTGTATATACCTATAAATACACTAGTGTATATAGTGATAATATAAATTAGTAGTATACACTAGTGTATATACCAATAATATAGATTATTAGTAGTATACACTAGTGTATATGCTATTATATACAATATACGCTAGTGTTTATTACTAGTGTATATACTAGTATATACACTAGTGTTTATTACTAGTGTATATACTAGTATATACACTAGTGTTTATTGTTAATGTATATACCGGTATATACTAGTTATATAGCAAGTCAATTGAATAACTTCAGTTAAGGATGTCAGGAATGCTTTCAATATAGTAGTAGGCTTGCTTCTAATTATTTGTTTCTCTATCTCATTCTGTTTATCAGTTATTTTAAAGGGATTTTAGGTTATGACGCCATGTGACTCATCTGCAAAGTTTAGTTGAATAACCTCAACATTGCCAAGGATGTCAAGAATTCTTTTGGTCTAGTACCAGGGGTTGCTTCTAATTATTTTCCCACTCGGTTCATTATGCTCATAGATTGTCTCAAAGGGTTTCTAGTGTTGATGTATATGTAACTTCGAAATGTATTCACTTGTATTTATTATGTATTGTAACCTGATGTTTATTCCGGGATTTATTTGTAATATAATTGAGTTATGTCATGCCTCGATGTTCCTATCGGGAGGATCTATAATGTAAATAAGTCATGTCAAGTTATTATGGGTAACCCTCCTATTGATCAAGGGTTAAAGTCCCCGCAGTTCCGGGGCACTAGGGTTATTAGACTCTCCTAGAGAAGTCGGCCCTAGTAGGGTCTAGTCATGTCGGGAATTAGTATAAATAGAGAGCTAGCCTCTTTATTTAACACACACTCACTCACACTCAGTTGTAGCGCATAGCTGAGGAAGAAGAAGACACTGGGGCAAGGAAGAAAGAGTTTACTATTGTCGGGAGATCATCTTACTGTTTTGGGTTTTACTTTTGGTGTTGATTCTATCTCTGAGGAAGTTGCGGGGTTTTCTCCATTTATGGTTTCCCTAAAGAAAAACACTGTGTTCATTGTCTCTTGTGTTTGATTGTTGTGCTTGTTATTCTCTCAGTTAAAGATCCTAAGATC
Source organism: Pseudotsuga menziesii (assembly GCA_001517045.1). Classification (NCBI taxonomy): domain Eukaryota; kingdom Viridiplantae; phylum Streptophyta; class Pinopsida; order Pinales; family Pinaceae; genus Pseudotsuga; species Pseudotsuga menziesii. Next base: position 560,459 of record LPNX010113678.1, read on the forward strand.
ATAATGCTAGAGTGAATGATAAAAACTAACATGGTATCAGAGCTAACCTGAGAAGAAGACACTGTGCAGCTGCGGGAACTAGGGCTTCCTACTTTGTGGATCTCTCTCCATATATTTTCAGCAAAAGAAGGTTGGAACAACTATCCTCCCTAAAGACATCTAAAGCTATGTTTGATTCTCTAACCAAATTGTTTGAAGGGAAGAACATAAACTGGAAGATGACTCTGAGAAACCAACTAAAGAATGTAAAGATCCAGAATGATGAGACCATCCAGTCTTACTTTACAAGGGTCTTTTAGATCAAGGAAGAGATAGAAGCAATAGATGAAGAAGTAGAGAATGCAGAGGTTGTGATGACCACCTTGAATGGTCTCCCTAGATCATGGGATTCCTTTATTCAAGGGATATGTGCTAGAAAGAAGTTAGTCAACTTCAGTAGACTATGGGAAGAATGCTCTCAAGAAGAAGCTCGAATAGTAGCTCAAGAAGAAAAGATGGGAAGTGAATATCAAGCTCTGAAAGTACACTCCAAGAAAACCAAAAGAAGTTCTCATCACTCCAAAGGTAAGCATTTCTCTAAAACTAACTCTAGGAAAGACTTGTCTAGAATCAGAATGTTATACATGTGATGAAGTAGGACACTTTGCAAAAGATTGTCTTAAAAGACAAAATATTGAAGAAGGGAAACAAGAGAAGACATCATGCTCATGCTGAAGAGGATGATGAACTATCCAAGAAGAGAACTGGATATGAAAGTGAAGACTCTTCAAGTGATAAAGAATATGTCTTAATTTCTGCTCTCACAGGAAACATCACACATCGAAGCAATGATTGGCTTATAAATAGTGGGGCTTCCAAACATATGACAAGATTCAAAGAGTCCTTTGTAAACCTTTCAGAACATGAATCACCTCACAAGGTGAAGCTTGGAGATGACTACCAATATCCAATAAAAGGTAGTGGGAAATCCTCCTATAAACTAGACTCTGGAAAGTCTATGAAGATGCAAGATGTATTGTTTGTACCAGGTTTCAAGAAGAACCTTTTTTCTCCATATCTGCACTAGATGCAAAAGACATGAGGGTTGCATTTATCGATGGACAAGTCATCATGTGGCCAAATGGAAAGACTATTAATGATGCAGTAGTAATTGGGGAACAAAAAGGAGGTCTATATAAATTAAAGGGCCATCTAGAACAAGCCTTGGTCCATGACACAGTAGAGCCAAATGAACTTTGGCATAGAAAGCTTGCACATGTGCATTACATAGCACTACCAATTGCAAGCAGAGTTATTGAAGGTCTTCCAAAAATTCAAGCAAAACATGATGGGGTATGCAAAGGATGTGCGAAAGGTAAGGACACAAAGAAGACATTTCCAAGCAGCGAGAGTAAAGCAAAAGGAATCTTGGAAATCATCCTCTCTGATGTATGTGGTCCAATGTCATCAAGTTCTCTAAGCAGGTATGTATACTATGTTTCTTTTATTGATGACTTTTCCAGGAAGACATGGATTTACTTCATGAAGAACAAAGATGAAGTATTCAACAAGTTCAAGGAATTCAAAGCATTGATCGAGAATCACACGAACAAAAAGATCAAGACCTTTCGATCAGATAATGGCGGAGAATTCACATCAAATGAATTCAAAGAGTTATGCAAAGACTCAGGGATGAAGAGGGATTTGTCCACTCATAATCCACAACAAAATGGGATTGCACAAAGGAAGAACAGAACTATCATGGAAGCTGCAAGAGCTATGCTTCATGATCAAGATCTTCCTATGCATCTTTTGGCAGAAGCTTCCAGAACAGCAGTGTATGTACAAAACCGTACTCCACACAAAGTACTCGAGAACAAGACTCCTGAAGAAGTCTTCTCTGACAAGAAACCAGAAGTCAGCCATCTCAGAATATTTAGCTATCCTGTATACATACACATTCCAAAAGAGAAGAGGACTAAATTAGATCCTTCAGGAAAGAAGGGTATATTTGTGGGATACTCTGAAAGCTTGAAGGCTTACAGAATATACTTCCCAGTATTCAAGAATATTGACATCAGCAAGGATGTGACATTTAATGAAGATTCAGCTTACAACAAATCCAGAAAAAGACCCGCTGAAGTTCCTGAAGAATCGGAAGCACCCAGAATTCATGATACAACCATGAATGAAGAAATTCAAGAAAAAGATCGAGAATTCGAAGAACCACAAAGACCTGTAGATCCACCTCCAGAGAAGAATCCTCATAAGAGGAAACCTACTTGGGTATGAGAAGTTATCCAAGGTGCAAAAAGATATGGGGCTCCAGAAGAGAATCATTGAGAAAGAAAGAGGACCAAATCCTGCTCCGGGTATGTAGCATTACTATGTGATTTCATCGATAAAGAACCTTCCAATTATGAAGAAGCAGCAGAACGAAAAGAATGGAAGGATGTTATGATCTAAGAGTATTAATCGATCATGAAGAATGATGTTTGGGATGTTGTACCAAAACCAGAAGGGAAGTCAGTTGTAACTTCAAAATGGATCTACAAGATCAAGCATGTTGCAGACGGTAGCATAGAGAAATATAAAGCAAGATTTGTTGCTCATGGTTTCTCCGAGAAAGAAGGATTAGATTATGAAGAAACCTTTGCACCTGTAGCCAGATACACTTCCATCAGATCAGTACTTGCTCTGGCTGCAGTGATGAAATGGAAGATACACCAAATAGATGTCAAGACTACTTTCTTGAATGGTGTAGTAGAAGAGGAAGTGTATGTGGAGCAGCCACTTGGTTTCGAGACACATGATAGGGAGTCTCATGTATGTAGATTGAAGAAATCCCTATACAGTTTGAAACAAGCACCCAGGACATGGTACGACAAAATTGACAGCTTTCTATCCAGTTTGGGATTTACCAAGAGTAAAGCAGATTCCAAACTTTACTACAAGGTTGAAGCTGGCAACCCAATGATGCTCCTATTGTATGTATATGATCTGTTTGTGACAGGTATGGATGGGTTGATTGCTGATATGAAGAGAAATCTTGCTTTTGAGTTCAAAATGAAGGACTTGTGTACGATGCATTATTTTCTAGGCATGGAGGTGTGGCAGAATGTGGATGGAATCTCTCTTGGACAAGGAAGTATGCAGTAGAGATCTTGAAGAGGTTTGGGATGATGGACTGCAAGGCCATGACCACACCTATGGCATCGAACCTGAAGCTATTGAGTGATGCTTCATCAAAAGAGGTTGATGCCATGATGTATCGTCAGATGATTGGGTCCTTAATGTACCTGACGAACACGAGACCATATATTTGCTTTGCTGTGAACACCTTGAGCTAGTACCTGACAGATCCGAGACATGTTCACTTGATTGTTGCAAATCATATTCTGAGGTACTTGAGGGGTACAATTGATTATGGGCTCAAGTATAAGTCAAATCAAAAGATTAATCTAGGGGGTTATGTCGATAGGAAGAGCACTTTAAGATGTTGTTTCAGTATGGGATCAGGTGTGATCTCTTGGTTTAGCAGGAAGCAATCCTATGTGGCACTGAGTACAGCTGAAGCAGAGTATGTTGCAGCTTGTTCAGCTAGTTGTGAGGTAGTATGGCTGAGGAAGCTACTATATGATTTATTTGATCTCCAGATGGATGCTACTTGTATACATTGTGACAACCAGAGTTGTGTGAAGTTGTCAGAGAATCTAGTCTTCCATGACAAGTTGAAGCATATCGATATCAAGTATCACTATATAGGGGATATGGTGCAGAGGGGAGTAGTGAAGCTCCAGTATGTTGTGACGGACGATCAGATAGTTAATGTGTTGACAAAGCCATTGACCAAAGTGAAGTTTTAGTACTTCAAGGAGAAGCTTGGTGTTCTCCAGATCAAGGTCCCTTCCAAGGGGAAGTGATGAGTTCGTAAGCCATTCTAATGAGTAGATCGGATGTAAGGGATGAGCCATTCTATCATGGTGAGAGGATTGGATCCTTCCATGTCAGATATGAGTGCTAAGCCATTCTGATATGACTATAGGATTGGTTGCTACATGATCAGATATAAGGGCTAATGCCATTCTTGGAATGGAGCTTCCTGGTGAGTTACCATGAATACTTGGTCTAGGACTGAGGGCCTTTCAGAGACGATTGTAAGATGCAGTATTACATGATCAGATGTGAGCACGTGGCCATTCTGATGTGATTGAGGGATGTGTTCCCACTTGATCAAATATAAGGGTTGTTTCCATTCTGTCATGGTGAGAGGATTGCTTCCTTCCATGGCAGATGTGAGTGCTGGACATTATGATGTGACTGTAGGATTAGTTCCTACATGACCAGATGTAAGGGCTACTGCCTTTTTGACAAGTAGGTCAGATGTGAGTGCCGACCATTCTAACGAGTAGGTCAGATGTAAGGGCTACTACCATTCTCTGAATGGAGGCACCTGGTCAGTTACTAGGAACCCTCAGTATAGAACTGAGCACCTTTCTGATGAGTCAAGGTCAGATGTAAGTGTTGTGCCTTTCTGACGTGTCAAGGTCATATTTGAGTACTGGCCATTCTGACTTAGGGTCAAATATAAGAGCTACCAAAGACCTACAAGGAGGTAGGCATACAACCAGCATGAAAAAGGGTTAGCTCTGTAGAACTTCCTTTGACGAGAAGAATCATGAGATAGCACATATGATGATGACCCAGTGATGATATAGATCGAGTTATGATTCAGATCCAATTATTATGTCTCCGAGATGATCCAGATCGAGTGATGATCCAGATCCAGCAGTGATGATCCAAATCAAGTGATGATGACATCGTGATGATCCAGATCAAGTGATGATCCAGATCCAATGATGATGATCCAGAACCAGTGATGATCCAGATCCAGTGATGATGATCCAGATCCAGTGATGATCCAGATCTAGATGAAGATGACTTGAAGATGAAGATGACGAGAACTTGACGATGACCCAGATGATACAGAGAATAAGACTTGTGCTGAAAAACTATGTCGAGAGAGTACCTTCCTAGTTAAGAGGGAGTGTTGATGTATATGTAACTTTGAAATGTATTCACTTGTATTTCTTATGTATTGTAACCCGATGTTTATTTCAGGATGTATTTGTAATATACTTGAGTCATGTCATTCCCCGATGTTCCTATCGGGAGGATCTATAATGTAAGCAAGTCATGTCAAGTTATTATGGGTAACCCTCTATTGAGGCCTGGAAAATTGTAGGTGACAACAGCAAGGGATTCTCCCCAGTAAACATTCCCAATTAGCCCATTACTGTTTGGTATGGGGAATCCGTTCAGTTTACGGTTCGGCTACCGTAGGTCAAGTAACCAAAATAAAAGGTTTTACCGGTTAAGGCTCGGTCCACTATGTATCTTTTTTAGTTTTAAGTATGAGATGCAAATGCTTACCTAAAATGCAGATTGATAGAGAATATGAGGAGCGGTCACAATTTGATGCGTAGTTTCTTACCTCTCATCTTAACCCTCTCGCATCTAAATCACACACAGCAAGAAAACTAAAACTAACTTAGCTAAATTGTCCCTAGGGAGCGAGATTATCATTTAATGAGTAATGTATTATTGTTCATGCATTAAGAATAATCACAGGTAGTTGTTCTTTATTTGAAAACACATAATCCTGAATAGATAGATGAACAACAAGATAGCTCATTGTTTATGAAAAGCATTCATTACTCATAGTGGAAATTCCATAAAATAAACTAGAGAGAATTAATACAAGAACATAGGTTCAACAAGTTAGAACGATCTCACAGTTAATGGAAAAAAGCTGAAAATGAAATAGTTCCCCTTCAAAAACATCCATTGCACAACATTTGAACATTCCACCAAAGCTTTCTCCAACAGGAAAAATTGTAATTATCTATTGCAAAAGGAAATAGTTCTTCTTACAACATGTTCTCACAAGTCTAACTGGGAAAAAAGTCCTTTATTCCCTCTAACTTTCCTATATTTAAACAAAATAGAAAAACCTTTGGACTACCCCCCCCCGGGTGACCTTTGGGCTCCCCCAACCGTTTAATCTCACAATTTTGTCCTTTTGTGAGTGCTCATAATTCATATAATGCGTTACATTTCAGATTAAGACTTATGAGTGCTTCATAAAACGGGACTAGCTCAGTAACTGAACCTTTTCCAAGCCTGGGCCTTTGTTGCTAACGATTCTGCTTTGTCTTGTATTTGTCCTTTTTAAGATCCTGTTGATCTTAGAACATCTCTACCTATAACTTTTCAGCTAACTCCCTTCTGCTTTGTCCTTCTTCGCAACAGTAATCATCAAACTGGGTCTGGAGAATCTTCTAATTCCGTTTGCAATTAAAACAAAAAAATCATCGTTAATTTGGATTGCATCTTTTCAAAACGTAAACCATACTAACAGTAAAACTAATCATCAAAAGTGAGGCCCTGTACTGCGCTCTCGTCGGGAAAACCCCAAAACGATAAAAGCATTTGAAACCTCCGCCGTCCATAAAATAAGGTAAAAACACACACACAATGGCGGGAAAAACCCTCACTGCCGGGAAAACTAAGCATTGGGCAGATAAAACTCCTCATCGGTGAATGGAAAAACTACAAGTCGAAAGGTTAGTTCACTAAGCCACCGCAATGGAGGAAACCAAAAAGACTAAGGATCTTGGGTCAGCATAAAACGTCGACGAAATAAAGCATTAAAAGCTGTGGCATTGGAGATCAGAACAACTATAGCATCAGACCTCAGAACCACTACAGCGTCAGAAAACTAGTTCAAATAGGAGCCGCAACGGTGAAACCAGCAAGGACTAAGGGTTCCGCAATAATAGAAAACAATCGGTGAAAATCAAAACATCGGCAAAAACTAGAACAACCATGTTGGATGGTTAGTCCACTCCGGAGCTGCAACGGCGGGATTCAAATAGACTACGGCTTCCGCAAAACATGAAACCATCGACGATCGGAACAACCAAAGACTAATCCCCCGATCAATAGTTAAACACAGTTTCGATAGCGAAAAGAGAAAAATCATTTTAAAAGGAAACTGTGGAATCAGCAACAATAAGGGCTTCCGTCGAAGTGCTCGCAATTTGCCATCCGAAACAGTGTCCACACAAAGGACTTATGCTCTGACGGTAATGAGACGAAAACACCGATATGAATATAAAACAAAAAACTCATCGGCGAAAAACAAGGCTTTGGATCGGGCCATTCATTATTGAGCTTCCGCAATGGTGGTTGCGTAAAAAACTACGGCCCCGATTCACAGTTCGATAAGCTTCTGACAACAAAAAAGGAAATCATCCATAATTCAAAACATCAGTAGACAAGGATAGTCATTCAAATTTCTGAAAATGGTAAACAATTTACCCCAACTCAAACTCAAGATTCAAACTGTAGCAGAAGACAACATAGTTCAACAATTCAAAACAAATCCAAGCAAGACAAAATTTAAAAGGAGGATCCAAAATTTAAAAAATTTGGGAAACAGTTGCAGCTGCAACAATTGGCGACTACCTGGTGAACCCAGATCTCTGGACAATTTCTCCCTTAAGTAACAGACTGTTTAACAATAAAATCATGTTGAATTCTTCTAGATGTCTAGATTTCCCAAATGGCAACTGTATGTACTTTTAATCATTGATGATAGTCCAATTAGGAAAATGGAAACCAGGATTTCAAAGTCAAGATAACTCTTTTGAGGCCAGGAATATGAGTTTCATTTATTACCTCTGTCTTCAGGTAGCTTCTAGCTTGGACACCACAGGATTGTAACATATGGTAAGCAGAAATATTCATTTATTCCTCATTCCCATGCCATTTTACACTTTATGTGCTTTTGGACTTTTGTCCTTTCTTTTGAGTCCTCCTGCATGCCTTTCTTTTTGAATTTTTATTCAGGCTCCTCTAGCCATAGTGTCTTTTTGTGTGAGATGTATTTAATTTTCAGCTCACGGACGGAGAAGAACTTTTGGCAATTTTGTACTTATATGGTTCAGTACTTCGTTTTGATACATATAGCTTTCTTAGGAGATTTTTGACTCTTATTTTCCTTTTGGCTTTCAATTCTTGGCATGGGATCATTTATATATAATATATTGTTTACCCTGCTTCCTTTCCATGGGCCTTTTGCTGTCACTCCCTAGGACATTCATAAATGTGAGATGGATGGAGCCTCGAAATAGTATTCCAGACCTTTTGATCCTAATTTATTTTACAAGGATTAAGTAGGACTTCAATGTGTTTATAGCCATTCAGGAAAACTGCTGAACTAGAAGAAATTCGTTCAGATAAAACAATAGTACACAGTATTATAATCAAGGATTTTAATTAATCCAGAATTCTAATGCTCTCCATGCAACCAAAAGCTTGCTTCTTTTTATTGAAATCAAACAAAATTTAACTAAAAGCAAACTGAAATAAAGTAAACCAAAAATAAACAACCAAATCAATTTATTTATGTACAAGACAGTCAAGAAAATAAAAATTTGAGAAATAAACCATTAACTAGTCAGTCCTCTGCCCACCCCTATAAATCTGGCAACTTGTAAGATAAGGGGCTAGGCTTGACCACAAAATGAGAAAGACCTAACCATTATCTAATTCTACTGTTCTTGAAACAAAAACTACATCTACTATTTTACAATCAATCTCATCAGCCCAAGAACATTGAAGGAGATCGAGCTGGGTGTCTGATATGTTGTTGGCTTCTTCTAATGCAAAGTTTCCTGGTTCAAGTTCAATTAGATAATTTTCCAATACGGAATTCACTAATTCATTTTTCTCTTCCAATTGTGTGACATTGTGTTTCATGTAGGGCTCTCTTAATATTTTAATCTGATTTGGGCTTCCCTTATGAGCAAACCACAAATTTGACCAATCTGAAGCAAAATACCCATTTAGTCTTGCTGACCAGTCTCGATTCAAAATCAGTCCATAACCATCAAGTATGTATGCTACTACAATATCAATATACTGACATATCTTTTTATTTGTAGATAAACGAATCAGGACATCCTCCATCTCCCTGACTACTTTCACATTGGTCATGTCTAACTGAGTAACTTCCCAGGTAGTAGGTTTAGGTTGTCCATTAATCTTTTTGCAAACTGCAAGTGGCATAGCATTTACTGATGATCCTAAGTCTACCAAACAATTGTGCATCTTATGGTTTAAAATATCCAAAGTTAGGAGGAATGGTGGGGTTTTAAACCTAGTCTTACCTCCCACACTTGCTTCAACAATTTCTTCTATAGGTTGGTTGTTTGTGGGAAGCTCTTCCTCTGGTACTTCAGGTGTTTTGAAATTTTCCATGACATTACCCACTTTGTCTTCAATAGGCTTAGCATGCATGTTGACTTGTTTTGAATCTTGACTGCTAATAGTAAGTTTAGGAATTTTATCATCTGTGTTGTTCTTCTGTAGTTTCTTTACATTCTCTTGCAATTTCTTGATATTTGGGAGTATAGAATTGTCTTTATTCACCAAATCCTGGCTTCTTGTTGTCACAGTTGTTTCCGATATCTCCTCATGTTTCAAAGTTCCCTCTTCTGTATCAAAAAACAAGACACAATCCCATAATACCAAAGCATCATTCTCTTTTTTTTCTATGGATTTACCACCCTTTTCTTTTTCATCACCAGCCTCTATTAATTTGGAATCCAGCAACTGATTCATCACTAATGTCATTGAATTTATCCATTGAAGACAATTTTTTTCAGAATGGGGCTGCTGGTGGAAAGTGCAAAAGTTATCCATACCTACCTCCATTAAGTTCATTGATGCAGGATTGTGTGGAGGAGGTTTAGACTAATTGTTATCCTCTCTTCTCTTGTAGTAAGGCTTATATGCTTTCTGAGCTTCCTTTTCCTTTTCCAAATCTATTATTCTGTTAGAAATTTTCTGCATCATCTTTAACGTTCCTTCAAAATCATGTGATTGCTCCTCTTTAGGCTTAGACAGTAATAAGGCTTTCTTCCCAAAAGTTTTCTCTCCGGACTGCTCAGGATAATCTTCTATGCTTTCTTTTTCAGCTTCTACCGTACTCAGCCTCTTCATAAGTCTCCGATAACGTGGGTTTAACTTGAGCCTTTGCAAACATGTCCAAGTCAGGCCCCAAAGCTGAAGTATAATACTCAATCAGAACTTTATCAGAGTGCTTATCAGCTGCAGAGAAATTCTTAAGATAAGCAGCAAACCTTTGGGTAAAACTATGAACCTTTTCTTTTCTTTCTTTCTTTAAAGCGCATAGTCCTTTCATGAGAGCTACATGAGTCTTTTGGGATGCATATTTGCTTCTGAATATCCTTTCAAAAGTATCCCAGTCTGGGATTGAGTTTGTAGGCAGACCAAAATACCATGAAGCTGCTACCCCTTTAAGGGTATGTGGAAAAAGTCTACAGACTACATCTTCATGTTCTCTAGCCTTTAGTCCTTCTATGGCCCATGCAAGTAGAAACTTTGCAAGTGATCATCTACTAAAATATTTTCACTTGGGTCAAATTTGGGCAGCATTTTCTCAAAATCCTGAGGTAAGTCATGCAAAGGAGGTGTTAGGTTTAGAGGTGACCTGGCTTTCCAAGCAGGTGGTGGATTTGGTGGGTTGGGTGGTTGATTTGCGTTTACACCTACCATGAGTCTGGGTGGAGAGTGAGGTGGTGAATGAACAGGATTATTAACAGGTGGACCGTAAGGTGTGTTTGGGCCCACTTGATTCAAATGCTGAACAACTTCTTGCAAGGCTGTTTCTACCAATTCTTCCAAATCTCCAACCAAAACTGAGTCTTCCAATACAGGACGGTATTTTTTCTTATACTCTCTTCTGGGTAAATCAAGGATAATCGATAATCCTCCAATACTTTTCACATATGCCCTAGTATGTCTTCTCATATCATTAACTACTTCATTGTTTACAGAATACAAATGTTCTTTACCTTTCTCTTCAGGAATCGGACTGGGAAATAAAGTGCTTTCAAGACTATCACTGGTGGACTAATTTCGAGGAAATGGGTTTCCTTGGCCAGCCATGCACTGGCGGCCCTCCTTCTAGTGCCAAAAACTATTGAGGCTTAGAAAATCACAGGTGACAACAGCAAGGGATTCTCCCTAGTAAACCTTCCCAATTAGCCCATTACTGTTTGGTATGGGGAATCCGTCCGGTTTACGGTCCGGCTACCGTAGGTCAAGTAACCAAAATAAAGGGTTTTACCGGTTATAGCCCGGTCCACCGTGTATCTTTTTTAGTTTTTTAGTTTTAAGTATGAGATGCAAATGCCTATCTAAAATGCAGATTGATAGAGAATACGAGGAGTGGTCACAATGTGATGCATAGGTTCTTACCTCTTGTCTTAACTCTCTCGCGTCTAAATCACACACAGCAAGAAAACTAAAACTAACTTAGCTAAACTTTCCCTAGGGAGCAAGATTATCATTTAATGAGTAATGTATTACTATTCATGCATTAAGAAAAATCACAGGTAGCTGTTCTTTATTTCAAAACACATAAACATGAATAGATAGATGAACAACAAGATAGCTCATTGTTTATGAAAAGCATTCATTACTCATAGTGGAAATTCCATAAAATAAACTAAAGAGCATTCATACAAGAACATAGGTTCAACAAGTTAGAATGATCTCATAGTTAATGGACAAAAGATGAAAACAAAATAGTTCCCCTTCAACAACATCCATTGCACGACATTTGAACATTCCACCAAATCTTTCTCCAATAGATAAAATTGTAATTATCTATTGCAAAAGGAAATAGTTCTTCTTACAACATGTTCTCATAAGTCTAACTGGGAAAAAAGTCATTTATTCCCTCTAACTTTTCTATATTTAAACAAAATAGCAAAACCCTTGGGCTGCCCCCCCCGGGTGACCTTTGGGCTCCCTCGACCGTTTAATCTCACAATTTTGTCCTTTTGTGAGTGTTCATGATTCATATAATGCATTACATTTCATATTAAGAATTATGAGTACTTCATAAAATGTGACCAGCTCGATAATTGATGAACCTTTTCCAAGCTTGGGCCTTTGTTGCTATCGATTCTGCTTTGTCTTTTATTTTTCCTTTTTAAGATCTTGTTGATCTCAGAACATCTCTGCCTATCACTTTTCATCCAACTCCCTTCCGCTTTGTCCTTCTTCGCAACAGTAATAATCAAACTCGGCCTGGAGAATCTTCTAAGTCTGTCTGTAATTAAAAACGAAAAATTCATCGTTAATTCAGATTACATCTTTTCATAAAACGTAAACCATACTAACAGTAAAACTAATCATCAAAAGTGAGGCCCTGTACTGCGCTCTCGTTGAGAAAACCCCAAAACGATAAAAGCATCTAAAACCTCTGCCGTCCATAAAATAAGGTAAAAACACACACAAAACGGCGGGAAAAACCCTCACTAGCAGGAAAACTAAGCATCAGGTAGATAACACTCTTCATCGGTGAATGGAAAAACTACAAGTCGGAAGGTTAGTTCACTAAGCCGCCGCAATGGCGGAAACCAAAAAGACTAAGGATTCCGGGTTAGCATAAAATGTCAGCAAAATAAAGCATTAAAAGCTGTCACATTGGAGATCAGGACAACTATAGCATCGGACCTAGGAACCACTACAACGTCGGACAACTAGTTCAAATAGTAGCCACAACGGCGAAAGCAACAAGGACTAAGGGTTCCGCAATAATAGAAAACAATCCACGAAAATCAAAACATCGGCAAAAAATAGAACAACCATGTCTGATGGTTAGTCCGCTCCGGAGCCGCAACGACGGGATTCAAATAGACTACGGCCTCTGCAAAACACGAAACTTATCGGTGATCGGAACAACCAAAGACTAATCCCCCGATCAAAAGTCAAACACAATTCCGATAGCGAAAAGAGCAAAATCATTTTAAAAGGAAACTATGGAATCGGCAACAATAAGGGCTTCCGTCGAAGTGCTCGCAATCTGCCATCCGAAATGGCGGCCAAAGAAAGCACTTATGCTCCGACAGTGATGAGACGAAAACGTCGATATGAATATAAAATGAAAAATGCGTCGGCGAAAAACAAGGCTTTGGATCGGGCCATTCGTTATTAATCTTTCGCAACGGCGACTGCATAAAAAACTACAACCCCAATTCACAGTTCGATAAGCTTTCGACAACGAAAAAGGAAATCATCCATAATTCAAAACATCAGCAGACAAGGATAGTCATTCAAATTTACGAAAATGGTAAACAATTTACCCCAACTCAAACTCAAGATTCAAACTGTAGCAGAAGACAACTTAGTTTAGCAATTCAAAACAAATCCAAGCAAGACAAAATTTAAAAGGAGGGTCCAAAATTTAAAAAATTTGGAAACAGTTGCAGCTGTAACACTCTCCTATTGATCAAGAGTTAAAGTCCCCGCAGTTATGGGGCACTAGGATTATTAGACTCTCTTAGAGAAGTTGGCCCTAGTAGGGTTTAGTCATGTCGGGAACACGTTGGGAATTAGTATAAATAGAGAGCTAGCCTCTCTATTTAACACACACTCACTCAAATTCAGTTGTAGTGCATAGCCGAGGAAGAAGAAGACACTAGGCAAGGAAGAAAGAGGTTACTGCTGTCAGGAGCTCATCTTATTGTTTTGGGTTTTACTTTTGGTGTTGATTCTATCTCTGAGGAATTTGCGGGGTTTTCTCCACTTATGGTTTCCCCGAGGAAAAACACTGTGTTCATTGTCTCTTATGTTTGATTGCTATGCTTGTTATTCTCTCAGTTAAAGATCCTAAGATCATAATGCTAGATTGAATGATAAAAACTAACATCTAGGTTGTGGTGTGAAATAGCTTGTACTAAGCCAAAGGATTCAACCCCCTCCCTATTTCTAGGTGAGAGTTATTGATTGTATTTTTTGTTTATGTTCTCTTCTTGGTTTTTCTCTATTTCTATTCATGGGAGGCAATAACACCGCCTGGATGAACATGACAGTGTTGATCACATGCATGAGTAGCTTCCATAGCAATATAGGCCTCGTGGTTGGAATTATCAAGGGTTGCATTGGACTCAACACCACCATTTTCATTGGCCTTTGCAACACCCTCTTATCTAGCAGCACCTCTTTTCTCATGCTCATGCTCACTGTTATCATGGGAATCGTGTGTGTGACTTCCATGATCTTTCTTCGCCCTGTTTCTTATTTCATCAATGAAAGAGAAGAAAAGGAGGAAGGCCATAGCTTCTTGACTATCAACCTTGATTACTAGACCACTATTTTATGTTAATACAAGTAAATTTGTTGATTTATGTTTATTTTGGTGGGGTTTCGTTTTACAATGCAAGGTTTAGTTAGTTATTAATTTGTTAATTTGGGTTTCTAGGGTTTCAAAGTTTCTATAAATAATTAGAAAGAGTTGTAAATTTTCATTATAATGTTTTGTGGGTATTGATTTTTTTTTTAACAAACTTTCTTTTTGAGTTTGATAATGACTCATATTTGGGTTTTAAACAATAGAATGTTGATTCTTTCACTATATTTCATCATCCAGGAGTTGTGATTGAATTTAGAGAAGTTATACCTTGTTCAAAATTAAATTTTTATTTTAAGTTTGATAATGATATTAAATGTTAGTGGATGACCAACTCGGTGAAGCAACATAAAACTCAGAAGCCGAAGACTATCATGAACACATTCAGAATAATCTTTCCAATCCCATCATCAAACCTTGGGAAGAACTCAAGAACAACAAACACAAAACATGTAGAGGATTTAACAAGGAAGTGACCTTTCATAATTTGGATTATGCCAAGCCAATCTAGTTTCAAAGCTCTAGATTTCTTCAAAAAGATTCAACTTCACCTATTCTAGTTCAATGTTAGTGCCAACATTGTTACCAAATTGGCCATATAGAGGATCAATGTTTTGATTTCCATCCTTGTCAACATTGCGGGAAGCATAATTATTCTTTGGATAGATGCTCAAAACAAAACAAGAGCCTACAAGATTCAAGATTCACTGTGGGTGGATCCATTCTTAGTGATGGTCATCAACAATCAAGAAAATATATCAATCATACTAAAGAATTCAATCTTGAGTTTTGACGCAGCTTGTAGTAGAAAGTATTCATGATTCTCACCCTAAACCTTCCAAGGGGGGTTATCATGGATCAATAGTCAGGATTCAAGTTGCGAAGCCCTATCAGTCAGACAAAAAACAAAATTGCATGATGCATAGCCAGAACGAAAACTAACATTCAAAGCCTTGATCTAGAGCCACTATGAGAGGCAAATTAGTATCTAGAAGACAAAAATAGAGCCACGCCCCAGAGCATCATTGGTTTGTGGTCATTCTAAAACCACCACTTGGTTTGTGGTCTTCGAAAAAACACCATTTAGTAAAAGACATGAGATTGTACTAACTTTTTTGGTTCATGGTCAGCGAAAACCATCGAGTTTGTGGTCATCCAAAAACCATCCATTTACTAGAAAACATAAGCTTTTGCTAACTTTTTTTGTTTGTGGTCTGCCAAACCATCAAGTTTGTGGTCATTCAAAACCACAAATGTAATAGAAGACATCAACTTCTAATAACACTCTCAGGCCTTGTGTAACTCAAAGCTTGTGAAACCTACAAACAAGTTAAAACTGATTGAAGAGTTGCTTTATTGATTGTAAATGTATCGCCTACTACACTTAACATTAAAGTATTCAATAACTCAAATAATCTTTTAGTTTGAACCATTTAAAACAACAATTAAAGATTTAAGAAGACTGTGGCCACTCCCTTATCAATGACTCCATGATCCAACTCATAAAAATGGAGCATGAAATGCACCCAATACAATTCAAATAAAAATAAAGAAGCACAATGCACCCAATACAATTCAAATAAAGAAGCACAATGACTATGTGCAAGTTACAATATTTCGACAATGAAAATAGTATAGTCAAATATAATCTTGAACGCTTGGTCTCCATGTTGCACGGTATCTTAAAGATACGTCAACAATCCACATATGTAGGTTACTACCTAGCCTCGTTGAAATTTGCAACATTCATTAGGGATGAGTTTGGTACTTTTCTCCCTCATATAATTTATATAGTGATGGCGAATATAGAGAAGTAGAGTTTCATGGGTTTCATTTTCCACAATAGCAATGACTTTTCTCTTTATATAGTTTACAAATTTACCATTAGCGGTGGAGTCATAACTAGACGTAGGGTTTGGGAGGTTTATGAAGGTACGATTTGTAAAATAGATTTGAGTTTTATTGGTTTTAAATGTCTAAATTGTTTAATTATTTATTTTTATAAAAAAAAAAAAATTGTTAAGTGGTTAGTAAATACTTTAATTATATGTTATGGTTTTTTTTAAATAATATTTTTTATACTATTTTTTCTTATTTTTTTATAAAGGTATATATTCAATTTTTTTAAATACTTTAATAATAAAATTATAAAATCTTATATAATATATAATTTAATAATAAATCTACAAAAAGTAAGTTTATTTTTTCTATAATTTTTTTTTTCTTCTAAAGAGATGCAAGTCATCCCTAAGAATTACAACTCCATGAATAACTACAAAAATAAATAAACATTATACATATTTTTTATTTAAATCTTTCATCTTACTTTAACATTTTCTATCAAGGACTTTTCTTGATTCACAATTCGAACCCTTGAGCTTATTCTTTATTTAAGGATGTGCAAAGACCATTTATGTATCCCATTTTTTTGATTGAGGATTTGAACCCTCCAGCTTATTTTTTATTTAAGAGTGTGCAAAGACCATTTATGTATGCCCTGGGAAAAACGATGTAAATATATGAATCATGTAATAAAAATCTTAGTAATTTATTTTACGTTTCAAAACCATGAATTATTTTGTTTTAAATCTTGCATATAATTAAATATCTATCAAAGTTGGGAGTTTGTTTAGGCTGCTATAGGTTTTAATCAAGTTGTAGCGGGTCTTATTCACATTGTAGCGAGTTTCATTTGGGAAAAGTTTGGCAAGTTCAGTTGTGTTTTAGTCTCAGTTTAAACGTCATTGTCCCAAAACCAGTAAAAGTTGAGCTAGTGTTCTTAAAATTCCATTTGGGAACATTATAGTGGTATCAGAGCATAGTCCTCGCATTTTGCACATTTTTCCTTTCGTAAATGCGTATTTTTTCTTCTGTATATGCGCATATACAAAAGGAAAATTGCGCATTTACGGAAGCTCTCTTTGTATATGCGCATTTTTCCTTCCGTAAATGCGCATTTACGGAAGCTTTCTTCCGTATATGCGCATATACGGAAGGCAGAAATGCGCATATACAGAAGAGAGCTTTCGTAAATAGGCATTTACAAAAGGAAAAATGTGCATATACGAAAGAGAGCTTCCGTATGTGCGCATTTCTGCCTCCTGTAAATGTGCATTTATGGAAGGTGAGATATGCATATATGTAAGCTATCTTTCGTATATGCGCATATACAGAAGACATAAATCATGTGCATATATGAAAGAAAAAATGTGCATATATGAAAGAGAGATTTCGTATATGTGCAATTTTCCTTCTGTATATCCGCATTTACGGAAGGCAGAAATGCGCATATATGGAAGAGAGCTTCCGTATATGCGCATTTCTGTCTTCCGTAAATGCGCATTTACGGAAGGAAAAATGCGCATTTACGGAAGCCAAAATGTGCATATACGGAAGCGAGCTTCTGTAAATGCACAGTTTTCCTTCTGTATATGCGCATTTATTGAAGACAGGAATGCACATTTACAGAGGCTCTCTTCCATATATGCGCATTTTGCCTTCCGTAAATGTGCATATACGGGAGACAAAATGTGTATATAATTTATGCCTTGAACCGTAAATGTGCATATATGAAAGAGAGCTTCAGTATATGTACATTTTTACTTCTGTATATGTGCATTTATGGAAGGAAAAATGCGCATATACAAAAGCTCTCTTCCGTATATGCGTATTTCTGCCTTCCGTAAATGCGCATATACGGAAGGAAAAATGCGCATATACGGAAGCTCTCCTCCGCATATACCCATTTTGTCTTTTCTATATGCGCATTTGCGGAAGGAAAAATGTGCATATACGGAAGCTATCTTTCGTATATGTGCATTTTTCCTTCTATATATGCACATTTACGGAAGGCAAAATGCGCATATACGGAAGCTCGCTTCCATAAATGCGCAGCTTTCCTTCTGTATATGCGCATTTACAGAGGGATTCCAGAAATGCATATTTAAGGAAGCTCTCTTTCGTAAATGCGCATATACAGAAGGCAAGATGGACATTTACGGAAGTGAGCTTCCGTATATGCATATTTTTCCTTCAATATATGCGCATTTCTATGGAAGAGAGCTTCTATATGTGTGCATTTCTACCTTTCATAAATGCGCATATATGGAAGCTCTCTTCCTTGTATGCTCATTTTTCCCTTCGTATATGCGCATATATGGAAAGAAGAAATGCACATATATGGAAGAGAGCTTTCGTATATGCGCATTTTTGTCTTCTGTATATGCACACTTACCGAGGGAAAAATGTGCATTTACGGAGGGCAAAATACGTATATACGGAAGAGATCTTCCGTATATGCGAATTTATACTTTTTGTAAATGTGAATTTACAGAAGGTGAAATGCATGCATATATAGAAGCTCTTTTCTGTATGTGCACATATACATAAGGCAGAGATTATATGTGCATATACAGAAGAAGAAAAAAATGCACATATACAGAAGGCATAAATTATATGCACATTTCTGCATATACGGAAGGAAAAATGCACATATACGAAATAGAGTTTCCGTATATGCGCATTTTTCCTTCCGTAAATGTGCATTTTTCCTTCTATATATACGTATTTACGGAAGGCAAAAATGCGCATATGCAAAAGAGAGCTTCTTTATATGCGCATTTACGAAAGCTAGAAATACGCATATATAGAAGAGAGCTTCCATATATATACATTTCTGCCTTCCGTAAATCTGCATATACAGATGGAAAAATGCGCATATACAGAAGCTCGCTTTCATATATGTGCATTTATGCCTTCTGTAAATGCACATATACAGAAGGAAAAATGCGCATATACGGAAGCTCTCTTTCGTATATGCGCATTTCTTACTTTTCTATATGCGCATATGCGGAAGGAAGAATTGCGCATATACGAAAGAGAGCTTCCGTATATGTGCATTTGTACCTTTCGTGAATGCGCATATATAGAAGGAAAAATGTGCATTTACGGAAGTAAATTAATATTTATTTTGTTTTATGTGTAAAATTGTATCGAAGGGTTCTAACAATAGGTTTTTAGATCGTAACTTGGTTATTACTGTTAGTAATGGTTAAAAGAAGTGAATAATATCTCTTGTATCTTTATTGTTTCCTAGTTGGAGAATATATTGGTGTTTTTATTTACATGCTGTGTATAATTATTCAAACAGTTTTTAATATTGTTCCTTGGGGAGGATGTATTAATTTTCCTATATTCATTTAATTGATGCTTATGGTTATATAAACACAGTATGTACGCTTTAATTTGTTTTATGGATTAAAGATTAACCCCTCTGTTAGTAAAAGAGGTGGTAATGCTATTTTAAATTTACAGTTTCTTATAATTAGGTTTTATTTATAAAACCCTAATTTTCTCTTAGTTTAAGTACATAGTTAGTATTTCATTTTAAGTTACCCTAGTTTTCATTTTTACTTAGATGAATTTATTACAGTAAAAGTTTAGCCTTGTTTACTGTTTCTTAAAGTTAATATTAGTTTTTTAATTTATGTTTATATAATAACTGTTAATTATTATAATAATAGACTTATAATAATAATTTATCTACTGTGTAAACCATTACACACACTAAGTAATCCTATACATTTGGATCTTTCCTAACAGTTTTGTATATATTATTCAAGTACTCTAACTAAATAAAGACATCTAAAATAAAAGGAAAACATACATACAAATCACACATATGAACCTGTAGAAGATAGTAATTCACAATCATGCATACTTCATTCGATTCTTTATCTGAAATTAATCTAACCTACTGTACTAGAGTACTAACCTTTATAAAAGGTGTGGTAAAATACAATTAGGTATTTTTCTATCTATCAGTAAATCTAGAAATTCTTCGAATCATTTACCCTAATCTATCTAGTTCAGAACTTAACTATCTTTTCATTGTAAAGATATTTCTCCTAACTAGCCCTAGCAGCAATAGAAAAGAAGCATAACATTTCATTGCTTAACTCAAAATTTTCAAATAACAATAAACAATTATATAGCTAGATAAATCAAGTAGAACCTGGAAAAGTAGATGAGGTGACAATAGTTTAAGGAACTTGTTCCTCCCAACCAACTCTTGGAGAAAAGCTGGACTGCAATTCTCAGGACCCCCAAGTTTATCTCCTGGTCCACCTGGTAGAAGTACTAGGTGAGAGATGTAGTTTAGTAATCCTTTGCAACTCTACTGAGTGTTAAGTAGGAAGTCAGTTATGCATGCAGCAGTATGAACCCATCTTAGAATAGCTGCACTAGTTCAGGTCTTCAACACTTTTCCACTCAAAACATACTTCAACTAGTCCCCTCCATCGAATTTTTTTGTGCACTTCATTCACTCAGAATGTTCACAAGTCAAGAATGAGCATCCTCAACTACCTTCAATGGGAAGTTTTATTAGCATGCCTAGGTCTTTTGGGTCAGTTTTCACTTAATGAGCCACCTACTCTTGTTCCAATTTCTTGGAGAAAATGACCACAAGAATAGGGAAGTTGCCTCCTACAACAGCTATAAGTAGTTTTAGGATGCTGCCAAGTGTCAATCTGCTCTCAATCCAGCCTTCTCCACCAAGTGACCAGTAAAACACTCATTTAACAACTTCCCTAAGATGTTGTCTCATCTTTCATTTATTTATTAGTTAAATATTCAACAATTACATTCAATTATCCTTGACCCCACTTGGTCATTAATTACAAGCTTTATAATAAAATATATCATAATGTTTCTTAAAACATAAAAAAATTTGCAAATTGGGGCATGTGCTAGTGGTCGATGTGCTTGGTGGATATACCCCTTTCACAGGTTGGAAAGAATTAAATATATACTTCATAAATCTATCATGATTGTCATTTCCAGTTGTGCCATAGGGATAAATCAATTCTGGTAGTCATTTCCAATTCTACCATTAAATGTCCTAGTAATGAAAGACCGTTTCCACATGTCCTTCACATAACCGGAGTGATCCGTGAGCAACACATAATAGGTGCAGTCGTTTCTTTCAATCACAATATGTAACAATGAAAAATTAATTAATGTAATTCATAATCCTATTGCCTTAGTTATATATGGCATTTATGTTATAAATTTTCTTCCATGATTATCCAGCTATGAATGTAAATTAAAATATAATTAACATATCTATATGTAATAAGTCCTAAACCACTCTACCTCTATCTTCTCACAATCCAGTACTCTGAGGGAAACCATTTTTTCCCTTTCCTTTACCCTTCAAAGTGTATGGATCCTTCCTGGTCATTGAATAATAGAACTTGAGAATGAATTGATCTCCTTGAGTCCCAGTAGCTTCGAATCATTGCAACTCTGCTTTTCCAAATTTAAGGCCCTCGTTTTGCAGCTAAAACAATGTGGAATTGAAAAGAAGCATGAGAAACTAGTCTTGACCATACTCTCGAAGCTTGGTCCTGACTACTCAGTGTTTGTTTCGACCTTCCATGCCACCAAGTTGACAACACGAGCCTAGAAAATTCCTAAGCTTGTTGAGTTCATGGAATCCCTCACCTAGGAGCAAGATAAATTGGTAATTATGGACACCATCAAACCTTCCAAAGACCAAGATTTGGTTGTTGGATATTCAAGGGTGGATTCAAGGGGTAAGAAAAAAGACAAAAAGCCACATGAGAAAAAGAGAGAAAATTCAAAGTCTCAAGAGGAGCCCTCAAGCTCCAAGAAGAACAAAGGAGAAATGAGCAAGTGTGCATACTGTAGTAAGGGCTATCATCTCGAGAGCTCTTGTATGAAGAATCAAATTGACATGTTGACCCAACTCCTAGATAAGAAAAACATCTCCCTTCCTGATTACGCAAGAAAGAAGGAAGGAGGATCAAATTCATAAGACAAGGAGAGAGTACATGCCTTGGTTGCTAGCACCTCAAACTCACCTAGCTTCATCATTGATTATGGAGCTTCCAGACATATGGTTTTGACAAGGGAGACTTTCTCCTCTCTTGACATTTTGAAAGGTCCAAAAATTGTCTTGGGAGATGACTCTCTCACCGACAGTATGGGGAAGGGACGGATTGAACTTGACCATGGTTTCTTCAAAGATGTGTTGTATGTTTTAGGTCTTGCCTCTAATCTCTTGTTAGTGTATCGGATCATCAGGGTATTTTTTAAGGATTCTAATATTATACTTAAGTATAGTATTCTAGGCGATTGTTCTAGATTGAAAAAACACGTTTATAGATAGGTATGCGAATATTAAATATGAAACATAAAATTAACACTGAAATGTATAAATTTTGGTGAATATTATGATAAAAACACATATTTTATGTAAATATATGCGATATTAGACACCAAATAGCGAATTTATTTTTTGAAAAAAACAAAAAAATGGCCAATTGGCGAAATTTCGCCACTAAAAATTACCCTAATAAGATAAATCACACTTGGTCTCCAAAGAAATTCATCTTCTCCCCCAATGAAGTTGAAATCTCAGAGATTTCGAATGGTAAATTCATAGAAAAAGGTGTTGTGGATCACACTTCGAAGGTATACAAGTTTTCCCATTTTGTACCATACTCAAACCCCTCTTCTCTTATCACCCATGCTAATGAGGCAAGCAAGATTTGGCATGAGAGATTTGGCCATCTTAAATATAAGTATCTTTCTGATTTGAGTGACAAAAATATGGTCATAGGGTTACTAGTCAAATATGAGAGAGCTAGTCATGAGAGAACCTATGCACCCCTTGAGTTAATCCATAGTGGCATTGTTGTTCCATTCCCTCATATGTCCATGAGTCAATCCAAATATGCACTCACCTTCATCGATGATTTTTCCGGGTATTGTTCGGTCTACTTACTAAAGCACAAGTCTGAAGTTTTTTACCTCTTCAAGGTCTTTCGAGCCTTGGTTGAGAACCAGTTTTGGAGGAAAATCAAGATCCTCATATCTGATAATGGTGGAGAATATTTCAAGTTTGAGTTCATCCATTATTGTGAAGATGCAGATATCCAGATGCAGCATTGTATTCCTTACACACCACATCAAAATGGTTTGTTGAGAGAAATAACATATGAGTTAAGGAGATGGAAACTTGGACGATGGAGGATAAAAATTTGCCACCAAAGTTTTGGGATGAGGCTATAAACTCAGCATCCTATATCCAGAACAGGGTTCCACACAAGAAACTTGATGGAATCACTTGTTTCGAAGCTTGGAGTGGGCACAAGCCAGATGTGAACCATTTCAAGATTTTGGCTCAAAGGCTTGGGATAGAATTCCAACTGAAAAGTGTTAGGATTATTAATCCTCCCTTGTCCAATTTGGTCATATGTCTAAATTAGGAATCATGTCTAAATTGGGAGTCCATCCAGTCTATTTTTAGTCACTAGCACCATTGGGTCCACTTGGCCTAATTGGGGCATAGGTTTCAGTTACTAAAGTGTGGGGAACACTAATTGAGGCCTACTGCCACTGATTGCACTTGCATGCATCAGTTTAGGAGCCTCCTAGACTAATCCCTACAATTTAGGAGCCATTGGGACTGTCGAAACCAACCAAGGTCAGTTCAGTTGGGTTGGTGTCTAATCAAGCTAAGTTAGGGGTCAGTTACATTTAGTTCTAGTTCTCTACATTCAGTTAGTGCTAGGTTTGCATGGATGCACTCAAGAAGGGCACATTTCTCACCTGCCACATTCATTTATCCTTAGTCAACATTGATTGTAACACTTGAGTTGTGTTTTAGAACTCTGATGAACTCTGGTTATGGTTTAGACAAGGTTAGTTAACTATTGAGTCCTCCGATAGTGATTTAGACAAGGTCTTAGTTACCTATAGTCAAGTAGAGTCTAATCAATTCGAATTTCCTCATGTGGATTCGAATTGCATGTGGCTATTAAATCCATTGTACTTCATTGTAATTATTATTTAATTACCTTTTTGATTAATGAAAGCATTCACAGCTGCAAGCCATTTTTACACTGTTTCATTCTTCAATTGCTGAGTAAAGTGTGTGATCTATCTTGTGAGTTGTGTGTTTGTCCACGGATCTATGTGCTCAATTTAATAAAAAGAGGAAGGCTTTGCAACCCCAAATCCAAGAGTTCCTATTTGTTGGGTATTTTGAATATTCAAAAGGGTACAAGCTAATCAACTTGAGCACTAACAAATCTTTCATTGAAAGAAGTGTTCCATTTGAAGAAGAGCTTTTAACAACAATTGAAGTTGGAGAGTCCTCCTCATCACCACAACCACTGATTGTAAGTGAAGAGACTAATGAGTTTTCTGATTCTGATATGTCTAATAATGATGATTTAATTGCAGATCCTAACAGTCCTACAAGACCAAAATGGGTAGCAAGGACCATTCATACTACTAGGGAACTAGTTGAGAATCCTAGTGACACTAAGAGGACTAAATCTCAATTTGATTGTAGTCATATGTCACATGTCACATATTCTTTATAGACTAATCAAATGAAATACTTCAAAGATTAAGCATAGATTACTTCACATAAGCTAGGGTTAGAGCTTCATGAGCACTCCTTTTATAAACCATAGTGAAATAAGTAAAACATAGCTCATCTTCCACAACTCATACATTAAAAAATTATGGGAGAAAGAGGCTCTATAATATCTCTGACTGTAATATCTATTTTGGACAGCCCTGGAACACGACTAACTCATCCTAAGATACCCTAACTTCTTGAATGCAATATCCTATTTAGGGCAGCCCTAATAGCCTTCTTACCCACCTATCATAGCCTAATGTCACTTCCTTGCCTTCCTATCTTACCCACTCACTAACTCCTCACCTCAAATTTGTCCATAACACAATTTAAAGTGCCACAAAGAAACCCTAAAGGGACTATATCTAAACAATCATTCCTAGGCATACTTAAACAAATTTGATAGTGGTATATGAACATCCATAACTTGGAAAAACACAAGAAAAGGCCTTGAATTGCTTGCAAGTCATTGTGTCATCAAAATCCAAGTGAATATACTTGTTATCATTCCTACTTGACTGGAAATTACGTCTTGGACTGTCATAAGACATTTTACTTGACTAGAAATTTGATTTGGCTTAAGAGTCCCATTGGCTTGGAAACTTGGCACTTATAAATTGTTTATCACTGATGTTTACTTAAAAGATTGTACCTTTGTCTTGACAAGCTAAAAAGTGAAATATAGGACTGTCAAAATGCTAAATGCTTGGCCAGAAATACTTTTGTTTTGACACTACCTTTCACTAATTCAAAGTACCATTTCAACTCTTGTTTATCATTAGTACTTGCATTTGGGATTGTACACTCATTTTGGCAAGCTGGAAATTAGTGTTTTGGACTGTCATAATCAGTTTGACTTGGTTGGAAATCATTCTTAGTTTGACTTTGTACGATATCATGATAATGTCCCATCAACACCACTAACATGCTTCAACCACATGCATAATTGTAAGTAAAATTACATCCAATGTAGTTCATGAAACCCTAGCTATGTTGTAGTGCAGATATAAATCTTCTAGGTATATGGTTCTACTAGTTTCTAGTTAAGTGATACTAACAAATATAATGATATAAATCTAATGAGTTCATCAACCCTAGTTTGTAGTTTTATGTCTAAATATGTGAACCCTAGATTTTAAGTTTGTGGTTTCTTGTTCAAGAAACCCTACATTTCTTGACATTTTCTCTTATAGATTAGGTATATGGTCTAGGTATTTGTAATCCTTATTTTTTAGGTTTGAGGTTTGTAGTTCATGAAACCATCATTTTTTTTTCTATTTATGCGTGTAGCTTAGGTAGGTTGTTTAAGTATTTCTACATAAGTAGGACTAACATAGCACATGATCTCTATGTAAGTGAATTTCTACTTTATAAAACCCTAGTTTGTACTTATATGTGTAAATTTCTAAACCCTAGTTTTTAGGTTTATGGTTTGTAATTCATGAAACCCTAGTTTTTTTTTGCTACTTTCTCTTGTAGCTTAGGTATATGGTCTAAGTGGTTCTACATAAGAGAAACTAAAAAAACACAGAAGAAAAAGCACGTGTGAGGAGGTCCAAGGCATAAAAAATGTTCTTCCTTGACAAATAAAAAATGAAACAAGTTCATGAATATGTGTCTTCTGTAAAATACACATCATCCCTATTGATCCTTCATTTGGTAGTGACATGTTCTATTTGGGTGTACAATCATGGTTTGAAAGGTTATTTTGGCTACAAAGTTCCTTTTATTTCATAGGATTTTCCTTAGTCATCATCTTGATGGCCTACACAAGTGCATGATGACCTATCCAAAGGTTTGCACTTAGGATAGCTAACAAAATAAACACAATTAAAGTTTACTTAACAAATTCAACCCAAAATTATCTCAAATTAGTATGTCTAACCAATTCTAGAATCTACCCAATCATAAAGATAATATAAGCTAAAATTCAAATCTCAAAGTACACAATATTTGGACAATTGAAACAGTTCTTACATATATGTATATATATGATATGTATGTATATATGTTTGGAAACCATATGCGACGCTAACCCCAAATTATCATTGGTGTCATTAAGGTATCCACACTATAATTTTTTTCCTCGTTAGGGTTTATAAACCCTAATCATCTTTCATCATAGAAGCACGTGGCCTTTCAGAGAAGTCTAGCACCAATTTCGACGTCAACATGTCTATCCTAGGATGATTCCTCAAACCCTAGGTCTTTGGCTATTGCATCAATACAAGCACCAAGACCTCCATGGAAAATCAACTAAACTTAAAAAAATCTTCTTCTAAGCAAGGCATCAAAAGAAGCTCAAGACTTATCAAGTTAAGTTTTCCATGGTATTTCCCTAAGCTCCATGTATCACACAAGAACGGGATTGCAATATCACCAAAGACATTAGCTCTTTTATTTGTATCTTCTATAGGGTTGGAACCCTAATTCTACCTCCTTTGAATTCACAACAAGAGCTACAGAATCTGCAAGACAACCATCAATTCCTCTAGTATTATATCTCCTTCTCTAAGGTTTACTTACATATATAAACCCTAGTGTCCTCATGCATATCCAAGTTTCCTCATGTAATAAATTCCTCCTCTAGTTGTGTACAACATCTTCTTGTTCCCAATGCTCCTTGACATATGTGTCAAAGGTGGTTATAATGCTCCAATGCTTATCCTTAATATGTGTGCCAAGGTGGTTACTATGCTCATTTACTTCTCCTCAACATGTATGTGAAGGTGATCACTATGGTCCAATATTTCACTTATCTTCATCCTAATATCACAAGGAAACCCAACAAAATAAACCCTAGTCCAAGTGTACGTTAAGACCATGAAGATACATCCCTTAGGGAACTCTTTCCAAGCATATAACATATCTAGAATCTCTTATTACAACAAATTACAACTTAAAAAATCTACTCTTTTATTTTCAAGATATATGTTAAAAAAAATATTTTCAAGATGTGTGTTAAATCACTTAACAAATTCAACCCAAAGTTTTTCCAAATTAGAATTCATCACCAACGCTACAATATACCCGATCATGAAGATAATATAAGTTGAAATTTAAATATGCAAGTACACAATATTTGGACAACATTGAAGGAAACTGAGCAAAACCCTAGTTTACAAAACCGATGCACAATGAGCTCACTGGGCCATGCAAAAACTGTGGAGAGGGATCACTAGAGGTAATGGCATGCCATTGAGACCAATGAATTCGACGACTCATTGATCCAACCTTCGGTTGTCAAGTTATGTCGAATTGAAAGTTGCATGAAAATGTTGTTCAGGGACACATGGTCACTCTTGGTCTGGGAGCGAAAAACCAAACGAAGTAGCAAGATTGCATGTAGTTGGATCTGAAAAGTGTGTATGGCCAATTTTGATATGGAAATACTACCAATACTGGCATAGTGGATGGTTTTGTAGAGTTGACCCACCAATGCGAGAGTTGCATTGAAGGAAACGAGCAAAACCCTAGTTTATAAAACCAATGCATAATGAACTCACTGGGCCATGAAAATGCAATAGAGAGGGCCCACTAGAGGTGATGGCATGCCAGGATACCAACGGATTTGATGGCTCATCGATCCGAGCTCCAGTTGTCGAGTTGAAAGTCACATGAAAATGTCATTTAGGGACACTTGGTCACTCTCGGTCTAGGAGGGAAAAAACAAACAGAGCAGCAAGATTGCATGTTGTTGGTTTCAACAAGTGTGTATGGCCAATGTTGATATGGAAACACTACCAAGACTGGCATGGTGGAGTGTTTTGCAGAGTTGACCCACCAATGTAAGAGTTGCATTGAAGGAAACTGAGCAAAACCCTAGTTTACGAAACCGATGCACAATGAACTCACTGGACCATGAAAATGTGGTGGAGGGGGGACACTAGAGGTAACAACATTCTAGGAGACCAACAAATTCAATAACTCATAGATCTGACCTCTGGTTGTTGAGTTGAAAGTCGCATGAAAATGTCGTTCAGGGACACTTGGTCACTCTCGGTCTGGGAGTGAAAAACCAAATGAAGCAGTAAGATTGCATGCCATTGGCTCTAACAAGTGTGTATGGCCAATTCCAATATGGAAACACTACCAAGACTGGCATAGTGGAGGGTTTTGTAGAGTTGACCCACCAATGTGAGAGTTGCATTGAAGGAAACTGAGCAAAACCCTAGTTTACGAAACCGATGCACAATGAACTCACTAGGCCATGAAAACATAGTATAGAGGGACCACTAGAGGTAATGGCATTCTAGGAGACCAACGGAGTCGACGGCTCATCAATCCAACCTCTGGTTGCTGAGTTATGTAGAGTTGAAATTGACATGAAAATGGGGTCCATGCAACCCTGGCAACGGTGCACCGTCCCTACAAAACCATGTTCTGAGTGGCCAGGGATGGATTTCCCTTGGTAGCCATGCAAAAAAAACCTACAGGAGCTGATGGAATCGAAAATTGCCACCCAGTTTGGTTTTTGGACCTCGACCTTGAATTGGTCAAGCGTCCCTGAACGACTTTTGCAGGCCTACTGCGACTCACCATAGAACGTTGCCCGGGGATCCAATGGAAGAACCATTAGTTCTGTTGGGATCGTGGCATGGGATTATGGACAGGGTGGCCTCCCACCCAACTCCACACACCCCGGTCGTTCCTCCAGGCCATATTTTTGAAAACTAGGGTTTCACCCCAGTGGGGTCCATGCAACCCTTGCAATGTTGTATCAACCCTGCAAAACCCTATGCTAGGCGACTAGGGGTGGCGTGGCCATGGAGACCATGCCCAAACACACCTGCAGGAGCCAATGGATTTGGAAATTGCCTCCCAGTTTGGTATGGGGAACCTGACCTTGAATTAGCCTAGGCGTCCCTGAATGGCTTTTGCGGACGTACTACAAATCGCCATAGAACGTTGAACCGGGATGCGATGGATGAACCATCGGTTCCATTGGGATCGTGGCATGGGATTATGGCCAGAGTGGCCTCCCCCCGTCTTTGCATGACCCAAGAATGCCTCTATGCCATATTATGCAAACTAGGGTTTAGCCCAAGTGGAGTGTAAACGAAATTACCCAATCTCATTCAATATAGCCATCTGGATCCTCTTTGTTTCTGATTTACTCCATCAATATCTCATGCTCTGAATGAGGTAAGAAGTAAAATACCTTGGTTGATTTCTTGTTTGACATTATCTGTAGATGGATGTTTGTGTCAACAATCAATTTTGTGAAGTGATAGACCACAGAACCTAGTCTGTAATCCACGAATACATGCCCACTAGTTCTTCTTGATTTCCCTTCTAGTGTAAGATATTCACCCTCAACCACCATCGATCCAATAGGAAATTCATTTCCTTCATCACCAATCAATGATCCATTCAGGATTTGCTTACCTTGAATGCATCATGCCAACCAATAATCCATGCCCCCTTCATTGTCTTTCGGGGAAACAACTGCATATATGTGTCCTGGTTCTGCAAGATCTAAGATATGGTCGTAGTCTGTCAAAATCACTAACCAACCCTCCTCTAATTGGGTTGTTTCACCGACTACACATGGGTCTACTACAAGTGACACACGATCCCAATCATCAACCCACTCCATGCATTCGCATTCATCCCATTCACCACTGCTACAAGGGATGCAAAAGAAAGCAAGTTTTCACATCCATATTTCAAATCGGGGGTTGTTTGAGCTTCGAACTGAATGAAATCCACGTGTTCCTTGTATTGTGCCGCAACTATAGGAATGGGATCGATATATGTCAACCACATGCCAAAAATTCATGACTGGCCTTCCTACCCCTATTGATGTATCTTTCACTTTAGTTCGGTCTGACATTGTTGCAGAGCACCATTGAACTATGGATTCTGCGTCTTTGATATGGGCGTTTTTGGTAAACCTCATCTCCTCCCTTCATAGTGAGGTCTTGATGCATGCACTGACCCCATCATGCTAATCTTTGTCGTGCCCGGTCTCAAAGTAGTTCCATATATGCGGCACATTATAATTCTTATGTAACATACTCATCCATTGGAAGTCTAGGGCATTTTTGAACTGGCTCGCACAACCATATGACCATATCCAATGCTGATCGATTTGTATATCTCCCTCCTTTAGCTGATCATAGAAAGTTCGAAAACAATGTTGCACGTAATGCAGATCATGGCATCTGTCATCACTTATGTAAAAGTTTGTCTCCTTCTATATTATCCTGTTGTTAATGTTGCTCTCAGGGCCATGCCTATACGTAATATGTACCATGATGATGACTTGGTAGGAATGGTAGTATTGACTCTGAATTTCATTTTGTGGCTGAAGAGTGTAGTTTTCTGCAAAATTCACAATTGACAATATGGTCCCAATGGGAAAGTTTTCCCTGCATTTTCTATATTGCTCATCTTGTGATCGCGCTACACGCACATGTTGAACATACTGTTCAGTTTTCTTGTAGAACTCCATCAAAAAATCACATACCCGTACTTGTTTCCATTAAAACAAGGGTCGTATTAGAATGTGACCTTTAAAGAATGTATATGTAGAAACTGAACATGTAAGAGGAAAAACATGCAATAATCATTTTCACCTGTGACTGCACCAATGCAATCTTCTTACTTTCCTTCACACTATCTGATTGATAGGTTACATACTTTAAGCTTTGCATCTCCATGCTCATATTTCCAAATTGATGCTCATCGATTCTATGAATGCAACAGTTCAAAAGAGCAAACCCACTACACCTGGAACAATTCCCATATAGAGATGATTTTCCATAGTCATAGTATTTTTGTCCTTCATGCCTTGGACACATGATGCTGATGATAAAATCTCTCGATGCATTCAGTGGTATTATAGATTCATTGCAACCCTGCTCAAGGTTAGTATGCAAATCATAAAATATATGTTTATATGTGTTATAAAAATATTCATATTCTACATGGTATCTACAATAGCATGTGTTTTGATTAATGCATATACGAACGTACCATGGTTTACATTTCTCAAAGTACCTTTGGCCTAGGTTCAATTATGTGTGATCATTCCTGAATCTCTCATAGAGTTCACTCTATGTTGTGTCAAGGAAGTGTTTGACGTGGGGTTCACATTTAGTAGAATATTTTCTCATCTTTAGCACATCTCTTTGGTTAGATGAAGATCCAGTATGATCATGCCATAACTTTTGTATTAAGTCCTTAACAACATCAATTAGCTTCATATCTCGATGAGGCAAACTGCCGACAAAAGCCCAACAATATTTTCCACCTGGATTCTGAATATTTTCTCTTATAACAGAGTACTTCTTAACATTTTTTGTACTTAATTTAAGTATGCAAGAAGTTTGTGAAAGGAGGTGGCATTGCCATGTGGACTTGCTTACAACAGATTCTAATAAGACACGCCAAGCTACACAAAGATATTTATTACGAGACGTCTTCCCAATCGCATTAAAAGTAGATTGGATATTTATAACAATATATTTGTTAGCCTCTGAACTTCTAACCATATTTATACCAGAATTATCCTAATAACAACTAAATAATTTGACTTTAACAAACATAGTAATAATTGACATTTACCTGCATTGCCTTTAGATTCAAAATATTCCTTCATTAATTTGCTACATTTCCAATTGATAGTTCATTTTGGAAACTTACCTTCAAGTCCTGGCAGAAAAATTTCACCTACATGGATACGTCTAGGAGTACTTTTTCTTGCAGTAGACAGTAGAGGTAGGGAAGCTAGACATGAGCTACGAATCCTAGGGCTTCTTTGTTGTGGTGCTTCATTCACATGTCGGTCCATATTGGGAGTTTGCTCGACATGGTTGTGGTCTTCTTGGAGAGATTTCAAATTAATCATTGCTCCTAGGTCCAATGATTGATACTCAACGTCTCTCAATATACCTATGTCTTCAAGAGCTTCAACATGGCTTGTTGATGGATTGTTGGTTGGAGACTATGTTGATGTTGGAATTTGAGTTGGGTTCGTTGGACGCAACCGCTTCATCTGTGGTTCTAAAGTAAAGGTTTTTATGTCATTAGCTCTGTTAGGATCGGTTGCAGTATCAGTGGAAATGTATGGACTGTGTCTCACTCTCTCCTTTTCCAACCTAGTCATTTCTCTTCCCTCATTTTCCTTTTCAATGGGCATATTCCTTCTAGTTTTTCTTGCTTTGTTATGTGAGTTTCCCATCTCCAAGAGTTTCTTTATAAAAACTATGACGTCTACCCATGCATAAGAAGAAACAAATAAGGTATTAGTTCCATTATACAAGAAATATGATGTGTTCCAACATAGTTAACTAAATTACAGATATGTTAGCATGGTAATTATTGGCATTTATACATAAACATTCATTAAAGGTTTCTCTTTATGTTCAAACTAAAGTTTCATTTCTATACTCTATTTGATTCAAGTAAAGAGAGTCAAGTTTGTAGGTTTACAACTATAGGATTATAACTTCCTTTGTGTTCAAAAAGCATTGGAAGTGAAAAGAAGATGAGTGAAATATTCTTCATTTCCAACACCTTCGGATGAGATGACATTACACGTAATATGCCACATTAGTTGTGAGGGAAGACACAAGTTGGTGTTTTGATGTCTTGGGAATAAATTGAATAAATTACACTCATTAAGTTACAAGTTAACTATTAAGAGAAGAAATTGACTAAATACACAATGAGGAGGTTGCAAATCCCCCCAAAAAAGGAGAAATAATTGAGGTAGAGGCATCCCTATCAAGATCAATGGAAAGTTATGATAAATATAGCATGAAGAGGAGAGAATGGACAAGTTAGTGAACTATTCAATATGGACCCTCTCCCATGATTGCTTCCAAGGTTTTTATACAAATTGAAGAGTCTCAATAGAGAACCTCATTTATACCATCCTTGTGGGAAATAAAAATATATTCATGTGCAAATGATTATTGGTCTACATTGCATACTTCATCTTATATAGAGAATATGGACAACTTGGTGAACTATTCAATATGGACCCTCTCCCATGATTACTTCAAAGGTTTTTTTTAATTGAAGAGTCTCAAGAGATAACTTCATCTATGCCATCATTGTATGAAATCAAAATATATTCATGTGCAAATGTAAATTAGTTAAAATTGCATACTTCATCTTGTATGGAGAATATGAGACTTGTTTAGATGTGAAGTTGGGAATTATTCTTGTGAAATTAAATTTTGTCCATGAGAGAGATATTGTTGTAGGAATATGATAAAACATAAATCAATGAAATGATCTAAAATCTTGTGAATGAAAACAATTCATTAGAGGAAATTTGAGGTCTAAAATGGGCCTCCTAAGGAAAATAATAAAATAATATTCAAAATAATAAAATAATTATTATTAATTTTGGAGGAAGAATGAAAAAAACTACCTTTTGTGTTCATATTTTCGACATATCTCCCTGTGTTTTTACTCAAATTCCGAGTAGGAGAGCTCGTTGGATGTGGAATTTAATTACACATCCAACAAGTACCCACACTGCATACTTTTGATGGACCCCGCTACCCCAAAAACAAGAAATACCTGAAAAAATGTGATGATGATGTCATCATCATGTTTTTTCAGGTATTTCTTGTTTTTGGGGAAGCAGGGTCCGTCAAAAGTATGCAGTGTGCATACTCATTGGATGCGGAATTAAATTCTACATCCAATGAGCTCTTCGTCTTGAAATTTGAGTAAAAACATGGGGAGATATGTCGAAAATACGAACAAAAAAAGTAGTTTTATTTTATGACAAATATGTCAATTCAACCATTATGGTTGACTCATTTTATTGAAATTCTATTGGTTCTTGAATTCCAAATCACAAAATTTATTGTTGGCATGTTTTCTTATAAGGCCCATTTTAGATCCCAAATTTCCTATAATGATTTATAATTCACCATATCTGTTAAAAATGATCTCTTCTTGCAATGAAAACTTGTAGATCTAGATGTATCCACTAACTTCCAAGACCACTAAATATGTTTGTTAGATTCCAAGAGTGATATTATATCCAATATATCAAAGAGTGATGATTGAGTGTGAGCCAAATTACAGATTTTAGGTGCACAAAACGTGCGAACAGTTGTAGAAAACCTGTGAAAGTTGGTAGCAATCCCGAGAATCTAGATCTTAGTTTTTTTAACTAAGAACAGGTGCACGAACGCGTGTTTGAGCATGTGAACGTGTGTATAATAGCACGCACGCACATTAACATGTATGCACAATAAGGCAGGCATGCGCTCCTACCTAACATTTACAACATTTACTCACTAACGTTTATCCCATTTAATAACTAACGTTCTTCAACAACGTCTTGGTATTCCCACATGTACGAGTATTTTTACAATATAGTCTTCACACTACTTTATTCTTAGTCCCATGGGTGCCATAGTCATCATCATCATAATCATCCTCATAATCATCGTCATCATAGTCATCCTCATCATCAACAACATAGTCATCATCCTTATCATCATTTCCATCATCCTCGAATCAAACTTGGAATGGTTGCTTGTTATATATAAATAACGGGATAGATAAAGCTCTGTTAATAAGTCATCAATTGTGTACTGAGAAAAATGCAGAGAGTGCTTGTGCGAGCTGACATGTCAAAATCCTAGACGCGAGTTCCATGAGTAATTGAAATTGACAGCTACTATCAAGAAAAAAGAAAGCATCGAGATCTGTGCACTCTACTAAATCCTTCGTCTTTCAAATTTTATAGATGTGATGTCGGAGTGGCCAGGCTGTATGGAGTATCCAATGGCTTACTAGAAATACTGATTACTAAATCTTGAAAATGGGAGAAATCTCATTACTAAATCTTGAAAACCATCGAAATATTTAATACACATATAAACACTCATTACACTGATGGCCACACACTTGTTTGAATATTTCTGGTACCAGACGATCTGTTCTATTCTATGGACTATACATTTGCTAGCATCGATGAACAATCATCAAATGAAAAGAAACTCACGAGTCACGGCCACTATAGTATTGGAATTTTAATCACCCCCATTACCTTTAAAACACCCTTTTAGCATCATGTATATAATAAATTCACTATCTTCAAGAACAAAAGCTCAACTAATAAACATCTTACCCCCTAGGACATCAGACAAGACTAAAGAGAGCACAAGATGAACAGAGACAACTTATCCCACGAGGAACTCGAGGGATAACTAATTCAAGATGAAGTATATTTTCCACCATATCAGAAAAAGTGCCAAAAATGCATTCTAAAAGGAGGCTGAGCTACTGCACTAAGCTCAGGCTTAGATTTCATCATAATCATCGTCATCATAGTCATCCTCATCATCATCATAATAGTCATCATTCTCATCGTCATCATTTTCATCATCATCACCATCATTGTTCATCATCATCATCATCGTCATCTTCCTCCTCCTCCTCCTCCTCCTCCTCCTCATATTCATCATCCTCATCCTCCTCATCATCATCATAGTCATCATCCTCCTCATCTTCATCATCATCATCATCCTCATCCCCATCATCACCATTATAGTCATCATCCTCATCATCATCATCATCATCATCATTATCATCACCATCATAGTCATCATCATCCTCATTATTGTAATCATCACCATCATAGTCATCATCATCATCATCATCATCATTGTTCATCATCATCATCATCATGGTCATCTTTATCATGGTCATCATCAACATCATCATGCTCATCATCGTAATCATCATTATCATCATCATCATCATCATCATCATCACCATCATCATCACCATCATTGTTCATCGTCGTCGTCGTCACCATCATCATCATCATCATCATCATCCTCATCCTCATCATCATCATCATAGTCAGCATCCTCATCATCATCATTGTGATCGTCCTCCTTCTCCTCCTCCTCATTGCTCATCATCGTCATTATCATCATTATCATCATCATCATCACCATCATAATCATCATCATCATCATTTTTCATCATCATCATCATCGTCATCATCATCATCACTATCATTGTTCATCATCTTAGTCATCATCATCATCATCATCATCATCCTCATCATCTATGTCATCAACATCATCATCCTCATCATCGTAATCATCATAATCATCATCATCATAGTCATTGTCATCGTGATCATCATCATCGTCGTCATCCTCATCCTCATCATCCTCCTCATCATCGTCATCACCATGTCATAGTCATCATCCTCATCATCATCATCCTTGCCATCATCCCTATCATCATCATCACCATCATTATCATCACCATCACCATTGTTCCTCATCATCGTCGTCGTCATCATCATCCTCATCATAATCATAATCATCATCACCATCACAGTCATCATCATCATCACCATCACAATCATCATCATCATCATCATCATGCTCATCCTTGTCATCATCATCATAGTCATCATCCTCATCATCATCATTGTCAT
Source organism: Pseudotsuga menziesii (assembly GCA_001517045.1). NCBI lineage: Eukaryota > Viridiplantae > Streptophyta > Pinopsida > Pinales > Pinaceae > Pseudotsuga > Pseudotsuga menziesii. The sequence continues at coordinate 597,629 of LPNX010113678.1, forward strand.
CATCCTTATCATCATCATCATCATCATCACCATCATTGTTCATCATCACCGTCATCGTCGTCATCATCATCATCATCATCATCATCATCATCATAGTCATAGTCATCATCCTCATCATTATCATTGTCATCCTCCTCCTCCTCCTCATCATCATTGTTCATCATCGTCATCATGGTCATCATCATCATTCCATTGAAAATGCTTGAAAATAAAATCACAACAAATTTTCAACTAAACCTATCATCATCATCATCATCATTGTTCCTCATTATCGTCGTCACCATCATCATCATCATCATCATCATCACCATCCTCATCATCCTCATCATCCTCATCCTCATCATCATAGTCATCCTCCTCCTCCTCCTCCTCCTCATCATCCTCCTCCCCCTCATCATCATCATAGTCATCATCCTCATCATCATCATTGTCATCATCCTCATCATCATCATCACTATCATTGTTCATGGTCATGGTCATTGTCATCATCATCATCCTCCTCCTCATCATCATCATCACCATCATTTTTCATCATCCTTGTCATCGCCATCATCATCATCATTGTCATCATCCTCCTCCTCATCATCATCATTGTTCATTATCATCATTCCATTGCAAATGCTTGAAAATAAAATCAAAGCAAAGTTTCAACTAAACCTATCATCATCATCATTGGTCCTCATCATCGTCGTCATCATCATCGCCATCATAATCATCATCATCATCATCATCGTCATAGTCAACATCCTCATCCTCATCATTTTCATCATCTTTATCATCATCATCACCATCTTGTTCATCTTCATCATCATCGTCATCGTCATCATCATCATCATTGTGCTTTATCATCATCGTCATCACCATAATCCTCATCATCATCATCACCATTGTCCTCATCATCGTCATCATCATCATCGTCATCGTCATCCTCATCCTCATCATCATAGTCATCATCCTCATCATCATCATTGTCATCATCCTCATCATCATCATCACCATCATTAGTCATGGTCATCGACATCGTCGTCTTCATCATCATCATCATAGTAATCATCCTCATCATCATCATTGTCGTCATCATCATCATCATCATCATCATTATCATCACCATCATAGTCATAGTCATCCTCATCATCGTAATCATCATCATCATAGTCATACTATTCGTGATCATCGTCGTCGTCGTCATCGCCATCGTCATCATCATCATCATCGTCGTGGTCATCATTATTCATCATCATCGTCATGGTCATCATCATCATCATTATCATCATCAACAACATCGTAATCATCATCATCATCATCCTAATCATCGTCATCATAGTCATAGTCATCGTGATCATCATCATCCTCATCATCATCATCATCATCATTATCACCATCATTGTTCATCATCATCGCCATCGCCATCATCATCATCATCACAGTCACCATCCTCATCATCGTCATTGTCATCATCATCATCATTGTTCATCATCATCATTCCATTGCAAATGCTTGAAAATAAAATCAAAACAAAGTTTTAACTTAACAGATGCGCGCACACGTCCTTAATGCGTACGCACTAAGAAGAGAGAGTGCACTTCTAGTGCTTGCGCGTTACGTTTTAAACTACGTGCACGTGTAATTTAAATTTAGAATTTTTGTGGGCACCTTTTTTCCAACCTACGTGGTGGATGACTTGGATGCTTTGGTTTTAGGTTCGGGTTGCAAAACCAAGTGGTTTGGACTATCTTATGACATAAAACATGTTTTGTAACACTTCTTCTATTTCATGCATGATTTTGCATATGCCACACTTGTCCACTGCTAATGAAAATTCACACACTTGTGTAACCTTGTTTGTAGATTATGAATATGTAATTTTTATTTAAATCTATTATTTTTGTTCTTTTTCTTATTTAATTTTAAATGGACTAACTTCAATCTAACACAAAAGGTAGTCTATTTGCTTCAGCTATAAATTTTGATTGGCTCGCCTATTTAGAAAACAGAAAAGAACCCGCACAAGAAGACACAAATACCTACATCCCAAAAAAAATATCGTTCATTGACTATGTTAAGACCAAGATGTCGTGGACCAACGCTCGACCTTGTCATTTTAGGGTCTCACTGACTTCCTTAATTTAAAAAATATATATATATAACATAAATAAATATGGAAAAATAATGCTGCACTAGACACACGTGTTATCTACAACTCTACATAATTTTTTTCTCAAAATTCTACCATTTGCATACTAAACCAGTGGACCAATGCAAACATATTCATTATTTTTGGGGGAAAAAGTAACATACCAACCTTAGAAGAACCTCATTTTCTGGGATTTATACTTAGTTTCCATAAATAAAAGTTATATATTCCAGAAGGTAATCCGATTGTCCACGTTTCAATATTCTTACGCCATATTCCAAAAAGTTGTGTAGGTACCTCTAATATTGATTTTTGACGTTCAGATTTCTGTTTTTCTAGAAGTCCATTGCAACGAACGAGTCATAAGTGACCAGCATTAGCTTGCACCAGCCCTTATGTATTTGAAGCGATCTCATTAATGGTGGTGTAGTAGGAGGCCAAGATAAATAATCCTAAATGATTTTTTTGGTAGGCATGCAAACATATTCTAGTAAGCAAATTGAAGATGTTATCCTTCGAAATGCAGACATATATAGCAATACTGAGAGTACCGCAATGGGAACTACATTACAACGAGGGGAACTACCAATTGATTCAGGTTGTTGGTCATGTGAGGTGTGGTGCATGTGCAAGATCAACTTTCACTTTTATAAACAACTTTAACTTTCCTCTGGTGCAAGTTCCAGGTTTGGTATTTAATTATTGGTTCACTAGTTTCTAATAACCCTTTCAATATAAAATTAAACCATAATGCAGGGTATGATGCCAAATACTTACCTGCAAAAAAACGAATTTTGAATCCTACAGACTCTTGAATCAAGCTCCACGTCCAATCTAAGTATAAAATAATGAATCTAAAACTGTAACAAGCATGTCCGCAAGGTGGCCGAAGGGGAATAGGTGCAATGATGACTGCAATAACAAGGTTCCCAGTGTGGAAAAAATGAATTAGACAAATGTTGAAGGGTGGCCCGGTGCAGAAGCCAACAGTGAGGCATTATAAGGGTGGCCCGGTGCAAGAGAAATAATCCTAAATGATTTTTTTAGTAGGCATGCAAACATATTCTAGTAAGCAAATTGAAGATGTTATCCTTCGAAATGAAGACATATATACCAATACTGAGAGTACTGTAATGGGAACTACATTACAGCGAGGGGAACTACCAATTGATTCAGGTTCTTGGTCATGTGAGTTGTGGTGCATGTGCGAGATCAATTTTCACTTTTATAAACAACTTTAACTTTCCTCTAGTGCAAGTTCCAAGTCTGGCATTTAATTATTGGTTCACTGGTTTCTAATAACCCTTTCAATATAAAATTAAACCATAATGCAGGGTATGATGCCAAATACTTACCTGCAAAAGAACGAATTTTGAATCCTACAGACTCTTGAATCAAGCTCCATGTCCAATCCAAGTATAAAATAATGAATTTGAAATTGTAACAAGCACGTCTGCAAGGTGGCCGAAGGGAAATAGGTGCAATGATGACTGCAATAACAAGGTTCCCAACGTGGAAAAAAATGAATTAGACAAATGTTGAAGGGTGGCCCGGTGCAGAAGTCAACAGTGAGGCATTATAAGGGTGGCCTGGTGCAGAAGTCGACAGTGAGGCAATATAAGGGTGGTTGATGTGGCAAGGTGGTATAAGGAGCATACTAAAGGTGGCAAGGCGTGGGTTCTAGCAACACATAATACGACAGAGAAGGGTCCCAACAACCGTTAGCACGACGCAACAAGGTCCCAAGAAAAGGTGCCATTGGCTTTATTCAACAAAATAATGAATGACAATGACAGTGGCCAACCAAATATGTAATAAAACTATTTGGTCAAACAACTATTTGGATGGATAATTATTTGGCCGAATAATTATTCAGATGAACAAATATTGAAATGAAGAATTGTTCAGCCAAATATTTGTTTAGTCGAATAATTATTCAACTGAATAATTATCAAAAAATCTATCGCCAAAAAATTTCCTTAGCTGATAATCCTTGCACAAATTTCGAGGTTGTACTTACTTTTAGTTGTTGGTCGTCAATAATTATTCTATTGAACAATTTTCTTATTTATTCGTCTAAATAATAATATGTATTTGGTTGAAAAAATAAACAAATTCAATCGAATAACCTCTGTTATGCATGTTTGCTCATCAATTTTCATGAAATAGACACCCATTTTGTGATTTCACCCATTATAAATAAAAGAGATACTAATTAATGTAAGTTATTTATGGTTACAATTATACACGTCTTTAAATTATAACTTGAATTAATATTTATGGGGAAAATACATAAAGTCATATGAATACATGTGTGTGAGGTGCCCCAATTTCATATACAATTGCACCCATTACATCAAGTCCGGGAGAATATGTGCCTTAACACCTGGACACATGTGTATCTTCTCGATAGAGTTGTACATGCCAAAAAAAAAAAGTTAATTATATGTATACCAAATATTTTTCAATTGTAAAATTAAATACATAATCAATGAAAATATAAAAAATATGTTGTCTAACCTTCTTTAAGAAACGTTTTTGAATAGGATCCTCTATTGGGTCATGACAAGTCACTCGCAAGTACTCTCACAATTAGAGAATTAAGGTGGAACAATTGGGATAGAACCATAATGGACAATTATACTAGATTTCATGCATGTCCTATATTGATGTGGCCTAAAGGCCCTATACCTAGTGGTCTAACATCATTAGATGATGGCTCTCAATAGGTTGTTTCCATAAACATGATATGTTGAATTATATTGTGTGTGTAGGAGGATACTACTAGTAGCCTAAATCATATGTCCCAATTGAGGTCATTAGGTGGTGGGGTTATCAATATGCCTATTAGTGGGAATCCCTCTCAATACCACTCAATACCATTACACCTGACCATTTCTTGATATTGAGTATTAAAGCCAATGCCAACCCCCTAGAATTCACCAATGTCAAATAATTGACACGGTGACCCATACTAAACTCGATCCATAATTTATGAAGAAAATACAAGGGAACCTCCATGTTATTAATGGCATGTTTATAAAATATCGTAAAGCAATTGTCCATCAAATGATCCTTCCATGGTTGGAATGTACACAAATCCATATAAAGACACATTTTTCTTGTATCAAGGGGGGAATTGTCCATCAAATGATCCTTCCATGGTTGGAATGTACACAAATCCATATAAAGACACATTTTTCTTGTATCAAGGGGGGTTAATTGGTTCTAGGACAAATGAACAATTGAACGATCATCTCTTTGGTTATATGTATTTTTTTCACCTCTTCCTTACTCATGCTGGTTGATTAGTACTCTCTTGTCCTATTCTTATATTAAGATATATATAAGATAATTGGTCATGGGCATGGCCTATGGAAACAACAATGTTGTCAAGTGAAATGGCCAATGAAATATGAGATTGCTCTCTAGTGTTTTTAAGCTCCCCAATTATGTTTTAGAGTTGATCTAAACATTGATTAATTCTATGCCTAAGTATTTTCGAAGGTTAAAGTTTAGGTTTGGATTAGAGTTTTCTCCATAATAATATATTAAAAGATGTAATTAAACAACAATTAATTTCTTAATATGCAAATTTCTATAATCTAATCAATCATAAAAATGACTTTTCAAATAAAATATGGAGTAAGCTAGCTATAGAGCAATCCTCCCTCATCGGACGGAGGAGGAGCAAAGTTAACGTTGACTTTGCTCCTCCTCCGTCCGATGGAGGGAGGATTGCTCCATAGCTAGCTCACTCCATAAAATATACCTAGAAATGAGAGCTCATCCCTTGAAAATGTTGGGTGCCAATACTCTCAATTTCCCCTTGCGTGTCCTTGTTGAGATTAGGTTTAGTTGGAAAAAATGTGCTCACAATAGGGGATAAAAAATTAAGAGAAGTTTTCATGGGTTGGGGAAAATATATTTAAAGAAAGTCATGTTCTCTTTCCTTTTTACATAAAGCAATGTACACATGTTTTAAAACATGCATTCTTAAAAAAATGCACAGACATTCTCACGTGTGCGCATGTTTTAACTAAAAATAATGACATGAAAATTATGTATCCATGTGACAATGACCTTCATGGAGCTCGACAAAGGGAAAAGATATTTAATTAAGAATGTGTGAAGCATAGGAAATTGGCATATCAAATTTGAAGGGCAGGGTCTTATTTCACTTTGAAGGGTCGTGAGAAATTGAACTCTTCAATGTAGACATCTAAAAATAAATTTGTTTTGTCATTTGAAAATGTAGAAAAATATTAAATAGCCATAAATAACTATATATATGATGCACACAATATCTAACTAAGTTGAACAATTTCATATCAATAACATGAGGGAATGAAGATTTTCACTTCGTATAATTACCTTATTTTATATACTAACAAATCGTTTTTATAAGGTCGGATACATAATCATCTTCTCTATCATCAGAAATATCAACTGTGTATAACAAAATTTCATTATTTATTAAAAACCGTTTATAGAAAAAAAAATGACAATAAGAAGAAATCCCAAGTGATTCAACATTTACATGGAATTAGTGAGGTAAACCATGTACATGATGATTCATTACAGGGAAGAAGTGAGTTAGTATAGAGGAGGAGAGACTAAAATAAAGGTTGAGAATGAAGAACATGTAGGGGTGATGGAAATTGGGATTGGGAAAAACCCATTTAGAATGAGATTGGTGCACTTGTTTTGTTAATGTGAACATAGTGATAACCATTAGGAGTATTGGTTTTTTGTATTGCATTTTTTTTGGCCTATTTGTTTTGTGAAGGGAAATGTTTGTTTCCTATCATGGGAAAGCGATTAGAGTAGTTGAGAAATACTCGTGACCTTATCTGGATGCATAATATGAATTGGGGATGAAAGTAGCCTCATGGGGTACTAAAGCTTATTTGTGTCTAGAATTGTCTTGAGAAGAGCTCTACTACTAGAAGTGCTATGTTACAAGGCCAAAAGAGATTGGGCATTAGACTCCTAACATTAATAACAAAAACTAAAAAGATGATTTTTGTCGAGTGCCAACGTATCCCCCTAAAACTAGTGTACTTCTAACATTGTACATCCCTCAGAGATTTAAAATTGTTGATCCTTGTTGTGACCACTTGATCATTACCATAACCAAAGGTTTAAAGAAACAACATAAAAATAAAAAATTAGAAGAAGAACTTTTCCATGGCATATTACCTTACCTATTTTGAAATAAAATTTTCTACATGTTATTAAAATCATTGTATTATTATCTTTCCAACTAAAACCATAAGTTTTTTCCAATCCACATTTTCATTAACAGCCAAAAAAAGTTACAAATTTCATCACAAAGCTAATTGATATCTTTGTCCATATGGACGTAGTTTATGAGTAACTAGCCATTCAATTTCAAACTCCACCTAATCCCTCAGCATCATCTTCACCATAATAAACGTAAGTATTAGAACACTTGAAAATTTATCCTTCAAACTTTAGTCTTTAGTCTACTAACATCTAGATGTAAAATGAGAGGGATTGATAGGGATTCCCATTTATCTTTTAAAAAATTGGTGCATATAAATATTATTCAAACATATTGAAAAAGCATCCTTCAAACTTCAATGTGGATCTTACTAGTATCTGGATCTCACACAATAAACACAATAAGAAGTTTGAGAGGGCTTCCACAGTTATCTTTTCAAAATTCCATCTTATATTTATGTGAAAAGGTTACACAAAAAAACAAGGACTATTATATACTGTAATCTCTTTGTGAACCTTACATGATTCAAAAATGTCATTTTGACAAAAAAACATATTTACAATCTCTTCTCTTAAATTTTGGGTTGATAAGTTTGAGGATTGGTATCCAAGGTAGTTGTAGACTCCATTTGATATGTCAACATTACAAACCTTTATCAAGGTTCATTATCAAGACAACGAGTCTAGTTGAGTAATGGATAAAGATTTATTAATATATCTTTGACAACACATTTCAAGAGAAAACTAGGAAATTGATCATGTTGACTATATAACTAAGACCAAACCCAAGCCTTAAAAATGTTAAGCTATATAATAAGAAAGTCTAAGTTGTGATTAAAATAAACACCCTAAATTGACACAATAATTCTAAACTTAGAATAAAATAAAACTCTATATTAAATTTATTAATATTAAATATTTTTGTTAATGAATAAATTGTGAATGGCTTAATCTATTTTTAGGCTCGAGGCGTTCTATGGAGACATGGTCTCTGAAGATTCTTTGTCCCCGTAGCAAATAGAATCTCGCCAAGTGCACCTTCATGGTTTTTCTTAATTGACTGGTTTAGATGAGCCAACGTATAGCTCTACAGATTGTTGCGTCTTGAATAAGTTTCTGTCCTGACGTTGTTTCTTGTACACTATTTACTCCACCGTTCTCAAAATTCATCCTGATTTTTCCCCAAATTTCATTCTGCAAGTTAATACATTTTCTTCCTCTGTATTGAATTCATATTGCTGCAATGGAAGCTCGGAGCATGGAAATAACGCTGATTTCTTCCTGCGGTCTGAAGAACACGAAATTGTTCTCGAAAACAAAGGCCTACGCAGTCACATGGATCTCCGAAGATCATAAAACCAGGGAAAAAACGCCCGTGGACAAGAATGGAGACACTGATCCCGCCTGGAACCAATTTATGAAGTTGATCTTCGTTGAGGCATCCCTGTAGCAGGGCCGCCTGTCTCTCGAGATCGCAATCTACGCAGATGCAACCTTCGGTGACAAACAGATCGGCCGCGTGAGCATCCCATTGAAGGTATTCCTGAAGCCCACCAGTGACAACACGAGCACCGCCACTTCCGTCCAGTTCGTCAATTACCAGGTGCGAAATGGCAATGCAACGACTCTACATGAATATGCTGAGGCTTCCCAGGTGAAGTCCGAGGTGACTGAGAGTGCGCTGGTTAAAGAATTTTTGTATGCTTGCTAGGGTATTAACGGATGGTTCGTTAAGTTTGATAAGGATCTGGATGGTTTTGCGGTGTCAGAATCCTACAGGCTGTCGAGGACAGTGAGTTGCCTGGTTCAGAAATTGTGTGAATTGGACTGGATTTATTATAAGGTGGAGGAGTATGTTTATGACAGAGTGTGGAGCGAGGGTCTATTGAGACAATTTGTACTGTGGGGCAGGATTTCTGTGCAGCATTACAGGAAGAGCTCTCGGATTACTATAATCTATTGGCAGTGTTGGAGGCGCAGGTGCATAATCTGATACCGGCCATGGCTGAGGGAAAGGGATCGAGGAATTATCTTTCGCTGTGGAGGTTGATGGTCTTCTTTGCAGATCCGACTGTGAGGATAAGAATGACGGTTGTTTTGGTTGATGACTGCAAGAATTCAAGAGGAGGTTCCATGGTTGGCGCAATCCACATGCATGTTTGGAATTTCATGTGAAGGTTGCTGACAAAGGCATGTTCTCTGGCTTTTGAGATGGTGAGGAGTTGGGTTGTAGAAGGGGAGTTGAATGATATATTTTCAGAGTTTTTTGTGGTCGGATAGGCGGTGAAAGCGAAGGCCTTGCGACGACATGGGTACCAACTCCACAGTAGTATGTTGCCATCTTTCATACCAGGTCCTCTTGTAAAAAGAGAATTCGATGACGGGGAAGTCTATTAAATTCCTCTGTGTTTGTTGTTCCAGATCAAGTTTGGGAAGATGCAACCGCTGAAGCTACATCTACAGCAGGAACCATGACAAGGATGGGTGGTATTGGTTATGGGGAAACTAAGGTAATGGAATTATTGGTTGTAGAACCAACTAAGAGGATCGATCGCCATTTGATAGCAAAAATGTATGGTCAATTAAGTTCAGAGTACATTGCCTTGCAATCAAGATATAGTTTCTTTTCACCCAAGGTGACTTCATTCAGTGTCTCATGGATATTGTGGGCCCTGATTTCTCTCAACGGGTTAACACTATAAGATTCTTCAAGCTTATAGGGCTACTAGAGAGTGCAATTCCTGCCTTCAATTCCCCATATGATGACCTAGATATATTCGATAGGATGAGAGTGAAGATGATCCCACACCATAGTGGAGACGGGATGGGATGTTTTCTCACTGGAATATAATTCAAAAGATCCTCTGAATACGATCTTTACAGATTCTATGATGGCCAAGTACCTTAAATTTTTTTACTTTATTTGGAAGCTTAAACATGTGGAACATGATCTTAGCGCTACATGGTAGACTATCAAGACAAACTGCTCTATCTCTCAAACGGGTGGTGGGAAGCAACAACTTGTAGCCATTTTAAGATGGTGTCAAACACTAAGAAATGAAATGAACCATTTTGTCACAAATCCGCAGTACTATATCATGTTCAAAGTTCTTGAGTACTCAGGGTGGACTTTTTGGATGAAATGGAAGAAGAAAGACACCTTGATGAACTTATAGTTTCTCATGAAAAGTAACTTAATGTGATTGTAGAGAATTCAGTTCTGGGGCATTTATATAAAACACTATTTTCATTGTTTGATCTCATTTTACGCTTTAGGAGAAACGAGGATATATTATATGAAAGATACATGATAAATCGACCAGGAAAATACATCTCTTCACATGTTTTCATAAGAGAAATAAGTGGAAAACCAATGATATACACATGGAAACAAATATGGCTGCTGCCTCACGATTGGATTATGGGATATCTTGGCATCCATGGTTTTACAAATTATTATCAGTTATGCCCTTAACAACGTTACTTGATTCTTTATTCATAGTCAGATGCTTAATTGGTGAGGATATAAAAGCAGTTGATGATCCTCTAGAAGCCTCTTTAATAATATTTGTTTTCTTTTGTACCTCGTTTAATTGTGATACTTGGGGAACAACTGGAGTTGCTATTTGATTCTCCTTGTTGTAACGGTTGTCTTTACCTGTCCCATCATATGGGTTGGTTTTGGTAATGCATGTTCTTGAAATTGAAGCATTGTTCCCATTTTCAGCCACCTGGTACAAAACCTGGATGGCTACATTTTTCTTAAGAATTTCGTCTTCTTTCTTGTTGAGAGTCACTTCTCTCTCAGGAAAAGAAAATGCATACACAAAAATATATTATGTGCACAGAGGATGCCAAGATAGAGATTTGAGGAAGACTTATAATATATGATAGATGCTTACCATAGCTTCAATTAATTTCCATTCATCTTCTGTTGAAACAAAGTTTAACCTAATATGAACATGCCCACGACCTTTAAGAGGAAATATATCATCCCATAAACCCTTCTCAATTATAAATAGGGTTCCAATGTCTGCCAATAAGTTAATATATTCATAAGAGGAAATTAATTTTTCAAACATGTTACCAATATTTAATAATCAACATGGAAATGCCAATGGTTTATACAAACAAACATGTTTGAGAAATTGTATTGCCCTTTCTTTCAAGAAGTGCTACTACTAAATTGTCTCGGAGATTCAGTACAAGACTGCACCAAAATTGACATGGTTGTAAAAGGTAGAAGGGCATAAACTAAGTTTCAGCTAAACCTTTCCATGACAATTGATCATTTACAATGTAAAATCTGAATTCCATGTTGTTGTTCTGTCTCCATCTACCTTTGAGGGCTTTGCCTGGTACTCCCTTTTCCCAACATTAACTAAAACACAAAAGAAGAGGAAAATATGAAATGATTAACTTGCACTCATCACAGAAGAGAACAAACAACGACATGTCAGGAGGCACTCAGAATGGAAGTTTCACATTGGAGATGCCACCGACAATTTGGGTTCAAGAGAATAAATCTTATAATATTATAACATACAAAATTGGAAGAAAACCATACCTTTTCTCGACACATATTTTCCTCCTGTTCAACAAGAACAACAAAAAAAACATTGGCAGTGAGGACACTGCAAGTTAATCCTTCAAGTTCATTTCTATAAACTATTTCACCAAATAAAAAACAGAATCACAACACAAGAAAGATCAGTTGGATTATTGTCCTATTTGAAAACTGAAAGTTGGAATCTTTGTGTAAATTCAAGCAATCACTTAAGTGGCATGCTAACAATTAAGAAATAAAAAGATAGAGAAGAGTGTCTTGGAGGATCCTTGGCCCTATCACATATATGTCTAGAATATCTGATAGGTAATCAAGATGGTCACTCTTCACTTCTTGTGGTGAAAGAGATGTGCTAGCATGATTGAAGAATTGGGAAAGGGTATTACTAAATTTATGAATTCTCATTTACAATCTATAGTTATTTAATGTTAAGTTGAATCAACAACCTTAAAAAATGAGTGTGATAAGCTAGATGCGGCAGCTGGATTTGTGCACTCGCCCTACTTGCATGGGTAGGTAGGAGGAAGACTATTTTGATGTAATGATGACTTGCAATGTACTATTTGAAGGGGATGACCATTGCATCTCCTCTAGTAAAATAGTATTAGTTTTTTCAAAGTAAAAAGAATGAGGAAATACGACTTCACTATTAAATACAATAAGCAATGAACGAATGAGAAACAAAGTGAGCTTACTCAACAAAATTTAGAATCATTTATTTGTGGTAGTAAAAAAATTAAACCTCATCCCTTCAACTCTGAATACAAATAATCTTGAAATTTAGAACACCAATAATGCATTCACAAAACATGAAGCTGGATTTAAGAGTTCACTGTTCTCACCTGTTGCCTCAGCAGGCATATTTACAAACTCTAGAACTGCATAAAATGAAAGAACATGAAGTTGGATTTAAGATTTCATTGTTCTCACCTGTTGCCTCAACAGGAAGATTTACAGACTCGAGAACTACATAAAATGAAAGACCAAATACCATAGTTTAGTCAACAAGCCTATTCACATTATAAATTGAAACATACCCAATAACACAGAGAGAGAAACAGTACAAGACAATAATCATTCCTCATGAATGCAATTTAAATTTAACTGATGGCGATTTTGACATGCTTAAATCCGTTGAGGTTTTTGAGCTGAGATGCTCACCTGATACTTGAATTCTTCCAAGCATTGGATAAATATATTATCTTTTAATCTTTAAGATACAATGTAACTAAAAACAACTTATTTGCTTTCTGTGTAGCTAATGCTTGTCCTGTAAGAAGGTAATCAAGATAAATAAATAAAATCTCAGGTTGTCCAATTTTCTTCAAGCCTTTTATAGTTCAACCCAAGTTGCAGTTGGAGCCCAACACAATAATAAGCACAAAAACAAACAGATTACAGACACATAAATCTATTGCCCAAGTTCTAATACCCATATAGTAAATTTTTCTACCAACCAAGAAAATAAGATGGTGAGAATATACACACGTGTGCTAATTTTTCCTTAAACATGAAAAGCACCGAATATGAATCATTAGTGATTCTTTGCCATTGTATTAACATTCACTAGTGGAAAGGACTTCTATCTTTTTCTTTTATTATATGAAATTTATAAAATTCTCTTTAACTTTGTTTCTTGCTTGCTATTACATAATTTTAGGAGTTGGAGCTACCAACTTGGTAGTTATAGGAATATCTCCAGTCGAAAGGAGGAGTCGAAATCCCGAGAACCTGTCTTTTATTTGTTATCCTCAATGGCTTTACAAATAATATTATAAGACCGATTGATTATAACATAAATTAATTAAAATAAACATTATATTATAATACCGATTGATCATAACATAAATTAATAAATGAATTTACAAAGGATAAAATTACGACATTTTATAGTATGTATCAAATTGATTATAATACCGATTGATCACAAAACTTAAGAAATGAATTTTCAAAGGATCATAAGTGGCATATTACAAGTTTATCTTAGAGTTTTTGTAAAAGTAAAAGTGTAATTTTTTTGGTTGGTTTAAACTAAAGTTTGAAAAGTTTTTATAGTGTCTTTGAAGTTTGAACTAAGTTTTTATTAGGGCCTTTGAACTAATAGAGTTTTGTTTTTAAACTTTTGGAAAGGGAGAAAGATTTTCTTGTAAAAAAAAGTCGGATTCATATTAAATAAATTATGTTTGGTGTGTTGGTTGTGTTTTTTATTTGACATCAAACCAAAACAAGTAGGTTTAAGGACATTTATGCGAGTGTATGGCGTATGATTTTTCTTTAGATTCTTTTGATGATTTGTGTTTAATATTTGGAACTTATTGTTATTTGGATAAGAAACATAACACATAATTGTTATTAATGGTGCATGTATCACTTAAAAATTTGTGAGATTCTCTTTAATTACTATCTTTGTAAATTCAATGACACGTTTCATATCATTAAGTGGAAGATTGAAAATACTTCGTGTCATTTTGAATCAATGGTTGTTTAATTCATTCAATTGTATAATGGGTGGAGTTATAAGCGTTCCGATTTACTAATGAGAAAATCAACTTATGTGGACTTCATATAGACTTGATATCTGAATGAAGGCGTTGTGATTTACTATTTAATTTTAACCTCATCTTTCAGTGATAATTAATTCAAATGTTTCACTTTAAAAACATATTTTCATAGATTTGATCAAAATCCCAAAAAGTGACTAACTTCCACAGTGTTTCTTTCTTTTAAGTTTAATCTTGACACCCAATCTACACCAAATTTAGTAAGAGGATTTGTTACAAACCATTTTCAAAGAAATATAACACAATTAATATATAAACAACTTTGTGAAAATTGTAGATGAAAAGAGATCGCTATGAAAGAGAGACAGTAAAGCGTGTGTATTTATAGCTCCGTGTGGTGGCGTGTGGAGTTGTCTTGCTGCTGAGGATATTTACTTTAATTATCTCCGCGTTAATTAACCGACAACAAATTTGAAGATAACAGTTTGCATCTCGGTTTGTGGCTTTCGCTGCACGTCTCCAATTGATAGATATACATTTTATATCTATCAACAAACCGACCACCGCGTCATTCAGCATAGATACATATGAATATCCATCCCATCAACAAACCGCCCACCGCGTCGTTCATTACTTGTCTGGCGTACAGGGGAATCCTGAAGCGCAGCCCGAACATAAGGTGTTTATTTGTCCAAACTAAATTGCAATTGCACTGGAGAGATATGAATGAACAAATTGATGATCGTGGAACGAAGCGAGTGAAAGCAGATATGTGAAGAACAAATCGATTTTTTTACATTTAAAAATCATATTATATATATATATTTTTATTTTAACATTTTTTTGTGTCTAAGTTATCCTAGAATCAAACATAGATCTACTCAGTTACGTACTTTAATCAAAATCAATCAAAATCAGACATAAGTTGACTGAATTATATACTTTCGGACTAATCAAAATCAGACATCAGTTGATTGATGTATACTGTTATTGTGCAGATGTATAGTAAAGAGAGGGATATGTCCCTATCAATCTGATCTATATCTTCTTATAGCTCTAACTTTATTGGTTTGTGCAAAGCATAGAACAAATGATGTGTGCATAAAACACTGAAATGCCTTTAACTTCAAGGAATTATTTTTAGTTTGAAATAATTTAAACTTTAAGTAGATTTTTTTAACTTTTTAAATGGCTAAAATTAAAGATAAATATTATAGAGTAGAAAATTAATTTATGTAAGTAGATTAGATATATTTATAGTTCATTCATGTTTATGGTAGAATTTGTTTGTTTTTTTAGTTATGATTTTAAAATGGTTTATATGTTATTATAATTTAAATTTGTTTTTGATGTGTAAAAAAATTAAGATTAAAAAAATTACACTTCAAGAATTTGGATTTTTTTCTATACTTAATAAATCATAGTTTAAAATGAATCTATGTTGGTTTAAGAAGTAAGTTTCAAAATTTATAACTTCATTAATTTAATTTTCTTAAAGCATTCTTAAATGCAAATGAACAACTCCTATTATTCATTAATTTAATTTTCTTAAAACATTCTTAAATGCAAATGAACAACTCTTATAATCCACTCCATTAATTTAGTTTTCATATGGCCTCTCTTTACACTAATAAAAAAATAGCTAGCATATTATCATTATGGAAATGAAAAAAATGTCATTACACAAAGACTTGGGCAGCTTGAAAAAATTACAAAGAAAAGGCTCTTTAGAAAGGAAAAAGTATTCCATCTATAAAAACCCAATTTATAATACTATACAAATATGTTAAGGAAGGTAGCAAATCGTTCTATACAATGTGTACATGTTATGAAGGAATGATGGGCTGTGGAATTCATAATTCATAAGGGAATGTGGTGCACTCCATGGTAATGATATAAATGTCAATTGAGACCAATTGCATTACCAACCTCTTCATTTGCAGCCCCAACTATGTAGGTTACAACGCCTAACAATAGAAAAAAAGGAAAGGGTGCCACTAAATAGGTCTGCAATTGTCTCAACCTACAACCATATGGTCGTTGCTTCTACAGATCTAAAAAGATACAATAAATAAATTGCTACATTACATGGAGGGATTAAACGGTTAATAAATGCACTGGTTCTTCAAAATGCATATTATTAGAGACCCCAAATTGTGGCTCTACTTATTATTTGTTCTATCACAAGATGCTTGAATTGAGTATTCAAGATTTTTCATAGAAGGAAGCATAAAATTGGGAAGCATAAAATTGGGATAGACACATCCATACAAACCTAAAATACAGAGATCATACTTTAAGAGAAATTGATTGTTTATCAGACCTATAGATTTTGGTACAGATCCATCAGTAAACCATGTTACTATGACCCATCAGAATTTGGTCCTGTGGAAATCGACTATTGAAGTGTTTTCCATGCATGCATCTCAAATTCAACAGAATGATGAGGGTTAGTTACACAAGGGACATGCAAGGGGAGGTAATGGATCCCAAATTTGGCATGTTCTTATCTCTCTTTTTCTTCATTCATCTACTATTTTTCCCTACTCAGCCTTTTCCCAATAATATCCCCTGCCACCCATGTGAGATAAGATTAAATGCAATAAGGTAACCCAGGAACATTTTTAAGAACTTTCAATGATTTCATTGAATCTAAAAAGGATTATGTGTTATCTAAACCTCTCCCAAATTCTAAAAAACTAATAGGGCATTGATATAAGGGTTTTTAAGGATATTCATAGATGCATACAAGCTTGAAATAAATATCCCACGAATGCGGGAGTTAACCATCTGTAGCGCAACCACTAGAGCATATGATAAAAGATGCTACAACAATTAAGAAGTTAATTTGTTCCTACATCCAATTACGAAGATAATAGAGGATGATATGAATTTGTGATCAATACAACATATGCACACCTAAGTAGGAAGAATAAACGTTGCATTAAAAGTTACACATTTACTCAAGGTAGAAGATATAATTTCAATAATGGTTCAAAGTTTATTAGAAACATGAGGGAATATATGATTCCTTGGGCAATGGGCAATGAATATCTAGCCATTCTTGTATATTTCTTAGTTCACATTTAAATCATGTTACAACTGTTTTGCTCTGAATTCGACCACAGAGCATCTTTATTTATTTATTTATTTATTTATTTATATATATTTATATATATATATATATATATGAAGAGAAGGGCTCTCATTAAGGGTTACGCGATAAGGGTTACACGAAAAGTGGGGAAAAAATATAGAATTGCATATATTTGAATCCATTTTTTTTTAATACAGTGAGCTTCATTCTCATTTACGTTTATGATTTTGGAAGTGTACTTTAATTGGAGTAGTGTTGTAGTATGCTCTAGCACCTCGTTCTCTAGAGTCAGGGGCCTCTCTAGAAGAACAATTGTTGTTTACTTATAGATTGTTCTTCAATTTCATTTTTAATATGTGTTTTTTTAGCTTCTTTCTTTTTGTATATGTTCATTTAAATTCTATTATTCAATTTACTTTTTAATATATACTAGATTAGATCTATAAGATAATTCAATTAAGCTTTCATCATGTAACTTAGGATTTCAATTCGACAATGGATTAACTTCACATAAATCACCAACACTTAAGACTCCGATCTATGGAAAGAAATGTCAAATCATTGAAAGATATTATCTTGTGACAAACGAGTTCTCACTCTAAATGTGAATTTCCTAACATACATCTACATTATATTGATTACATCTTAAGATTTGAAGTGGTTATCATATATCTAAAGAAGCTCAGAGCCATAAGATTTGAAGTGGTAAGCATATATCTAAAGAAGGTTAGATCCATCCAGACTAATTCCTTAGATCTCTCGAGTAAGAAAAAATGTTGGGATTATTAGTCTTTTCTTAGAATTACAAATGATGCAATCTTTGTGTTAATATTTCTCCTTTCCTCAATTCTTAAAGGGTTCTAACTCAATGGAAGAGCGCCTGCTTTATAAGAACGAGGTTGAAGGTTCGATTCCTTTGTGCCCTAATGATATTGCAATATTGATATTTTAATAAAATATATTTTATTATGATTTATTATGGCTACAAGGGGGGTTCTAAACTGACTTCATATGTCAATATGAGGGGGGTTCAAAACTTCCCCTGTATGTTACAATGAGGGGGGTTCAAAACCCCCCTTTAAGTATATATGAGGGGGGTTCATAACCACCCCCAAAGTTTCGTAAAGAGATTTAGGGGGGGTTTCGAACTGCCTTCGTAGGTACCTTCGAGGGGGGTTTATAACCGCCCCCAAAGGTTTGTAAAGAGTTTTAAGGGGGGATTTCGAACCACCTCCGTAGGTACCTATGAGGGGGGTTTATAAACGCCCCCAAAGTTTTGTAATAAATAATTTTAGGGGGGGTTGAACTGCCTCCATAGGTACCTACAAGGGGGGTTTATAACTGCCCCCAATTTTTTGTAATAAATACTTTTAAGGGGGGGTTTGAACCGCCCCCAAATGTCACTTTTAGCGTCGGTTATATTGGGAGGGTCTTGCTAATACCACCCCCAAAGGTTAGTAAGATGGATTTTTAGGGGGGGTTTAGAACCGCCCTTATAAGAACCTATGGGGAGGGGCGTGTTTGAAACGGACCCGGTAGGTACCTACGAGGGTGGTTTGAAACCAACCCCAAAGGTTTGCAATAAGGACTTTAGGGGGGTGGTTTGGAACCGCCCCATAGGTGTCTATGAGGGGGGTTTAGAACTGCCCTTAAAAGCCACTTTTTTTGGGAGGGGGAGGGGGGGGGTTAGAACTGCTCCTAAAATTCACTTTTAGGGGTGGTTTTGATCTCTTCCAAAACCGCCCATAAAATTCAATACTTTTAACATTGGTGCTATTAGGGGCGCTTTTGTAAATACCGCCTCCAAAGTCAAAACCACCCCAAAAGTGACTTTTGGAGACGGAATAAAACCCCCCTAAAAGTCAACTTTGTTGAAGTAAGAATCATAATATTTTCCATTTTACCCAAAGCAATGTACACATATTTTTAATCATGCATTCTTAAAAATGTACAGTCATTCTCATGTGTGCACACGTTTTAAATTAAAAATAATGGCTTTAAAATTGGGTGAATCCACGGACCTGGGTAACACTTTTTGGCAAGCGCATTTCGGTAAAAACCAAAAAACGTACCTCGGTCGAGGGTTTAACAAGCCCTCGACCGAGGTTTTTTCCAGCCCTCGACCGAGGGTTAATAAATACCTCGACCGAGGTGTTAACTCGGTCGAGGTATAGACCTCGGTCGAGGTAAATACCTCGACCGAGGTGCCTCTGTCA